>CATQJA010002607.1:0-432500 GCA_958295435.1 Mesorhabditis spiculigera | reverse complement strand
CTCCCGAGCGGGTGGCCCGGGTTCGACCCCCGGCCGCGGCAAAATCTTACTTTCCAAAAAACGTCCCTGAACGTGCCCTTTAAGCTAAACTGTATCTCGGCTACCGTACCCATTCGGGGTCGAGATCCTTGCAGGCTTGAGCGTAGAGACGGACATCACTGTCGGGATTCTGCTGCACGAACGGGTTCTCGGCACAATTCAGAAAATAGTCCCGTTCCACGAACATACGCTGGTGACGCTAAAATTCCCAAGTGATCTCTGCCAGCCAGCCCCTCCACATACCGTCAGACCATAGGTGTCGATGCAACGCGGATACTTGATGGTCTTGTTGGGTGCGTGCTCCCATTTCGACGCGTCCAGCAGCAGGGCCATATCCGTGTTCTCCTCCAGCGACATGAACTCCGCGTAGGGTCCCGACTGGAATGGCACGAATTGTTTCGTTAATGCGTAAATTGATTCTTTTGCATTAGCGGGGGGAGGGGGTGGGGAAATTTTTGGTAAAAGTTTACTTTACCCCCCCCACAGCCAAAGGGTCTCAAAGTTGTCGGTATTTTCGCTTATTTTGTCGGGATTTTTGCAACGCCATTCGATAGAGCGTCGAAAATATACTAACAAGGGAAGGGCACATGCACAGGTTGGAATTTCGAAAAACCCTCGCGGCTACCCCGGGGTAATCGACTACGGAGAACACGATGCTGTCGTCCGATTTTCCTGCCGAGGCTTGTGGACAGAGATACAGCACTTCCGGAAAATCATGATTTGCATGCGAAAATTAGAATCCGGGGAAGCTTTATTAGGCTCTCCCATCAGTATGCAATCACCAGTCGAGTGGCCGATTGGTAAGCAACTCGCTTGGTAGGATACTGACGAGGGTATGGATCCACTCGGATTTTTCGTTTTGCTTTTGACAACATTTTTGCACAAGTCCAGAACCTTTCCTAAATGTGTAAAAAGACGCCTTTGTGGCCCTGTAATACGTCTAGCAATCAAAGAAAAACTTTTTCGAAAATTTTATTTTGCGATCTTTCGGGCACCCCACCCACCGGCTTATCAAAATTCAAAAAATCTGAAAAATTTTTATAAAAGCGCTGTCTAACCAACTTGCCAGTGCCAGGGCCGTGCAACAGGATAAGGTGCTACAAAACCAAACGAGAGCGTGACGCTTGGCTTCTGCAAAATTTTCCCGCAGAATTTTTGATCGTTTGGCAGCCGATGATGGGTGGAGGGTCGGAAAATAGAATTTTCGAAAAAGTTTTTCTTTGATTGCTGGACGTATTACAGGGCCACAAAGGCGTCTTTTTACACATTTAGGAAAGGTTCTGGACTTGTGCAAAAATGTTGTCAAAAAGCAAAACGAAAAAATCACGAGCGGATCGGTACACATAAGATAACGGGGGAAATAACGGGGCACTCCAAACTTTTTATATGATAAAAGTATTTTTAAATATGCTTTTTTCGGGCTGTAAAAAAAACTCTTAGTATATTTTTCGGTCCTCTATCGAATGGCATTTTCAAAATATCGAAAATATTCAAAACGCCGAAAATTTTTTTCCCCCCCTGTTATCCTATGTGCTGCCCATAGTTTTCAAAAATAGTTTTTAGGCCATAAAACTTTCATAATACATTTTTTCGCGTTGTAAAAAAATCTCTTAGTATATTTTTTGATGTTCTATCGATTCGCGTTTTCAAAATATCGAAAATCTCAAAATTTGGCTTTCCCCCGTTATCCTATGTGCTGCCCATGGATTTTGATAAATTTTTGTTTATTCGATAAAAAATTTCATTTACATTATTTCGGGCTGAAATTAATTTTCCTAGGGCAGTTTTCGACGCTTTATCGAATGACGTTTTCAAAATACCGAAAATGTCGAAAATGTCGAAAATTTGACTTTCCCCGTTAAAATCCTATGTGCCGCCCATAGATTTTCCTCAATTTTTGTTTATTCAATAAAAAATTTCGATTACATTATTTTGGGCTGAAATTAATTCTCTTAGTATATTTTTCGACGCTCTATCGAATGGCACTCGCAAAATCCCAAAGTAATTGCAAATTTCATAATAATGAGTGCCCCCCCGTTATTTTATTCCCCCCCGTTATCCTAGTGTACCAGCGGATCCGTACCCTCGTCAGTATCCTACCAAGCGAGTTGCTTACCAATCGGCCACTCGACTGGTGATTGCATACTGATGGGAGAGCCTAATAAAGCTTCCCCGGATTCTAATTTTTCGCATGCAAATCATGATTTTCCGGAAGTGCTGTATCTCTGTCCACAAGCCTCGGCAGGAAAATCGGACGACAGCATCGTGTTCTCCGTAGTCGATTACCCCGGGGTAGCCGCGAGGGTTTTTCGAAATTCCAACCTGTGCATGTGCCCTTCCCTTGTAAGAGTTTTTATTTGAGCCTACAATAATCTTACTATATATAAAAAAATAGTGTTTGTGTGTGTGTATTAGTGATGGGGTTATTCAAATCAAATCTTGAGTCAAATCTGAGAGCTCAAATCTGAATATTTGAAGGCAAAAATTTCAGTTTCAAATCGGCGGATTTGATTTGAAATCCCGTGGACGAGTTCAAATCGAGGATTTGATTAAGCTTCCGGTCCTTAATCAAATCTTATGGAGATGCCGGCATGCAAAACATAACAAAATCGCTATGGCCGAGCTGGCGCCAACCGGAAATGACCTTGATTATGCATGTCATCATACAATTAGCATCCGCGTAATAGGCTATTGATTTTTTCGACTCCTTTCAAATCCTCGTTCAAATCTTCAGATTTGAACTCGAACCTCCAAGTCCAAATCAAATCGATTTGATTTGAAGCGCTGAAACCTTATTCAAATCAAACCGGCAGATTTGATTAGGCGGATGCAAATTAGATTTGAGATTTGAATAATACCATCACTAGTGTGTATGAAACTTTGCATGCAACTTCCGTCAGGTTGTTCCAGTCGTATCTCAAGAAGGAGAGTAGTTAAGGTCATGTTTGATACATCATTAGGTGCATAATGTCCAGGAGATGACTGCACACAAATCAGATTTATGAAAATCGTCTATTTTCGACATTAAAATTTAGTTTTTGTTGAAAAAATCCAACGCCCTCTTTGTTGGGAATCAATTCGCATATACCGGAAACCAGATGGTTACAGTCGCTTCGCGACTGCAACCATCTGGCCTTCGGGCTACCCTACATGTCTCACTCCACCACATCCTTTCCCACCTCCAACAATACCCCCCATAGCCGAAATCCCCTTCAAAAACTACCTAAATACCTTCCTGATGGCTTCAGATACCCCCCATGGCTGAAATCCCCTTCAAAAACTACCTAAATACCTTCCTGATGGCTTCAGATACCCCCCATGGCTGAAATCCCCTTCAAAACTACCTAAATACCTTCCTGATGGCTTCAGATACCCCCATGGCTGAAATCCCTTCAAAAACTACCTAAATACCTTCCTGATGGCTTCCAGATACCCCCATGGCTGAAATCCCCTTCAAAAACTACCTAAATACCTTCCTGATGGCTTCAGATACCCCCATGGCTGAAATCCCCTTCAAAAACTACCTAAATACCTTCCTGATGGCTTCCAGATACCCCCATGGCTGAAATCCCCTTCAAAAACTACCTAAATACCTTCCTGATGGCTTCAGATACCCCCATGGCTGAAATCCCTTCAAAAACTACCTAAATACCTTCCTGATGGCTTCAGATACCCCCATGGCTGAAATCCCCTTCAAAAACTACCTAAATACCTTCCTGATGGCTTCAGATACCCCCCATGGCTGAAATCCCCTTCAAAAACTACCTAAATACCTTCCTGATGGCTTCAGATACCCCCCATGGCTGAAATCCCTTCAAAAACTACCTAAATACCTTCCTGATGGCTTCAGATACCCCCCATGGCTGAAATCCCCTTCAAAAACAAAAATAACGACCGACCGGATGGAATGAGAGAAAAAAGAAATGAAATCCCCCGTGAAAATTTTCATCCACGAAACGCGCGCCACCTGGCTCACTATGTCCAAAATCACCCCAACCTCCGTCCCCCACCCCTTTTACTAAGGAATAAACTTTCAAAGTTAATTTTAATAATTTAAATTAAAACTTTTCATAATTTTTTGATCAGTTTGGGGTTTCTGACGGCGCTCTATCCGAATCCGAAGAGATCTAAGCTCTAGCTCTTTTCCCCTTCGAGTTGAATTCGGCTTCGGACGGACGGACAGAGACCACAGCAAAATTATTATAGTTGATGGGGAGAGCCTATATAAAGTAGCAGAGACGCATTTTTCACTTTTTTTTTTCAGCGTGGGCGTGCCGGATTATGCAACGTAAACTTCCATTGGATTGGACGGGGCCAGGGTTGAAAAGTCGCGAAGCGGCTTTTCAACCCTGGTGTATAATAAAAAAGTTATAGCCAAAAACTTCCGGCTGGGGGGTAAAGTAAACCGTAGCCAAATTTTTTGTGTTAATCTAGAAATGCCTAGAAAGTTGTTAAGAAGTATTTTAATAGTGTTTTTCGTCAAATAAAATTCTATTTTAACTAGAAACTCGGCTCAAAACTCTCGAAACTTTGAAAAAAAAAAAAAAAAAAAAAAAAAAAAAACGGCCATTTTGGTAAAAATCGATATTTTTATTTTTTTGGTAACATTTTCTAAATTTTTTAACTTTAGGGACAGTAAAAAAACGGGCCAGAACCCGAAACACCGTAAATTCCATACCCCAGCCCGGAAGGCGGTGAAGAGTGTCGTCTTCTCCACAAAGTCATCACTGTGGATGACATCGAGTGGGGTACAGTTGCGGTATCGACCGAGATCTCCGTGGCCACCGTACGAACAGGCCATTTCGCACTCCGGCTTGTCCAGGGGCACATCAGTAAAGTCCTCATCGAACCACCCCATCACGAGCGGCTCCGGCTCGCCGGCGACACGGCAGATCGGGCGCGGGAGACAGCTCGATGTGTCGCGAGCACCCAGAGGACAGTACTGCAATGTAAATTGTATGGGAAACCGATGTTTTTGCATAAGTCTAGAAATGTTCAGTAACTTAATAGGAAGTGTTATAAGAGTATCGTTAGTAAAAATAACTATATTCCCACCAGAAAAAAATATCAAGACGCTTTAAAAAGTGTTGAAAAAGTCGAAATTTTGGTCAAAAATCTGCATCCTTTAGTCGAAAAATCGCGTTTTTTTTGTAAATAGCGATCACGTCTCTAAATTCTTTTTAGCTATTTCCAAGCATAAAAACTCAACAAATTTTAATTAAAAACTTTAATCATCGGTCGAATGATTGATTTTTCGACCCAAAATGACCAAATTTTCGACGATTTCAAATACTTTTCTGGCTTTTTTGTGTGCATTAAATATATGTAGTTAAGAGCTATTAAAAACAATGTAAAAACACGTTGTACTTGATTACTAGGCCGACTTGAACGGCCTATCTAGGCGAATCGATCCCCCGCTGCGGGGCCCCCAGGCGTCATTTGGTTTGATGCGGAGCCGGCGTTTGGAATTCCGGGTTTTTGCGCAGATCCCAGTACACCGGTAGCGGGACCCCAACAGGGTTCAAACGTGCACGGACCAGGACCGTCCGCCAGGGGATTCAATCTTCCCGGGAGGGCCAGCGCTCAGCCCTCGCGCAGCAAGGGTTGTGCGCTGGTGTTACTTTAAAAACGGTAAGACTCCAGATAGTCCCCCCTCCCCCGAGCCGGCCCCGAATTTTTGTATCTCGGCTCCCTGTTCATCTACAGATGTGTACAGCATACGAAGATACACAACCCAATTTTTTTCCCCAAAAAATTTATCGAAAAACTTTTAAAAAAAAAACCTGAAAAAAAATTTCCCCCCCCCCCCCCCCCCCCTCCCCCCCTAAAATTTTCCCCCCTTATCCTAATAGATACTCGCCACAGCAAGACGAACATTTTGGTGTACCTTACACCCCTGTCGATGAACAGGTAGCCGAGATACGGTAGAGGGGGGTCGGCTGGGGGGGGCGGCATCTGGAGTTCATCCTTAAAAACAGACCTTCACTTGGCGTGGATCTGCGATGTCGAATGCCGATGGATGGATTGCTTTGTGACCAGCCAAGATGTGCAGACTCGATAGACAATACGTGGCATCCGGTGCGGGTGCCGGCAACCTGCAAAAGGCAGGGAAAAATGTATGAAAATAACCAGAAGAAATCAAAATTTTCGAATTTTCAAAAATGTTTAGACTATTTTTCCGATTTTTTTAGCAATCCAAAACTCTAAAAATAATAAAAAAAATTATAAAATTAATTAAGAGCTAGGAAGAGGCGGAAAAATAACAGTTAGTTTTCCCCATGCAAGAAATACCAACCCCCCGCCAATAGTCCAGCACCAAAGAGCTAGGTTGCCGTCCCCAATTCCCCCGCTAATCGTCCAGTACCAAGAAAATTAGGGCCCCCCGCTAACAGCCCAGTACCAAATAATCAAGGGTTCGGTCCCCGAACCCATACCCCCGCTAATAGCCCTGTACAAAAGAATCTAGGATTCCGGATCCCCCCGCAAATGCTTCAGTACCCCAAACTCACCTTGGCATTTCAAATCCAGCTTCACAGATCGGGTAGAATCGGTATACGATCTCTTTGATCTTCCTGTTCCTCTGGGCGTCGTCAGTGATCCTCCTTTCACTCTCCGAGAACTGCATCCGAATGCTTTCGTGGTCGGAATCCGTCGTAGTGGGAGCATTGTAGCTGTTGCTTTTGGCGATTCGTTTGAGGGGGCATTTGTGAGTGGCGATCATCTCTCGTGTGCAGACATTCAATGGGAGGTAGATCGGGTACCCGCGTCCCACCTCTTTCACTTTTGCCTCTGAAATGCATCGACAACTGTAAGGTTTTTTTACATGGGCTGGAAATTCCATGCGGAACGTGGCCTGTGCAGGATTTTTTTTGCGGTGTTTTGCGGTTTTGCGGGTGTTTGTGGGTTTTGCGGAGTTTTGTGACTTTTGATAACTTTTTAGCAATAAAAAGCTACTAAATACACTATAAAAATCCATAACCGCCCCGCCCCCCCCCCCGCTAACAGTCCAGAACCTCAAAAAATGCTAAATACAGAGTGTCCCAAAAAAATCCCCCAGCCGGCCGCAGACCGATCCGATTTTTACGATTTAGGTATCTATCGAAAGCTCTCGGAAAGGCGAGTCCAGCACGTCTTTTTGATTTTCGAAATGTCGGAATTTTTTGCTCGATTTTCGGCATTTTTCATGCAAAAGAACACGCTTTTTTGTCCAAAACGCAGTTTAACCGGTTTAAGCGCTATCCAAGCTGTGTTTTCGCAATTGCCTTTCAAAAAGCGGTCGTTGGGCTTCCAGGAAAGACGTAAAAATTCTTAAATTGGGATTTTTGTAAAAAAAGCCCTGGGTCAGAAAAACATCCGAAAATCCGCCCGCTTCGCAAAAACATTAGTAAATGATAAAAAAATTTTTAAATTTTAAGAATTGGCGAGACGTGCTGGACTCGCCTTTCCGAGAGCTTTCGATAGATACCTAAATCGTAAAAATCGGACAGGTCTGCGGCCGGCTAGGGGGGGAGGATTTTTTTGGGACACCCTGTACAGGCTCTTCATTCCGAAACTTCCCCAAAATAGTTTGCAATTTTTGAAAGCCGCGAAGCAAGGATATTTTAAAAGAAATCAGGAAGCCTCGCCCCGGCGCGAGTGCTCTCTCTACCTCTCCATGCTAGTAGCCGGAGCCAATCTTGTGGCGGATTCTTCACAAACAGCGGCCGAACACAATCGGTTGCTTCCGTATTGTCGAGCATCTGAAAAAAGAAGCATGAATAGGTATATATAATAGAACCCCCCCCCCACCCAAGCCGGGCCACCCCTTGTGTATCTCGGCTCCCTGTTCATCTAGAGAGGTGTAAAGTATACCAAAATGTTTGCCTTGCTCTGGCGAGTATTTTGGTATACTTGACACACCTGTAGATGAACAGAGAGCCGAGATAGGGTAAGTGGGGGTCGGCTGGGGGGCAGGGGCGTAGCCAGAAAAAAATCTCGGGGGGGGGCCCAAAAAATGTTCCAAAAAACTCAAAACATTGCCGAAAAAACAGCGCCGCAGGCAAAAATTTTTGAAAAAAAATGTTGCATAGCTCTACAAATGGCCGTAAAACCGTGAAAAAATAGGGCCGCAGGCGGCAAAATTTTTGAGAAAATGAAAATTTTCCCCCCTTACCCCCTTATGAAATTTTCAGGCCCCGGCCGATTTCGGGGGCCGGGGCCTGTATTACGCTACGTCCCTGCTGGGAGGTATCTAGAGTCTTGCCGTTTCTACCTGTTTTTACAATCCATAACCGCAAAAAAATTTTGTAAATTTTTATTAAAAGATGCTAAAATAGTGATTTTTTTGACGAATAATGGCCGTTTTTGACCAACATTTCGCCCTTTTGAAAAATTACAAGCATTAGCTCCAAGTTCCGCTAATAAGATTCGAAAGTTTCCCACACAAAACTTGACGAGACACGACATCCGTGGGTATCCATCGTGGGTGGCGCGTTCGCCAAAATTGTAGGTGACATCCAATTCTCGATCGTCACAAGAACGCGTGCATGACGCGAGGTTGCCGCACTAAAAGACCATTGGAAGGTTTTTCGGCAAGGCTTCTACCGAAATCCAGTCTGAAGTCTTGAAACCCCCCCCCCCGGCCACAACTTTTCGGCCATACGTCCTATTAATGCGCGGAGTATCTCAAAATGTTCGCCGAGGCCAAGTGTTTTCTTACATCAAAAATTGTTAGAAAAATTGGTATGACAATTATAAGTCTGGGTTTAATTAAGTTTTCCTGATCTATTTCCTTATTACCTTTATTTCCTGGTTCGTATTTCGGCTATCTTTAGTCCTACAGAGCTGTGAATAGTATCAAAAAGTAGCTCTTGCTTTGTAGAATCAGGCTGCAGTACATTTGTATGGAAAAAATAGCGCAAAAAAATAATTCAGTTTTAAACGCGTAGTACATTGAGGCATGGCGACTGAATATTTTCACTTTTAAAAATATTGTAAAAAATTTTCTAACAATTTTTGATGTATGGAAACAACTTTTCTAAAGTAATTCGACCACGGCGAACATTTTGAGAGACTCCACGCATTAATAGGACGTATGGCAGAAAAGTTACGGCTGGGGGGGGGGTTTCCTAGATTCTTACCGAAATCCATTTCGGCTTTTCGCTGAGCCATTGTCTTTCAAACAGCACATGGATCACTTGGCACAGGAACGGCGCCCGGCACTGAAACGGGAGGTACTGGACTCTTAGCAGGCGGATTTGTAGGTTCTTGAGTGTTCGCTGGGGCTCGGGGATTTTTCGATATTTATGGTTGGCTGGGGGGAGGGGTAAACTGCACTTAAGCCCACGCATTTTTTGGAGAAACGCGTAAGAAAACTAAGCCCGATTGTTTTCTCGCCTTTTTCAAGGGCTTTCCAATGCGTCAATGCGTTATTTATAAAAACGCGGTTAGAGTGCAGTTTGGTAAGACTCCAGATAACCCCCCCCCAGCCATCTCGGCCCCCATAGGTCCTATTAATGCGCGGAGTATCTCAAAATGTTCGCCGTGGTCTAAAACCTAACGGAAAGTTGTTTAGTTCCCTCAAAAATCGCTATAATTTTTTTTATAAGAATTATAAGTCTGGGTCGCCTGTGTTAATTTTTCCTGGTCCAAAGTCGAAATTTGTATCTCGGCTCTAGTTTGTCGTACACGGCTGGTTAGGGTACCAAATGTAGCACTTGGATTTGGGGAATTCGAAAACATTTAATTTGGGTCGAAAAATTCACGAAAAAAGACGAAAATCGACGTCGAAAATTTTAAGCTCGGGCTTGTATAAAGTTTTGCGAATAAAATTATATAAAAAAATTTCCAGCGATTTTCGGCGAACCAAACAACTTTCCGTTAGGGTTTAGACCACGGCGAACATTTTGAGATACTCCGCGCATTAATAGGACACATGGGGGCCGAGCTGGCTGGGGGGGGGCGGGGTTATCTGGAGTTTAGCCTGCAGTTTTTATTCCCCCCGGCCGGCACCCCCCAACCGTATCTCGGCTCCCTGTTTATCTACAGGTGTGTAAAGTATACCAAAATACTCGCCAGAGAAAGATCAACATTTTGGTATCGCTTACACACCTGTAGATGCACAGGGAGCCGAAATACAAAGACTGGGTGCCGGCTGGTCGGGGCGTAAACTGAACTCTAACAGGGTGTTTTTGGGATTTAGAAAAACGGACATTTTATATTTGATTACTGGCAAACCTGGCCCTATAAGAAAAAGACTTTGAATGAGGAAATTCCTTCTCACTTTATGCAAATTCGCCGCCCCGGACCCCCCAAAAATGAATGAAAACGGCCGTGACGTTGTAAACTTGTATTTTATCGAAATTTTGAGAACGCTATCAGAAAGAGGAGGGTCGAATACCTCATGTGACGGAGAATTGGCGCGTTTTGGACCCGGGAAAGGCTTCCAATTCCAAAACTGGCCTCCACACACAAACCTACAGAATGACACACGCCAAAATGAAATAAGATAATTTTGTAAAAATTTTACTTGAGCCGATGCCGGGCGGTAGCCGAAGGCGGTGAAGACGACGAGGAGCAGCAGAGAACGGTAGCCGACCATCGGAAGGCGGGTAGGTTTGATGGAATGATGCTACGCATTTCAGATTCTGTTTTGTAGTCAGATTCAAATGCAAAGGACCGGGACTTTGTTCACGATTTGCAAATTTGCATTTTATTCAAATTTTATGATTTAAACACGAAAGCCCTTAAAGGGTTTCAGCATATAACAAATGCATTTTCAGCAGTTAAGAGTTTTTTTTACGCAGCCGAAAGGTCCGACATTTTTTAACGTTACCAATTGAGAGCCCTAGGTCCCAGCTATATCCGCTGACCAGGAATTTGCGAAAAATCAATGTTAAAATTTATACAATTACATTAAGGTGGCAGGTTATCTCGATTTTGCTTGTTTTTGCCATAACTATTTTTTCGTTTTACATTATTTTAGGCTGAAAGTAATACTTTAACGAAGGAAGGTTTTTTTTGAACTCGTCCGGGTATTTATATTGATTTTCCAAAAACAAATCGTGCCAACTTGCTCAGAAAAATTTTCTCTATCGAATGAGCTATTTAAACCAACATGCTCAAAAATCGGAAAAATCAACTGTACTTGGTCCTTCAACTTCATTTTCTCTCTGTTAAAGTGCCCCCCCAAAAGCGCTCTTTTACGCCGATGTAAGCGGTTTAGGGAACCTGCCCCAAATTAATGAAATACACCATTCGAAGCAGTAAAAAATTCCCTACAAGTTGGTATAACTGTTTGGTATTGGCACATAAAAACTAAGAAGAACAGTTTTGTAGAAAACAGCCTATAGGGGGTCTCAAAACCTACTTTAAAAGGGTCATATCTTTTTAAAGGAAGCTCTTCGGCAAAAATGGTATTAAAAGCTCAAATTTATTTTCAATTCTCTATCGAATGTTGTATCATTTGTGTTAATACCCGGCCGAGCTCAAAAAACCTTCCCTTGTAAGTGTATTTTTTGAGGCGCTATCGAGCGGCGCTCAGTAATTATTAGAAAATGTTGAAAATGTCGACACCTAACGTTCCGTACCATGCTTCTATGGGAAAACCGCGTTCCATTCTTGTTTTTGGTGTAACTATTTTGTATGACATTATTTTGGGATACCATAAAACTTTTGGTATAGTTTCGACGTGATACCGAATGGCAACGAAAAATCTCGAAAAATTGCGGAAATAGCAAAAATTCAGGGGGCTTCAGTAAAGTAATCTGTAATCTGTAAGTCTCCTTTTGACTCCTTGCAAGTAACACAGCACAAATCTCGGTGTTTTTTTCAGGAATTGACGCCGCTTTTTCTATGCAAATCTGCAAAAACTACATACAACAATGTTCTTATCCCCCGTTCCTTGTTTTCCCAGGCAATAAAACCTGAAAATGACAGCTCAAAAAGTACCGCCTAACAACCCGGCGGGCGATCAAAGGGAGGGGGAAAGCCGACGAGGCTTTGAACCCTATAAAGCTGTAAGACTAGAGGGGGAGGTATAGAAAGCCATGCTATTTCTGGTATTCCTTGTAGCTGCGGCTCAGGCGGCCGACGAGTTGATCACGTTCACAGCTTTTCAAGGTGAGAGAGTGAGAGAGTGATAGTCATAGAGAGAGCGAGAGAAAGGGAGAGAGAGAGAGAGAGAGAGAGAGCATGTCTGAGCGAAAATTTCTGACTCAATTTTCAGAACAGCACGTCCACTTCCCAAATAATGTCGCAGCCATCAACAGCACGGTGACGGTTCATGCTCAAATTCATGCTCAGGCAAAACGGTAATACCTACGTAACACAATCTCTGTAACCTTTTTCTTGAAGATGGCGCATCAGCTTAGTGTCCAACGACCTATGGAGGGTGGTGATTGCCCTGGATTCGGTGGTGGAGCAGAATTTGCATTATTACGCTTCTTCGCTTGATGTAGGTAGAGGAAGAGAGAGAGAGAGTGAGAGAGAGCAAGAGAGAGCGGGAGAAGGGAGAGAGAGAAAGCGCGAGAGAGGGAGAGTAATAGAGATAGAGCGACAGAGAGGCAGTGTGTGTGCGAGAGAGAGCGAGAGCGCGAGTGAGAGATAGAGAGAGAGTAAGAGAGAGAGAGAGCGAGGGAGAGAAAGAGAGAGCGAGAGTAATAGAGATAGAGCGACAGAGAGACAGTGTGTGTGCTAGAGAGAGCGAGAGAGAGCGAGAGTGATAGAGATAGAGAGAGTGAGAGAGCGAGGCAGAGAAAGAGAGAGCGAGAGAGCAAGAGAGAAAGAGAGAGATATTGCCGAACTTTCAGAATACCCGTACCCTAGCCCCAAAGTGGATCCTCGGCTCTCCGGTATACAACCGTCAGCCCTATGGGCCGGGCAAAATCATGGACGTGACAATGAAGTGAGTAAAAATTTGAGGTGCAGTAAACTAACTGGTACTAATGGTCTGAGGGGTATCAGAAAATTAATTCAGAATCGTCGGTGAGCGCCAGATCCAGGTTTCATTCGGAAAGGGGGCCGGAGTGCGAGGACATCTCTACACTCTTCCTGAGGAATTCCCGAATCTCGCCACGCAGAGCCATACCGTTATTGTGAGTACGAGCGGATACAACTTGACAGCCTGTCGGATACTGCTGCGTGTATTAGGAGCTTAACGTTTACCAGCGTAGCGCTTCTCACAACATTGGGGGGTTTTTAAAGGGGCTAGGAAGTGGCCTCATCGACACCCTTCAACCGCTAGGTGCCGATAGCCACGTTGCCCACAAGATGCCGCATTAAAGATCGAGTGCTAGCACGTAGGACGGGGATGAAGCAAGAAGGCACAAGTGGCGTATCCTGATCCCTGTAAAAACATAAATCCAAGTTTCGAATTTGTATTTTAGCGGTTTAGACCCAGTCGTTACGACAGACGATTCTTGCGTTTTCTAGCCCCTTTAAACCTCATTGTCACTCATTTTTCAGGTTTCCGGTGATCTCCGTTCGATCAAAATCGGCGGCACGGCCATCGGCAGCAACAACCAATACGGAGGCGCTCGCGATATCAACGAGAATACAGCACCGGAAGTGACAAAGGGCACCCGAGCCCCATATGTCCCCAAGACCGTACCCCCAATCTTGATCCAACCCCATTATGATGCCTTCAATATCATCCCCGAATTGTCGTTCCCCGATTATTTGCTGAGACTGGGGGATATCATCAGTCCGGTTGAGGATGGTGGGTATTAGGGAGTGGATGAATGAATAAATAATGCATGTTACAGCCGCTAAAATGGCTTTCAAAATGTCAAAGTTTTATAGTGTCGAAATACATAGTTTGAACAGTCATAATAATATAAAAAATTCACAGTTTCTAGAGTATCACTTCTAAAGTTACTCTCCTCTCTCGCTCGCCCTCTCTCTCTGTCTCTCTCTCCTGCTCTCCCGCTCTCTCTCTCTCTTGCTCTCTCGCTCTCTCTCTCTTTGACTCAACAATCTGCACTCCTCCACCCCTCCACACCTAATAATATAGTCCCATGACTCTGTCAGGTTTCTCTCCTCCCGGCCCCCTTCTGTTGGCCCCTAATTGGCCACTTCCCCGGGGCCCTCCCCTGTACAGCCCCTTCCCCTCCATTCTGAGAAAATAAGGGCTTCACTAGCTGTGGGGCGCGCGTGTGTCGGTTGCTAGGCAAATCGCGTGGATCAATGGGGAAACCGCCCGACCTCCGGCAGTCCCCCTCTCAAGTCCCATACAACAGATGGTTTCCAAAAGATTTGGTCTTGGTAATACCGAATTTTAAGATTATAAATTGTAGATATTTAATAAAGAAAGATATCACTATTCTATCTACTCGATCTTTATAATTTTTTCACATAACTAAAATTTTATTAAAAGGTGTTTTCCTGGGACTTTGATTTTAGGATTAATTTTAAGATTTCTTCCTGCTTTTTTTTCTTAAATGTCTGTAAAGTAAAATTTAAGGCCAAGGTTTTTAGAAGCTTACCACATTAATGACCAAATTTTACATCAGTTTATGGAACTTTAGTTAGATTTTTAGAGTTTTTCCTGTGAGTCATTTTCGGAATTTTCGGAATTTTTCTATTTTTTTTCAAGCCACTTGTTGCATTTTGGGATCTATTTTTAACTAAATATTCTGGCAAAATATTGTTGCTAAGATTTTATTTTTTAATACTGATGCTTGTATCTGGGATTCCATTTTTTGGCTAGCAGTTGACTATCATTTTACGCCTATTTCTATCCTTTTCAGGATGCGTGAAATCGTGCACATCCAGGCCGGCCAATGCGGCAACCAAATTGGAGCGAAGGTATGACTCTAATTCATTTAAAAAGTTATTCGAATCTTTTCTACAACTATTTAAATTCATTGGTTTTCAGTTCTGGGAAGTGATCTCCGACGAGCACGGTATCGACCCCAATGGCTCCTACGTCGGCGATTCCGACCTGCAACTCGAACGCATCAACGTCTACTACAATGAGGCGTCGGGTACGTTCTTAAAAATTAAAATATTGTTAGAGAAATAAATAAACGAGGACAGCTAACAGATGAGAAGGCCTGATAGATTAAAAACAGCGCTTTCAAAAATGCTAAAAAGGCTAAAGTTCGAAATCCCCGTTGTTCGAAAGCCCCCAAAAAGGACAGAAAACTGCCATCTTTTCGCTGCGAACCTTAGATTGAAAACTACAAAGTGCGAAGCAAGTTACGAACTACGAGACTGCGAACTATAAACTATCAATTTAAAAACTACAACTAAGACTAGAGAATATCGAACAACAAACCACAAACTGCTATTTCAGGCGGAAAATACGTGCCTCGAGCCTGCCTCGTCGACCTCGAGCCGGGCACCATGGATTCGGTCAGGGCCGGGCCGTTCGGCCAACTCTTCCGCCCCGACAACTTTGTTTTTGGTAGGTTTTAGGTTTTTGATTGACCTCCAATAAAACATCAACTATCCTATCACCATCATTCCTTTTTTATACCTGTTTTTTCAGGCCAATCCGGTGCCGGCAACAACTGGGCCAAGGGCCACTACACCGAGGGAGCGGAGCTTGTCGACAACGTGCTCGACGTTGTCAGGAAGGAGGCGGAGAGCTGTGATTGTCTACAGGTGCTTTGTTTGTACTGTTTGAAGTTGATGTGTTCCAGGGCTTTCAAATGACCCACTCGCTGGGTGGAGGTACCGGCTCGGGGATGGGGACGTTGCTGATCTCGAAGATTCGGGAGGAGTATCCGGATCGGATTATGATGACCTTCTCCGTCGTGCCGTCACCAAAGGTAAGTTCAAATCGTTAGCTATCGCTCTCTCGTTCCATCTCTCTCTCTCACTCTTTCTCTCTCTCTCTCTCTCTTTCCCTTTCTGGCTGTGATCTCCTGCTTCCAGGCCCCTTTAACTCGAACTGTACATACATCTACCACTTTTTTAGGTCTCCGACACGGTCGTCGAGCCGTACAACGCGACGCTGTCGGTGCATCAGTTGGTGGAGAACACCGACGAAACCTTCTGCATCGACAACGAGGCTCTATACGACATCTGCTTCCGCACCCTGAAGCTGACCACACCCACCTATGGCGACCTTAACCACTTGGTGTCGATGACAATGAGCGGGGTGACGACTTGTTTGCGGTTCCCTGGTCAGGTATGTGTTGTAGGGCCTTTGGTTCGACAACATTTTGTAAAAATCTCTGCTTTTAAAGATTGCAAAACAATCTCTAATTTATATGGGTGCCGCAAAAACTATGAATTTCTGCAATTTCAGCTAAACGCCGATCTCCGAAAGCTGGCGGTGAACATGGTGCCATTCCCGCGTCTCCACTTCTTCATGCCCGGATTTGCGCCGTTGACTTCTCGTGGGTCACAACAATATCGGTGAGTAAAGGACACGAAGGAATTTGCCTTGAACCGCTTGAACTTCTCGGAGGCCAGGGAGTGTCAAATTCTAAGCTGAGCTTGTAAATTGAAGCCGAATTGGCTAGGCATTTACATCTATAAGTTCAAGCTCACTTGAAGCTCATAGACAGGAAATTGAAGCATAACGGGTTGGGCATCGACAGCAACAAGTTTAAGCTCGTGTTTTTAATAAACTGGGATCCAGAGAAAAACGGCGTCTTTTCGCGCCAGTCGAATATGCGGTGAAGTTGTCTAGACCTAGTGGAATTAGGGGGTCAATTTGACGTGTTCTGGTCCTTTTAAAAGCCAGGAAAGTGAACTGATTCGAGTTGTCGGTCCTTTTGAAAAGCTTTTGATAGTCTACTAAAAGCTATAATCATACCTTATTCAGAGCCCTGACCGTGCCCGAGTTGACGCAGCAAATGTTCGATGCGAAAAACATGATGGCAGCATGCGACCCTCGGCATGGAAGATACCTTACCGTCGCTGCCATGTTCCGTGGACGGATGAGCATGAAGGTAAGCTTTTGTGCAGTTGTCTCGTTCCAGTGACTTTTTCGGGACGATTCTCACGCTTTCCAGAGAGGGAGAGAGAGAGAGAGAGAGAGAGAGAGAGAGAGCAAGAGAGAGACATAGAGAAAGAGACAAAGAGAGAGAGAGAGATTACTAGCTTCTCACGATTCGCCTTAAAACCTAAAATACCGTCAAAACAGTCTCGTTTTAGGAAGTAGACGAGCAAATGCTGAACGTCCAGAACAAGAACAGCTCGTACTTTGTGGAATGGATCCCGAATAACGTCAAAACTGCCGTAAGGAGAATTATATGACGTAATGGATTTGCTTAGGTCTGTGATATTCCACCACGTGGTGTCAAGATGGCTGCGACTTTCGTTGGAAATTCGACGGCTATTCAGGAGCTGTTCAAGCGCATCTCCGAGCAATTCACTGGTTGGTTTTGGGAGCTAAAGGTTCGCTAAAGCGGACAAATCTCTAAGTGCTGGCCTAAAAATTTAGCAGATTTTTCCGTCCATTTGAGATGGTCGGTAAGGCAAGACCATCGATTTTTTCGTCTATGTATTTGTGTTGACTTGCCCTTTAAAACAACAAAAACAGCCAGATCCAAGCTAAATTCTGTTAAATCAAACTTTTCAGCAATGTTCCGGCGAAAGGCCTTCCTTCACTGGTATACCGGCGAGGGCATGGACGAGATGGAGTTCACCGAGGCCGAGTCGAACATGAACGATCTCGTCTCCGAGTATCAACAGTATCAGGTAAGCATTAATGTAGTTTTAAGGTTACGGCATTACCTTATTTCCTGTTTTCACAGTAAGACTCCCGAATTCTAGGACGCTACCGCCGACGACGAGGGCGAATTCGAGGCGCACCACGACCAGGAGGAGGAGTAGAGGCGATGCGTCTTCACGCTCACTATCCCTCACCCTCACTCTCTCACTCTTTCGCTCTCTCTCTCTGTCTCTCTCTCTCTCTCTCTCTTTCGCTCGCTTCCTTTTGTCTTAGTCGGTTTCTTGTGTTTTACCCTAGTCCCGTGATCTCCTTACGCAGTTTGCAACATTTTTCCCGATTTGCCAGTCCTGTCAAAAGTTTTTTGATCTCGATAAAGATTTGATAAAAAGTTCGGCGCATTGAAAGCAGGGACGTAGCGTAATACCGGCCCCGGGGGCCCGCCCCCCCCCCCCGAAATCGGCCGGGGCCCGAAAATTTCATAAGGGGGGACCCTTATGATTTTTATTTTCTCAAAAATTTTGCTGCCTGCGGCGCTACTTTTTCACATTTTTACGGCTATTTATAGAGCTATTGTAACCTTTCTTTCAAAAATTTTTGCCTGTGGCGGTGTTTTCTCGTTAATGTGTTGAGTTTTTTGGAAAATTTCTTTGGCACCCCCCCCCTCGAAATTTTTTTCTGGCTACGCCCCTGGTGGCTGAGTATGATGTACAAAATCTTTATCACAAATTCAAGCTATGAATCCAAAAAGGGCTCCTGAAAACTATTTATTTTTTAAGTCGAGGTAATGTCAAATTTTTTTGCTGCTTTATGATGTGGGGGAGGGAAATTCAAGCCGTCGCTGGGTGACCTCTAAAGGGCAACATTCTGTTTGCACATTCCAATTTCGGAGAAAAACGTCGGGAAACGTCAAAAAGGAAAATGTTGAGTACAATTTGCGTGTTTCCTGGAATGGCACAATTTGGCTCAAAATTTTAATGAAAACGTCACTAACATGGAGTTAGTATCATCTACACATTACTGGAAGCTCAAAAATTCTAGTTTTTGGGTTTTTTCTGGTTTTGAGCTCTTTAGATACTTTCCAACTCGCCTGTGTAAATTCTGAAACCCTAACTTCCGGTTGGTCCGAAAAAACTAGGGCAACACCCCGATTGGTGTTGTCGCTACCCGGCTGATCCCCCAGCCTCTCGCTTTGACCGTTGACTGGATTCGCGTGGAATAAACGAAACGAGCGGGACAGTGAAACGATGGAAAGAGGATTCACTCGGAACTGACTGGCTTGACTACCATCACTAGAGGGCGAGCCTGACTTTGACCCAGATCCAGGTTTCTCTCTCTGTCTTTCTCTCCCTCTCTCCCTCTCTCTCCTTCTCTCTGCCGCGCTCCCTCTCTCACCTACATGCTAACACGGACGTTTAAATTACGAGGCGCTCCAAATGACACATCCGTCCCCAGTAGGTCATCGTGTTGCAACAAATCCAGGGGGGAACGTTACGGAATAGCTTCACGGTTGAGTTGTTTCAGTGTATTTCGGTATTTTTAATACAGCTTTCGTATTAGATTTCTTAGGTATGTTGCTTATGCGATTTATTTTTTACTCTAAAGCCCCTCGAATTGAGTATTCAATAGAACTATTCGTTACTCGCTCCCCGCTATCCGTTAACCCAGTTTTCTTATCTTCTTTTTCTTTCTTCTCTTCTTTCCTTCCTGCTCTATCTTCTCTTGCTCAGTTCCGCTAACTGGACGGCTTGCGAACTGCCAGAATCATATAGCGTTGCTAGATGTTTAGATAAAGAGGACTTTTGGCAACCTGCCAAAAGTTTATCTTGTAGCTCGAGTTTCGTTCAGCCAGTTTTTCACGCCTCAGATGACTTTTTCACTCATTCCTCAAATATCCAATCACTCGATAGGGTCAGCCCAAGTCCAAACCGTCCAAAACTAGGGCCAAAAACTACGGCCACCACCCCCACTTTGAATCGGCGGGGCTCGATTCGAGTTTTTGGCCAACACTGACCAATTCTTTTTTTCTGTCGCTCAGTTTCTGTCTCTCTTTCTCACTCCCTCCTTCTCACTCTTTTTCTCTCTCTCTCTCTCCCTCTCTCTCTCTCTCTCTCTCTCTCTTTCTGTCATTTCGAGGTAAATAGAAGAGGTGGAAGAGGTGGAAGAGGCCCTCGCACTGAGTTTCCTTCATAACAAATAGACCCTCTATCCGGGTAAAAGACTTTCCTTTTCTTTTCCATCATCTTCTTCCCCCTTTTTCGAATCTCGCCCATTTCCCTTCATCACCATCAGATGATTACCCACCGGATGATCATCACCGGATTTCGCCACCTTCGCTTTTTCTGGATTTGATCTGGCTTGACTCCTACTACCCTAAAATCTGGGATTTTTGGGTTTTTACGTCTTTTACCACCGTTTTCATAAAGTATAAGACGCTTAAGCTTTTATGATACCCCTTTTTGACCGGTAGGTCTCGGCTTCAAAACGTCCAAGACGAGGTCAAATCGCTTTCACGGCCGGTTCTGCCAGATCATATTTTTGTGATTTATACTCGTCATTTGGCGCGACGTGAAGTTGTCTGCACCTAGCCAAAGTCAGATGCCGATTTTTACACTTGCTACGCCCTTAAAAAACTTTTCTTTCGTCGAGATGCTAATAATTCTAATTTTGATACATTGGCGCTTCAGCATCCTTGCTAAATCCTTATTGGCATTCGTAGTGTTGGCCACTCGCCAAGTGTCCAAATCCGATTATAAAGCCTGCCTTCCAGATTCCTTTGGAGCCACTTTCGGTCTTCCTAGCTCTCGCACATCCGCAAGAACTGGCTGCACCCTAAAATTAAGGTTTACGGGGCGGGACAGTCGGAAAGCTTGCCACGGTCCGGTCCTAATTCGCATTTACCTCTTCGTCGCTGAAAGGACAGTCTTTGGATTAGCTTCCCTTAGAACCAGCCTCTATTGCGGCTTCGTTATGATTTCCTCATTGAATATGGTGCTTGACTAGAACGCCCCACCAAAGCGTAGGTTGAAGGCCAGGAGAGACCCTCTTCTGATCGGCTTCAGGATGTTGTTTTTGTGATCTGGACCTCTGCCATCGGGTTGAGTATGTATTTTTCTACGGACAGTTAAAAAGTGGTGGCGAACCCTAGCGCTTTGCTCACCTCAATCGAGGGAGAGTGTAGGATGTGAAGAGGGCGCTGGCGTCACAGTAAAAAATACCGGCCATGTTTCGTTACTTTTTGGAAAAGCCAGATTGCTTGTTAGCTTTTTACTGATCCTCATATTCCAAACTTGTGATCCGGATCCTGCACTTCTTGTCAAAACTTTTCTTTTACGCTAGTAAGCTCATTTTTTATGATTAGTTGCGATGTGGCCGGCCCCCTTAAAACTGTTAGCCAAAGTGACCGTGCCGTCAAGTTTTTTGCGCTGTCACTGCACCTTTAAAAGATTTTATCAAGAGGCATGATAATGCTTTCCAAGTTTCAAAAGATGTTCTTGTCCCCTTAAAACTGCATTTTCATGGCCACGGTCTTTTTGTCACGTTTTCCTGTTTTCCATTGTGTCATTGTCCCCTTAAAACCCTTTGCTTCAGGATGCGGGTCCTCGGAGGGTTGCTCCTCCTCGGGGCCTCGGTCTCCTCGTCCCCTCCAGATGATCGATACTATCAAAAGGATCATCGTCCGCCACGGCAACCCCCTTCATCCCCTCGCCCATCAAACCAGGACCCGCTGTTGCCCGATTATTTGCAGACTCTCAAGGTACGTGCCATACACTTCTTTCAATTCCCTCTTGTATACACCACTGGACATCTCGAATCTTCATCTCTATGGTTTGGCTTTTGTATCGAGACAGCTGGTTGGGCTTGGATCTCGCTTTCTCTCTCTCTCTCTCTCTCTCTCTCTCTCTCTCTCTCACCTCTCTCTCGCTCTCTCCTCACTTTCTCCTCCTTTCCCTGCCTCTCTCACTCACTTTCTCTCGCTCACTCTCTCACTCTCACTCTCTCTCGCTTCACTCTCTCTCATTCGATCTCTATCTCGCTCTGTTCAAAAACTAGCATCTCCTACTATCTAGGATTACCCGAAAGGGCATCCTCCACCCCGAAGACCTAACGATAAACCTCGGAATGGTCAAAAATGGAATGATAACCCACGTCAACGATACGGTGGCCCTTCCTATAATGTAAGCCTCGAAAAAGCGCACTTTTTACTGTATACAACAACCAGCCGATTTCGGGGTCAGGGTTACGGTAGTTACGTGGCCGTATAATTTTACTGGCGGAAGAATTTTACTGAAGGACGCAACTGGCAATATAAATAAAGTAAACAAATTGCTAAGCGTTTCGAAAACTTTCCATACTCGATTGATCAGCGGGATCGGCCGCCATTTCCCAATACGGGGCCCTTGAACCGCTCGCCGGAACCCCCAAAAATAACGAAAGCCGATTATATTTTACGACTGACTACTACTGCCAACATCAGAGAACATACTACCCCGCAAACGCCCACTCCCCATCCCCGAAGCGGCTGGTTTCCACATTATCGTTGTCGGCACCGTTAATTTTTAGATTTCGCACTTAGTTAACTGTAACGGTATCACCAACACAGTGTTAAAATCGTAAGTCGCTACAATTCGATTTTTTTTTTCTTTGCACCGTACTCCAGTTGCTGTATGCTCTCTGGATGGTACCTTTCTGAGCCAATCTTCAGTAGGCAAACTAGCAAAGTTTGTGTGGGAATTTACGTAGAAAAATGAGGTGATTTGATCATTCGATACCTAGAGGAATTCGCAAACCTCTTTTGAAAACTATATTTCCGTTTCCTGATGTTTTCTTTAAAAGGCCAAAAGGTCAACGAGCTAGCAGCGTCCGTTTGAGGAAATTATGTGCAAAAATAATTGTTTTTTGTTAGTTTGATACTCGTTAAAGTTCAAAACATTACTTTTGACGCTTGATTTCTCGATCTTTGGTGTTTTCACTAAAAGATACGTTGAGATCGGCAAGCTAACAGCCTTTATTTAGAAATC
This sequence comes from Mesorhabditis spiculigera, assembly GCA_958295435.1. Lineage (NCBI taxonomy): Eukaryota > Metazoa > Nematoda > Chromadorea > Rhabditida > Rhabditidae > Mesorhabditis > Mesorhabditis spiculigera. The sequence goes on along the minus strand of CATQJA010002607.1, from coordinate 409,835 downwards.
TCGAGCCCCTCCGCGATTTTTTGAAATTTCAGAGGTTTCATGAACAATTTGAACGCCTGAATTTTCATAAGGAGACAGATTAAAGACGAGCTGGCAGAGAACCTTTGAGAATTTCGATTCTTGTATACTCGTTTCCAAAGCATTCAAAAATCTTGTTTCATAGACGATTAGACAGCTTATGTGGTTCCTGAAAAGCATTATAATGGAATATTACCTCCAAATACCTCTAAAACCCAAGATCATTGGCCTACAACTTTCAAAATCCACCCTCACTACCTATAAACAGCCATTACTCATTGCTTACTTTACGTGTTTCTACATACCATCTTTCCTCCCAGAGACCAAAAGCTGCTACTCGCGACAACAAACGACACTAGCGCTCCGTCCTTTAGATCTTCTCTCAGAGTTTGTGATTGGGTTGATTTTGTAAGATTTGTCGAGCGAATTAAGGGGAATGCCCCCCTCGGAAAATGCCCCATTTTGGCCGATCTGTTTGCCCGTGACCCTCCTCGTGAGACGTTTGAATTGATTCGTCTCGAAACGACGCAAAACGATTCATTCTTTCTTACTGTTAAGAGGTAGGCAGCGAGAGAGAGAGAGAGAGAGACAAACCGACAAACAAACACTGAATCTCGAGTCTCATTGGAGCATCAGTTGCCATTAGACAGTTATTTTGAAAACGTTCGAGGACGTCTATTAGTAAGTCTGATTATTATGTTTTTAAAGGGAAGGCGACAGCCAAGGATACCCGAGGCTCGCTCTTTCTTTCTCTCCTTCTCTCCGCTCTCTCTCTCTCTCTCTCTCTCTCTCTCTCTCTCTCTCTCTGTCTCTCACGCTTTCCACTCTCTCTCGCCCTTGCTCTCTGTCTATCTCTTTGTCTCTCTCGCACCCTCCCACTCGCTTACTCTTTCACTCTAGCACTGCCTTGCTCTCTCTCAATCCTCTAACATTTTAGCTTTTTTAAAGAGATAGAAGAAGTTGATTTGACTCACTAAGAAAATAATAGTTGTATTTTTTTAAGTTTGTTTTTATTAATTTTTCCGGTAATTCAAGTAATTTTTATAAAAAAGGTTCAAGCACGACCTCCTGCTGACCAGTAGATGAAACATCAACGCCCAAAAGCACACGATGCCACCTAATGGCCCATCCTCTAGAGTGGGCTGGGAACCGAAAAGGCGCGAATATTTGCTTTTTCCTTTGCCGCGGCTTTCTCCCCGATTTCTACGAAATGACGTTGACTTTTAAAAGTTATGTTTTTCTGGACCTCTATGTAATTATCCGATTTACTTACCTTGCCTAGTTAATTTGTGATTTCCGTCAAATGCTTATTAACCAAAAATCAAACCTATGATCAATTATTATTTTGGCTGCTATTGAACGATACACTTTGTGAGCTGCGACACAACTTTCCCAAACCCGTTTCCAATTTTACGCGTGTTACGCTGCCCCGCTACGTGCGAACAAACGGGTTGTAGCGTAAAAGGGCACACCGTTGAATCAGATGATAAGCTGGAAAACGGGTTGAGTCAAACTTTTTAAATAGTATTGTAGAGGTTGAGTTTTTGCTGTATCCTATCAGTTACCTTGAATTATAAGGCCAGGCAAAAATTTATCTGCAAGGCGAAGCAATTGAACTTGTTGCGAACGCCGCGCCCCTGCCCTTTGCGTGCTTTCAAAGTTTTTTTGCGAAATAACTCCTTAAACGTGAAAGTTACATAAAGGCGATCAGTCAAATTCAGCCGGTAAATTTATAGCGCTTTAAGAAGTTTTGTAAAACTGGTTTGAAAATGAAAAACATAAGTTGCAGTTCAAAAAAATTAAGCGTAAGCCACGTTACAATATGCTATTTGCGCACTGTCATCTCCACGTTTTTTGTTAATCACTCACCGATCCTCTATTCTGTGCTAAATCACCAGATTTTCATATTTTTTTGCAGGAGTTGATCAACGGCATGTCCCCGATACCGGATTCGGATTCCAGCGCAGCGGAGTCTACTTTAAATCCGCCGGATCAAAATTTGTTGAATAAGGTAATTTTTGGTAGTTTCCTATTAACTTTTTGTGATTTATAGATTGCTAATATCTCGAAAGCGCGGCGACAAAATAGTTAAAATAACAAGCAATTAAACTAATACTATAATAATAACGTTGTAATAAACGTGTTTGCAAGAGCTAATTAATGAAAAACCTGTAACCTGATCCGGCACAAATATAAAAACCACGCCGAGATCAGCGGTATTGACATTGTCGGGTCATAAGGCGAGGTAGCGGGAAAGGGGTGGGCTGGAAACTCTAGGAGAAGTTCTCCTGGCCCAGGAACACAACCACTCCCCACCACTACTCTGTGCATTTGGCCACTCTGCAAAACAGCCACTAATCTTTATATAGCACTAGAACGTTGTCCCGGAAATTGTAATTATTTTTAATTCCATTCGAAGGCCTCGGCTTGCGCGCATTTTTTTCGCTATTTTTTGCCATTTTCTTCCGTTTTTATAGAAACTGGTACATCTTTTACTGTATTTAAAAAGCATCTTGACTACAGTATATTCGTATTATATCCTATTCCCCCCGTATTTCAGGTCGGGAACTTGACACAAAACGTCTACAACCAAGCCACCGGCTTGGCCAACCAATTCGGGTATACCAACGACAATCGCAACAACTACAACTACGGGTAAGTTCCGCTTTTCGTTAGGGCTTCGGTTTCGTAGGCGCAGCCTAAGTTTATTCGTAACCTTGCAGGATCTCTAAACTGAACAAAAAAACCTCGGGTAGAAACTCTAAGCTACGTACGATACGCTCCAATTTACGCGTCCAAATTACGCGATTCGAAGCATTGTTCTTGCTTTCTTTTAAGCTTCAATCTTTTTCCAGTCAAAACCCGTACGGTCCGATGTCACCGCCTACCACACGACCGCCTTATTATGACCCGAATTATTACAAGCGGGATGATGAGGAATATACCACAGTCGATTGGTACAAGGACCATGAAAAACCGAAGGCAAATAGTGAGTTATACGAGTACTTTGTCTTGTTCTCCCTCTCACTGGCTCTCTCTCGCTCTCTCTCTCTCTCTCTCGGTTTCTCTCTGTTTCTCACTCTCTCCCTCTTGCTCTCTTCTCTCCCTTGTTTTCTCGGATAAACCGAATTTAAAACCGTTCAGATGGCCTTTGGATTGGTCTTGGCATCGCAATGGGCGTAATGGGATTGATACTGTTATGTTTGATCGGCTTCGGATGCTTTTGGTACGTCAGGAAGAAGAAGCGCGGTCTCAGGTTCGTTTTGATGGCTCAAAAGGTGTTATTTTATAATTTTTAGCAATCTATTTCTCTATAGGTTTCATGAAATCAATCCATTTAACTGTATGATGTTAGAAACGGTTTAAAAAACAAATCTTATTTTTCGAAAACTTTTAGCGGCCGTATAACCAGAAATAAACTTAAAAATACCTCAGAACTTTACTTAATTAATCTTTTCAGCACAATCCTACCATTCCCCATGGCCAAAGGCGAAAATGACTACCGCCACTGGCAGCAACATCACAGCCCTACTTCTTCCAGGTATTTTTTTCATTAATTATCCATCACCCGCCCAAAGTTGTAGTTTATCTGGAACTCTTGACCCCTGGGAGATGCCGAGAAGTAACCTCATCATTGATTATGAGAACAAACTGGGCAGTGGAGCGTTTTGTAATGTTTTTAAGGGTAAGTTAATACCAGAATTGCTGAATGATAGCCATGAATTAAGGAAGAATAGTGGGTGAGGCTCCAGTGGTAACCCTTCAACCCTCTCTACGCACTAATGGCTTCCGGGACTGCGAGGTGGCCGTGAAGATGTTGCCTTCGTTTGCTGATGACATTGCGAGGAGTGATTTTATGCAGGTAAGGGTGAAAATGACGTGTTGAATTCTGTAGCTTCTAATTTTCGACGGTTTCATGGAGACGAATTAGATGAAATTGGGTATGGGTTCATTCAGTTAAATCCCAATACCTCAGCATGTCGCTTTTTTCCATTGGTGAATTTCACCTGCGATAGGAAACGCAAAATCAACCCCCTTCGATTGCCTAGATCTACGCAACTCACGGCGCTTCAAATGGCGGCAGAAATTAGAAACGACTGATTTTGAATGCTGCGTAATTTTCGATACATAATAGAAAGAATAAGTGGCTTTTCCATTTTCTAGTCTGTTCAAGGCCAAACTCATCGTGGGGTTTTGTAGGAAATCAACTTCATGAAATCTCTCCGCTACCACCAGCACTTGGTGTCGATGTTGGGCTTTGTCTCTGACCGAAGATCCCCAATGCTTGTCGTGGAATTTTGCGGTCACGGAGATCTGCTCCATTACATACGGGAAAGAAAGGAGCTGATCAGAAGCGTAAGTGCATTTTTGGCAGTATTGGTAGCTTTTAAAGAGAGGGAGATATAAACCGCAGGGTCATGCACTAGAAAACTGTAAACATTTCTATTTTTAGGGTGTCGACAACGCCAGCGGCGTCACGATCAAGGAGATCGTCTCGTTTGCGTGGCAAATTGCGCAGGGGCTCGAGTACCTGAACAGTGTCGGTTGCATCCATCGTGATGTCGCGGCCAGGAATGTGCTCGTGGCTGATAATCATGTTTGCAAGGTTAGTTTAATAATGTACACCTCGTTTCAATGCCACATTTTGGCCTTATTTTTATGTTTACTCAATATACGGTAGCAATATTTATTTTGCAACGCATTTCGGTCTGTTTTTAGATCGGTGATTTTGGACTTTGTCGACTGACGGATTCCTTGCTCTACACGGCTAGAGGAGGAAGACTACCGTTAAAATGGATGGCCCCGGAAAGCCTATCAACGTTTGAATACTCCTTCAAGAGTGATGTGTAAGTTTTATTCTCTCTCGCTCCCCTCTCTCTCTCACCCCTACTTGTGGCTTTCAGATGGTCCTACGGTATCCTATTATGGGAGTTGTTCTCCCTTGGCGAAGTCCCATTCGCCGGGGTCCAAACCACCGACCTGCTCCTCTACATCCGTGCCGGAAATCGACCGGACCGACCGGCGTTTTGTACGGATGAAGTGTAAGTTATAGCCATTTAATGTTTGGGTGTCAAATAACTCGTTTCGCTTAACCGGCTACGCGACTAACCTCAAAATTTGCGTACTCCCCTTATAACTTTTTCCAGCGGTAATAGGCTGCAAAAAAACCTTACATGCAGTAATTGGTTGCACCAGGAATTCATGCAAAACAAGGTATCGCTTCACGATGTATTTCTGCATGTATTACATTAAAATCATCGACTTATCTAGCGTAATCGAATTAGGTCTATTTTTGTCCTTTTTAAGAAATTCTTCAAAATCTCAATAAATTTTTATACCTTACTTTCCAGATGGACAATTCTCATGGCCTGCTGGCACCTCGAGGCTGACAAACGACCAACCTTCACCGATCTGGGCCGAAAATTCGGCGGCATTTTGGAGATCGCCACCGAGAACTACGGCTACTTGATACCAACCGCCCGCATCAGCACCGATTCGCATCCGCAGGAGGAGAATTCCGAGATTAGCAATGTTTAACTTAAAAGTTGTTATATTTTCTTTTAAAGGGGCTAGCAAGTGTGAGAATCTATCATTGGTTTTGACTAGGTCTGGACAACCTCAAATTACCCCAAAATTCCTTAAAGATTCAGTGTTAGTTGCTTAAAATGTCTTCATTTTGTGCGTCTTTAGCTATCGGTACTTAGGGGATCGATTCTATGGCTTTCTGGCGCCTTTAAAGGGAATTGAAAGCGAGAGTCGACGGTGACTCAACTAGGTTTAGACAGCTACGCAAACATGATGCGTATAGCTACGGTGACAGCTGACGTCTCTGTTGAGACCTAGCAATCCCACGGGTATCTCTCTTCCTAGCCCCTTTATCCCTCAATCTGACATCGAAAATGTGATACTCCATTTAAAGGGATGCGCAAGGCTTGTCTAGACTGTTTGCAAATTTATGGCCGCGAAATCCATGCCTTGCTCGGTCCTTTAACCTCGATTTCGTGATTTTAATTTATTCAAAAACCAGCTTAACTTTAATTTTTTTGCGTGATTTTTAACGTTTCGAGTAATTTTTTGTACTTTTCGTTTGTAGTCTTCACTGGCCTTCTACTTAATCAATTTCTGCGATTTCAAAATTGCCCTCTATCTCAAAAAAATACGGGTATTAGTTTGTAGTGAAATGCTCACATTTTTTTGGGTCACGTTTTTCTCTGTATTTCTATGTCTGATAAAATTTGGTTAAACTGGTCCCCATGCGAAAATTTCCCATGTTCTCTCTGTGTGTGTACTTCCCCGGAATAAATAGTTTACCAAATTTGGTGTATGCTGCTGGGGCGCGAAAAACGGGGGGTGAGCAACCAGCCACAGCTTGTGTCTGCCCATTCCAAACATTCCACAAGCTTCCTTCCGGACAAGGGATTAATCCGCCCCAAGACCAATTGACACCCTCAACCGCCAGGAAAATATACACACTTTAGGAAGAGAAGAATAGCTACGGTAGACTTCGCAAACCAACGAAAAGATCTGAGTTTGGAAATTACAAAAACCGACGTTTGATTGAACCAAAATTACCGTGCCTCTAGCTAAAAGAGATTTGTTCAGCGTCTGAATTAACACAAGCGTCAAAAGGCCTAGACAGCTGCGTGTCGCTCCAAGTGACGGCGCTGGTTTTTGAAACCAGCGCAGCAAGAGTCCGAATACACCAGTACGATTTAGCGTGGTACTGGCGATCCATAACTAACCTTAAGTAGGGGTCAAACTTGGCATTTCCCCGATCCTGTACAAGGAAAGATGTTAGGAATAAACACTTCCGTACGCTAACGTACCCAGCGATTTTTTGAACCAGTCTGGTGCTTTGCAACGGTAGAGTGGAAGTCCATTTTCTGCTTCTTTCTTTATATCTCTCTCATTCTCTCTCTCCCCTCTCTCTGTATTTCTGTCTTTTGCTCTCTTGCTCTCCTTACTCTCACACTCTCGCTCACTTTCTCTCGCTGTCCAGAGATCGCGCGCTTTAGTTGCTTTAGCGAGCTTTTGGCTTTGATGCCTTCATATCACTTTGGCTATAAACTACAACGTTCTTCGTTCCAAAAGTGGTTTTTGTCCATTTAGCGGTGTGAAAATTGGGGTTTCTAGCCTGCGTGGCTATAGTAGCAGCATCGTTTTTATGTCGAAGACAAATTTTTAAAAGCGGAATTTAAGGAAAAACCAACAAAATTCGTAGAAGCTATTTGTCGACGGCAGCTATTTACACCTAAAGGACACATCGGAAAAACGTCTCCAACAAGTGTCGTCAACCCCATTGAAAGTGCATTGTTTCGGCTGTAAGTTTGATGCTTTTTTCGAAAATCACGAGACAAACAGAATAGCGTTGCCCCCCGGAATTCGTCAATTTTGTTTCTGTAGCCAGCCAGAAAGCGTGTCTTTTCACCCCCACAGAAAAACATTTGACTATTTTGTGGTTTTGGGGGTGGGTCGATTTCCCCACTGGTTGAGTGAGTCAAAAAAGGTGAAAGCGCTGACGCGCTCTTGTATAGTCAAAATAAAAACGCGCCAGCATTTATACTCCGGTTCGGGGGGTTGAAGCAGTGTATTCTCACAATTCCTCCACAAACCGTGAAAATGCGCTTCTTGGCTATTTCTTTGTTGGTGGCTATTGTTGGGGTTGAGGGTGCTGCCGGTAAGAATTTTGATTTGGGTGTTTTTTTATTTTGAGGGTACTGTTTTATTTCTTATGTGGATTGCTGTGACTTTCTGCTGAATAGCTTAAGCAAAAAGGAGAAACATTACTGATTTGGAACAAACATTGGGAGGAAGGATTAGCGTCAAAATGTCATAAAAAAAATATTATTCCGCCTCGGAAAACGTGCGGTTCCGCGTTGCTCAGAAGTTTTCGTAGTCAATCAGAAATCAAGACATTTGAATGTCTGCTGCCTTGAGCACCCCTTTAATTCTAGAAAATTAAGGACATTACTTACGCGAAACCACTTTAAAATTTTCTCTATATCAAAGCAGGCGTTGGCCAAATCATAGGCTACCTCAAGTTCAATTTTTACAAGAAGTGCTTATAAAAAGTTTTTCGTTAGTATTCCCTGATGCATGGCATCAACTGTCAACATTTAGACAGAATCTGCTCGATCAGCGAGCCAAATAAATGCGTGGATGGCAAGCTCACCGATGTCGAAACCGATGCCATATATTTCCGGGAGCTGAACATTGCGCAGACACGACACGTCTACGGTCAGTTAAAAGCGGACGGCAAACACTGATTTTATCTAAAACCTTCGTAGACGCTTAATTCTGGCCGTCGCCGCGAACCATCTGTCAAAAATTTCATTTTGTATGAGAAATTGTCCGGCTGCGGAAAGTCTAACCTAGCATCTCAAAAGCTACCGCTTAGGAGCGGATTTCTAAGTACTTCTCAGTATCGTACCCGTAAGACGACTTTAGCTTGCGCGAACGGCCAATCTTTCTGCCAGTCCTTCACGAACGGTAAAGGCGCGGTGAAGGCTGGGTGCTACGCAGCCGCCGGCGTGAAGCGTGCCACAGGCGTATGCGGCTGCATCGTCGTTACGGATATCGGTTTGTTGATGGATTCATTGTTGTAGAGTCAAATTTAAGGGAAAACCCGGGACGCGGATCCAGCAAATGCCGCCGAGTACATCAACGAAAACTTTAAGGAGGAAGGTATGTATTTAGAAGACCGTAAAGCGCAAAGATTTGGATTTTTCTATGGGTATGGCTGGCATTAATGCACTTGCGGGGGCGGGGCGCGGTTTGGAATTCGGCTATAAGACTCTCGAAACTCCGTGTTTTTCGAATTGAACCTTTTTGAAAAGCTAAGCCAAGCCTAAGCCTGAGATCAGCTTCATAGAAGGAAGCCTTGGCTGAGCTAAAGCCAAGTGAAAATGGTTGGCAGCTAAGCCTATATAACCCCCTATTCCAGCGCAATTCCGGCTAGGATAAGCTTCCACTTGGACTAAGTTGAAGCCTCGCTTTCGCTGAGAATGTTTAAAGCTTCGTAGGGGCTAAGCAGGCTAAACAGGCTCAAGCCATGTACCCACGTAACTCAAGCGAAGCGTCTCGTAGCTTCTTACCATCTAATTAGCATTATCCAGATTTTTACATATTTTCTATCGACATTAATACATTGTCTAGTATCCCCCAAACTGAACAACGTCTTGAGCTACTACATGAAGACTATTCCGGTGAGCGTTCAGCACACTTCTCGCTAATACAAAATCATTTTCAGAACAGTAACGGCTGCTCGGCTGCCGATTTTCAGCGACCCGCTGACATGCCGGCGGATGTAAGCTTTTGCTAACAGCTACTTAGTTTCCTATTTTCTGACCTGAGCATCTTTTCTATTTTCAGCTCGCCGAGGTCCTGGAGGAGAAGACAAACAGCGGCTCGCCCTTGTTCTTCACGCTCGCCGGAATTGGCGCCATGGTGCTGGCCCGAGTCTTCTAAATCGAATTGTATTTCTTTCGCCGATGTATTTGACTGTGCCTATTTTGCTTTATGAACCCTGCCAGAATGAAACTAATCTTTTTATACGTCGAGCTTTGAAACCGCAAAAAAAACAGAAAAAGATTAAAATTCACAAAATAGCCAAAAATCTAGTCGTATCTTTCAAAAAGTAATTTGTAAGATGTGCTGTACAGGGTGGTCCATAAGTATTGTCGTTTTTCAAGGCGTCATATCTTTTCCCACTGAGCGATTTGAGCTATTTAGCCAATTAGGTTAGCTTGAGACAATCCTTAGAAACCACTTTGCTTTAGAAAGTTTTTTTTGGAATAATGGTTTCCAAGTGAGATAATTTGCTTAAAGTCGGGGACAAAAGGTTGGGGTGCGCCGCGCCAGAAATTCAGGAAGAAGGGCTCTAAATCCGGCGATTGAGAGTCAGGATGTTTTTTCGAGCGTGTTTATGGTAGCTTTAGCATTGTTCTGCATCTTCCCAAATGGAAATTTAACCAGCTTGTCGCTTGAAGGAGCTATGGCCTCCGCAATGTTGGACGAAAAGCCGCAAATTCAGGGCATCTCGTCATTTTTTAGTTTTCGAAGTTTTACAGGGTGGCGATTAAGTATTTGCGCCAGGAAAGGCAGTGTAAAAAATGACCGAAGCGTGTCTCGGAAATTATTTTACGACCATAACGTAGCTAATATAACCTAATTACGGGTACCAAAAAATCTACGGCCCTAATTCTTAAATTTTCAAGATACGACCTTTGAGAGAAGCGCCCAAACATCAGCGAGGGCCGCGCGTATCTCGTCCCTTGGTTTAAGCTTTTCTGCCTAAGTATCTCCGTTGGCCAAGATAACAACTGGTCTTTATATTTTTTGCAATGCCCTTTAGCGAACGTAGTAGACAGAAAAATTATTTCTAATCGGATCCTAGATTTATTCGTAGTTTTCTCGACCACCAAAATTGAGCCGCGCGGGAGGCTTTTTCAAGAAAAACACAAAATGTCTCAAATTTCTAAAATCACTTGTCGAAAATGTTTTCCATGATGGGAACTTGGTTAAGCGATCCAAACGGTCCGGAAAGGCTTAAGGGCGTTCAAAAAAGCTCAAAATGTTTGCACAAAACGATGGAATGAAATGCATGGTTATGCGACCCGTTTGCTCCACTCTTAAAAAATCATGGGCTGGAGAATTTAGCTTTTCTCGCTCTAGCTAAAGTGGCTAGTACAGAGACGCAAAAATTACCTACATTTTGATAGCAAAACGAAGAAGATACCTCAAAGGTGCGATTTTTTAGAATGCATTCTTCTGCGATAAGTCGCTCTGAGACAGGATGCGCGGCCCTCGAGCTTTGCCAAAATTTACTTTCGCTTCCGTGCCCTACTCAGGACTCCCTGTTGCCCATACCCATTTTTTCTAGCAAGTTCAGATAGCTCTTTCCACGATCAAAAATCGGGAAATGTATCCAGCTTCTTCAAAAAAATTTCTGAGCTCCTCAAAAATGAAGAAAATCCATACAAAAAAACGCGGTTTTAGATGTTTAGACAAATTAAAATTGTGTGGTGAAGCGGTTTCCTGTTTTCACTTTGCATCTGATATAGCAAAAAATTCTCTACAAAATGGACTTATTTGTTTTTTCTGCCGACTACGATTTAGCTCCTAAAAACGTGCTTGAAACAGGCGCAAATACTTAATCGCCACCCTGTATTTCTTCCTAGGGCTACCCGGGGGCAATTCTATCCTACCTTATATAATTTTGGGGTGTATCTCTGTGTGTGTGTGTGGATGTCACTTTCGAGGCCCGATTTAAGGGCCATCCCCTGGATAAAATGCGCTAATTCTTTCTCACCCGGGGGAATCGACCCTCCTCTTTCCGATGGCGTTTTCAGAATTGCGATAAAAAACAAGTTTACAAAGTTAAAGCCGGTTTTACTCATTTTTGAGGGTAATTTGCATAATGTGAAAAAAATAGAAATTTCCTCATTCTTCCCGGTTGCACGCGCGTGTGTGGTCGGTAGGGGGAGAAGGGTCCGAAGGATCCGAGCTATGGAAAAGTCAAATTGTCCATGCAAAGGCCGCATTCCAGCGCCCAAGGCCCGCGAAGCGGGTTTTGGGCGCTGGTATGCTATTACTATGCTACCTGACGTCTTCTTTCCAATGGCATATGGGGCTAGGCTCCGGACACTTTTCAGAGTTTGATTTGAACTAAATTTGGTTGGCGCATGCCGTTAGAAAAATTCTCGATTTTCTTGAACTGCATGTCGAATTCTGCGCCCAAAATCTGGGAATAGTTGAAAAGAAGCCTTAATTATCCCCAAAAAAATTGTCACAGTTATCACAGCTTTCTAGCAGCCACGATCTCAGTTTTTACATACGGGGTAGGCCGAGGGCGGCGCGCCGGGTTCCCCGAAACTTTGAATAGCGCTTGCTCAAAAACGGAGGTCCGAAAATTGGAGGTTCTGCTAGCAGAGTTTTACTGGTTCTTTTAATTGTAAAGTCAAATTTAGTGAATACATAATTGTTTTGTCGCCGGCGGAGCCTCTCAAAAGCCATTTTTAAGCTGAAATTTGGAGGTTCACTAGAAACTATGTGCTATAAGCTCCAAATCTCAATACGATCGTGCAACCTAGCTTACCATCGGATAGAGGATAAAAAACTGCATAAGGCATACGCTCAACTAGCCAATCGCACACGGCCCCGGTTAGATACAGCCGGCCAAAAAGCGCGACAATACTTATGGACCACCCTGTACTGTATGGATGTCTTAAAATAGCTGTATCGGCCCGGAAAGCAAGCGAAAATTTTCAAATAGGCTTTTTCGCTGAATGGTGTACCCCAAACTATCCGAAATTCCACCAAAGCCCCACAAAACCAAACATTTTCGATGACAAAATTGCTGCCTTTTCAATAATATTTGTCCCATCTTCCCCATTAGCGACTTCAAGAATGTTTAGATTTGGTAGGGGACGTCAAAATATACAAATGCATTTATGCTAAAGTGTCACGGACCAAATTCACATTGTCTTGACGCGCAAAAATGAACGTTTTTGCGATTACGGTCCTCTTGCCGCTAATTGCTCTTGCTCAAGGTCAGATGGAAGGTATTCTATACAGCGATTGTCGAAAGCAAGTAATTTCAGAGCGAAATTGCTCGATCAGCGAGCCATGGCGATGTAATAAGATCGATACGTTTGGCCTTGCTAAAGAGCGCTTCTTCTTTCGGGTGGTCACCATCTTAGGCTTCAATCATGATGCTTACAGTACGTTTATGAAGAATAACAAATTTGAGAAATTGATTTGAGAGATAGAGAGTGAGAGAGAAGAGAAGAGTGTAAGAGAGTGAGTGAAAAAGCGAGAGAAGTGCGCGAGAATGAGAGAGACGGGAGTGAGAGAGTAAAAGAGTGAGGGTGAGACAGAGAGGGAGAGAGAGAGAGAGAGGGAGAGAGAGAGCGAGAGAGAGAAAGAGAGAGAGAGAGAGAGAGAGCGCGCGCGCGCGATGGCGCTAGTGAGGAGTTAAAAAAATTGTTGTAGTGTGCAAATCCGGAGCCGTTTTCTGTCGAACTTTTGCCGATGTGAAAGATCAGCCAAAAGCCGGTTGCTACGAGGACACGCAAATCGCTCGGCCAACCGGATGTGAATGCCGTGTTTTCACAAATTCGAGTGGGTGTCAAGCTCGTTTCGATTGGGACCGGTCTTTTTAGACAAAACCTCGCAGCTCTGGGGAGTGCGACTCCAGAATTTCGATTTTGACGAGATGCTCCTTGAGGAAGGTAGTGGAACTTTAAAATAGGATCTAGAAATCCATTTCAGTCCACCCGAATCTGATCAAACTCCTGAATTGGCACCTCAACAGCTACCCACCGATTGTAAGTGCCTAAGTAGAATTTCTTCTTCAAAATTAAATCCAAAATTTTATAAAATTTGAGCATCCCCTCTGCAAACGCTTCGCCATGTTTTTTCGCAAAGATGAGCTGTTATTCGAGGAGGTAAAGAATATTTAAAACTAATTCTTTGACTTGAACTATGTCTAGATCTGCTATTTAGCGTATCGCCCGGATCGACGCGGAACACCAGAAAAATTCGACAACAATGATCGATCATGTTTCTTAATTTTTTTACTGGATTTGAATAAAATGGGCTTGATCGGAATTTATCTCACATTGCAGCTACATGTTTTAAAGGGACCGACGTTATAAGGTCGACAACCTGAAGAATCCAAGATTCCAAAATATTTTTCTAACGTTTCTAGATTCCGCAGGCTTCATTCTAGCTTCAAATTCCAGCGAAAGACGCTCCCAAAAACAAATAAAACATTTTTCGCGTCCTGAACCCTGCCCTTTTAGAAAAATATTTGTCCCACTTTCTCCATTAGTCGCTTAAAGAAGGTTTCGATTCGGCTGAAAGCGTCAAAATATGGACAAAGAATTTATAAGCAAGCTATGACGCGGACTATTGGCTTCTCTACCAGCTAAAAGATGTTCGGCTTCGTAATCCTTGCCCTGCTGCCGTTGGTAGTCGTTGCTAGAGGTATCGAAAAGGGCTAAAGTCTAGGACCCCCCCAGCCGACTTTACAACTTTTCTACCTTCCTTATTTTTATTTTACGCTACTTTTTTCGACTTAAATGCAATGTATTTCTGCTAATTAGCCTACTGCGAACGTTTTGGTATACTTTAGAGCTCGCTAGCACAAAGGGGGGCCGAGATACAAAAGTTGGTGCAGGCTAAGGGGGGCGGTTTCCTAGAATCTTACCATCAAAAAGTAATAAAAAGTATTTGTCATGCCTATTCGCCATTCAAAATAACTTTAGCAAAAATCCAAAATTTCAGAGCGAAACTGCTCGATCAGCGAGCCGTGGCGTTGCGACAGAATCGACACTGCCGGTATCCCACTACGGGAGCGCTTCTTTTTTCGTGAAATTCTCGCCTTTGATGATGATGACATCTACAGTAAGTATTGTGTTCTTAATGGTACAATAAAAAGCCAACTATCACTAGATAGGTTGGCGTCGGATGTCTGCGGTATGTAAGGATACTCATTATGCATTTAGTTGACAAAATACTATAATAATAATTTTACAGTGTGCAATCCGGGCAGCATCTTCTGCCGGTCGTTCAGCAACGTGAAGGAGCAACCAAAAGTCGGATGCTATCTCGATACTCAAATTGGCCGCACATCAAGATGCGAATGCAAGGTTTTCACAAATTCGAGTAGGCCGATTTTTATTATATCAAATATGACAGCTACAACGCAATTTTTCCGTTATTAATTTTTAGACAAAACCGCTCAACTCTGGGGCCTACGACTTCAAAATTTCGATTTTAACGAGGCTCTGCTTGAGGAAGGTGAAAAACTTTCATTTTCGCTATCGCTTCCTTTCTCTCTCTTTCTCTCGCTCTCTCTCACGCACTCTCTCTCATTCTCACTCTCTCCCTCTGTTTTAGACACTGTAATTACTGTACCTTTTAGTGCACCCAAGCCTGATCACGCTCCTGAATTGGCATCTTCGCAGCGCAGAAAAGCGTGACAAAGAAATCGGCGAGATTCTGCGGAAGTCTCTCTGCTGGCGGTTCGCAATGTTTTTCCGCGATGATGATATCCCATTCGACCATGTGAAGATAATTTAAATACAATTTCTATTACTTTTAGCGTATTGCTCTGATTGACGCGGAACATTCCATGAATTCCACGATGATTACGCCCACCGTCGGATCGACTTCTTAATTTTGGCAATGTTTGTATCGGAATAAAAAATCCTTGGTTTGACCGATTGTACGCAGAATCCTACCTTATATAATTTTGGCGTATAACTGTGTGTGTGTGTGTGTGTGTGTGTGTGTGTGTGTGTGTGTGTGTGTGTGTGTGTGTGTGTGTGTGTGTGTGTGTGTGTGTGTGTGTGTGTGTGTGTGTGTGTGTGTGTGTGTGTGTGTGTGTGTGTGTGTGTGTGTGTGTGTGTGTGTGTGTGTGTGTGTGTGTGTGTGTGTGTGTGTGTGTGTGTGTGTGTGTGTGTGTGTGTGTGTGTGTGTGTGTGTGTGTGTGTGTGTGTGTGTGTGTGTGTGTTTTGTGTGTGTGTGTGTGTGTGTGTGTGTGTGTGTGTGTGTGTGTGTGTGTGTGTGTGTGTGTGTGTGTGTGTGTGTGTGTGTGTGTGTGTGTGTGTGTGTGTGTGTGTGTGTGTGTGTGTGTGTGTGTGTGTGTGTGTGTGTGTGTGTGTGTGTGTGTGTGTGTGTGTGTGTGTGTGTGTGTGTGTGTGTGTGTGTGTGTGTGTGTGTGTGTGTGTGTGTGTGTGTGTGTGTGTGTGTGTGTGTGTGTGTGTGTGTGTGTGTGTGTGTGTGTGTGTGTGTGTGTGTGTGTGTGTGTGTGTGTGTGTGTGTGTGTGTGTGTGTGTGTGGATGTCACCTTCGAGGCCCGATTTGAGGGCGTTCCCGTGCATAAAATGTCCTAATTCTTCGTCACTTGGGGTAATCGACTCTTCTGTTTCCGATGGCGTTCTCAGAATTTCGATAAAATACAAGTTTACAAAGTTAGAGCCGGTTTTTATTCATTTTTGGGGGTAATTTGCATAATGTGAAAAAATACAAATTTCCTCATTCTTGCCAGTTGCGCGCGGGCGTGTGGTGGGGGGGGGGGGGACCCGAGCTACCGGAAAGTCAAATTTCTCATGCAAACGCACCATTCCAGCGCCCAAGGCCCGCGAAGCGGGTTTTGGGCGCTGGTCATTTAATAATCTAGGTAACGTGCAATAAATGATAAAACGCTACGTTTTTAATAGATAATTCGGCATTTACACTAACCCCCCGTCTAGCTTCGAATTCCAACGAAAAACCCTCCAAAGACAAAGAAAAGATTGAAGAAAAGAAAGAAAAGAAAGAAGAAGTGTGTGTGTGTGTGTGTGTGTGTGTGTGTGTGTGTGTGTGTGTGTGTGTGTGTGTGTGGATGTCACCTTCGAGGCCCGATTTGAGGGCGTTCCCGTGCATAAAATGTCCTAATTCTTCGTCACTTGGGGTAATCGACTCTTCTGTTTCCGATGGCGTTCTCAGAATTTCGATAAAATACAAGTTTACAAAGTTAGAGCCGGTTTTTATTCATTTTTGGGGGTAATTTGCATAATGTGAAAAAATACAAATTTCCTCATTCTTGCCAGTTGCGCGCGGGCGTGTGGTGGGGGACCCGAGCTACCGGAAAGTCAAATTTCTCATGCAAACGCACCATTCCAGCGCCCAAGGCCCGCGAAGCGGGTTTTGGGCGCTGGTCATTTAATAATCTAGGTAACGTGCAATAAATGATAAAACGCTACGTTTTTAATAGATAATTCGGCATTTACACTAACCCCCCGTCTAGCTTCGAATTCCAACGAAAAACCCTCCAAAGACAAAGAAAAGATTTTTTGATGCCATAAACCCTGCCCTTTCTCAAAAATATTTGCTCTACTTTTCGCATTAGGTGATTCAACTGTTTCAATTCCGGGAGAGGCCGTCAAAATATCGAAAGGGAATTTATAACCCGGCTGGCAGCCCATCGCCACTTCTCAGAAAATGTTATTTTTCGTGGTCGCTGCCCTACTTCCGCTGCTCGTTTTAGCATCTGGTATCGATTATTAAACACATTAATAGTCGTGGCTAATCTAAAATAGGGCGAAAACTTTAGAACGAAACTGCTCGATCAGCGAGCCGTGGCGTTGCGACAGAATTGGCGAAACTACCCCCACACCGGCCAAAGAACGTTACTTTTTCCGAGACTGGTTCATGCAAACCGCATGGCATCATGTCTATAGTAAGTTTTGCTTATAAAAACGTAAGATGAGGCGGCGGAACCGTGTGCGCTCGTTGCGTGTCGGGTGCTACGCTCTCCTGCTTTCGCTAAGCATGAAAAAGGCCTCGCAGGGGCGTAACACATACGCATCGTGCATGCAGGCGTTTTCCTTAAATATCCCGCCCATCAGCTAAAATAGTTTATTATAGTGTGCCAGCCAGATGCCGTTTTCTGCCGTACTGTTGCCGACGTAAAGGAACAGCCAAAAGTCGGCTGCTACATGGACGCACAGATAGGACGTCAATCTGGGTGTGAATGCCGGGTTTTCACCAATTCGAGTGAGTTTCAGCTTATATTTCCGATCTCACAACAGCTTTATGTTCCATTTGGTTGCAATTTAGAAAATCGATTTATACGTGATTTTAGCCATTTTTTATCCATTTTTAGATAAGACCTCCCAACTTTGGGGAGCGCGACTCCGCGACTTTGATTTTGAGGCAGTTTTCGTTGAGGAAGGTGGGTATAAATAGATTAGCCCCTGAGCTTTCTAATTCTAGTAATTACCGTAATTTACTCACGCTTCAGTGCACCCGAACCTGATGAAGCTCTTGAATTGGCATCTCAGCATCCGTGAACCGACTGTAGGTTTTGAAAGGACGCGGAACTAAACCAAACTTAAGTTCCCCCTCTGTCACCGTAATTCGCTGTTTATCCGCGAAGACATGATGTCTTTCGAGGAGGTAAAAACGCTTCGTTAACGTTACGAACTAATATGCACTTTAGATGATCGCTTGGATCGACGCGGAAAAGGGGAAGAACGCCACGACGTTGGCTACCACAACTGGCTCTGATTTCTGAGGCACTTGAACAGCTGTGTGTGACCAAATATTAATTATTTTGGATACAAAATTAAATAAAATACTAATTTGTTACCGCAGATATCGTTAAATTCGGTCCAAGCATCTTTGAACAATGCGGCAGTGAGCAATCCAATTTTAGCCACGTTTCGCGGCTGGACCTATTGACTCTTGAAAAAATTCACACGCTGTTAATAAGTCTCTTCGATTCTTTTTCCAGAGAACAGAAGCACTCTATTGAAAATATTTGTCCCGGTACTCCGGCGTCGAGGTCGGCGCTAAAAGCTCTTTGGATGTGTAGCCGTCAACATAAAATCAATCGCACCTGGATTTAGATGAGAAAAATGGCCAAGGATTCACTTCCCAATTCGCCAAAACATGCTGGTTTTTGTTGCTTGGCTTTTACTAGTAGTAACGGTTCCAGCGTTTCAAGGTGGGTTTAGATTCATTAAGGTTATTCAGGTTGTTCCGGTTAGTCATTTTTCACTCTCCACTTTAGCACGGCACTGCTCGATCAGTGAGCCGACCCGGTGCGTCAAAGACAAGTACGATGGCACCGCTATCCATCCGAATGAGCGCTTCTTCTTCACCGACACCGATTTCCACACCTTGCGTGTTTACTGTGCGTTTACACATAAGATTTCAGTCTGATATAAAGCGTTTTAAATATCAAAAATCTTTTTTAGTATGCCAACCCTCCGAGGTGTTCTGCCTGACCTTCGCCGACATGACAAAGCAGCCAGGGCCTGGTTGCTATCTGGGACATCAGATCAACCGCACCGAGTCGCGATGCGAATGCCGGGTGTTTTCGGACTCAAGTTAGTCAAGCAGGCTTGGGTTTTGGTTTACCTAGGGTTAGGCTTTTCTTTTGACTTTCTTGCATTTAGCTTGAAATTCTGGACAAATTCCAGCTAACAAAAAGGTTTTGGAAAAAAGTTTCTCAAATTTTGTATATCGTTGCTTCAAAAGTAAAGCAGTCTCTTAACTTCAATATCAGCTCTTTCAAAGCAAATTTCCGCCCAAACTTCTATCCGTTCAGCGGTTTTTAGGGGGTGGGATTGGCTTCGAACCTAAACTTTGTCGAACGAGCTGCGTTGCGTCGCAAAACCTCAAGAAAAACACGATGTTTCTGAATCTAAGGCAAACCTTTGGCTTGATCATAGCTATAGCGTATAGGGCTCCCGGCTTTTTGGTTCAATTTGTAGTTTTGAGGTAGTCATTCTAGATAGCTTCAAATTGTAAAGAAATCGCGCTTTTCCAATAATCCCTGAACAACTAGGGCCTTGAAGAATAGTGGCGCCGAATGGGCGGATTTTGCTCATGCTCCTTGCTCACTTAACAAAATGTAAACTTTAAGAACTATTTTCCCGCGAACGATTATTGTCGAAATATCATGCTTTATCAAATGAGCTATGTTGCACAGCAAAACTTCAATATCCCTAAAATCACCCAAAGCCTAAGCCTAAGCTTAAAGGGCTAGTTCAGCGGATAAAACAAAAGAATTTCCGCGGCCAGGAGTCGAACCCGCTCTGCGTTTTTTTGTCTGCGCCTCTCTCATTTCCCCGATCTCTAATAGCTGTCGTAATGGGGGACTGTTCGGGCGCACTGTGGCTATGTCCGTAGTTTCCCAAGGTACCAGCCCAAGCTCTAAAAGTTGAACTAGCCCTTTAAGTCTAAAAAACGCTTATTGATGACTTCATATTCAGCCAAATCAGCAAAGCTCTCGGGTCTGCAGCTGCAAAACTTCGATTTTGAGCCAGTCAAAACTGAGGCTGGTAAGTTAATGATACTCGCAGATATCCATCCCAAATCGAACAATACCTTGTTATCTTTAGTGCATCCGGACTTGATGAAGGTCTTCAACTACTACTTGAAAAGGGAATCGATGCAATGGGTGAGATTTGAATTCAAGGTTTAGCCCAAGTTTTCATAGGCTTGTCGGCGGAATCGGACGTTTTTGCGAATGGTGGGTGATCGATTTGTACCGTACGCAGAAGTAGATAAGGTTGAAAAAAACGATTTTTCACCTATTAGTATAACTCTCCTAGATGTCGGGCCTCATCGATATGGAGTATAAGAAAAATTCAAACAAGACTGCTGTTGCGTTTTAAACAATTTCATTTTTTTATCCTGGACCGTGTTTTTCCATAAATAAAGAGATTGTTGCATTTTTGTAACCCAATCAGCTACAAATTCAATAGAAAACCGAGCAGAGCCCTTTAGGAAACAATAGCTTAAAAGTAAGATTGTGCTTCCACAGCCTGGCCTCCAAGCCGATAAAACGTGTCATAAAACCTTCTAAATTCTAAAAGCAAGCTAGCAAAGATTATTTGAGAACGGCCAAAAAAGAATCGCGTTCAATCCTTACCGGTCCCTTCAAAATGTCATTTTCCTAACCTGAAGCTCGGCATTTAAAATTCGGCAGGACCTGCAATTTACCTAGTTCTGAAGGGCAAGCTAGCAAAGATTCTTTGAGGATTATTGAAAAAAATAGTGTTCTTAGAAATTACCTTACCAGCCCCCTTAAATTCATATCCTTTGGCTTTCGTCCGCGCTCATCCTCACCCCAGTACCCGCATTTTATTACCCCCGTCCGCCCGAGGTAGTTATTCTCGAGAGGCCCGAGCCTCTTTTCCCCCACATCCCCCTATTCAAATAGCCTCGTATGCAAATCGGGCAACCTCAAAGCCCCGTTCCCACCTTCCGAACAACTTTTTTTTCGTCTCTCGGGCCTTCATAGGCGTAAGGTGCTAATTGGGCGTGAGGACCATAGCCTCCGCAGTGTGAATCCCCCCTTTAGCTAATCGAATAATAAAACCAGCATCATAATAGGCGATAGAAAAGGAGAGAGAAAGAGAGGGAGAGAGATGTGGAAAAACTTGGCACCTGTTGTTACCCGGGTGGCGGGCCGGTTTGTCGGGATTCCCTTTGAAAAATGCCGACGCGATGCCCTTGATAGAATTTGGCTAAGATGCCCCGAAGGCATTTTAGGCGCTAAATCGTGAGTATCGGTGGTGGATAGATTACTTGGGTGTTTTTGGGGGTTATCTCGGTGATCATAATGGACGACCTACCGTAGTATTTTCGAGGTTTTGAGAAATTTCAAGATAGCGATTGATTGATTTCGGAAGTTTTTTTACAGCTAGTTACCTACAATTTAAATTACGTTTTTATATACAAATGTCATTTAGAGAATCCCAAATTTTTAAACTTGTTTTTTGAAAGATCCATAGCTCAAAATATTTTAGTTTAATATGTTTTAAATGGTAATAACCAAAATGGGCAGATTATTTATTAATGTGTTATATGGTTCGAAATCAATAAATTTAAATTAAAAAAATTTTTAATGTACTGTAAACAAAACGGCGAATTAAATGAATTTTCAACAGAATTCATGCTTATTTAGTGATTCATGACTTAATTTATGCATAAGGTAACTAAGAGATCGAAAGGGTTACATAAAATAAACATATCTTGAATCCATCTTAATCGATCAAAAATTAAAAACCTAAATTAAAAATAAAGCAGTAAATCTGTTGAAATTTCACGATGTTTTAAATTCTTGGACTCTAATTTTTCCATTTTTGTCTGATACAGGAAGGTTCGAATTGGTTTCTGTACAGCAATTTCCTAGTCAATTATCCACTTACCCCTCTCAAAATTCCCCGCACCTCAAAGGGGCCCTATTGTGGTTTGGCGGCTTCTCAGAGGAAGAGAGCGGCCTTTAGGTATAGAAGGTGATCAATTATTGTAATGTGTCCGGGGTAAGCGAGAGAGAGAGAGAGAGAGAGAGGGAGAGAGAGATGATCTCCCTCCTGCGGCTTCTCCCTGTCAATCATATCCGGCTGGTTGATGGGTGTGCGGTATGGCAGTTAAGCAGGGGTCGTTTTGGAAACAGCCACCGACTCCGTTTCCATACAATCCCACAACAAGTGCTCCCTTCCCTTGGCCAGGTGGTCCTCCCGGCTGTCGGTCAAAAATTAGTGATTTTTTTGGGGCTACCGTAGTAGATCACGCGAGCGTATTAAAGTTGAAAAGGCAGACTAGCGGGCATTATTGAGGAATTCAGCTTTTTGATAGTTTGGCCTTAAAAAAAATTTAAAGCGCACGCTCAGGGAGGGGCCGTGTACTCGTCCCAACGTGTACACCCTATGGACGTAGGGCCCGCGCGCGCTGTCTGCCCGTGCCGTGGGAGGCGATTCCCCTCCTTTGCGGGGTGGGGCACTCCTCGACCCCTCGCGAGTTTGCACCCGTGGCTTATTGGTATGCTCCCGCGCCGCCCGGACGGGGGACCCGGGTTCGACCGCCCGCGGCCAAAATGTTTGCTTTCTTTCCCAAAAAGGTCCCTGAACGTGCCCTGAAGGGCCTAAAAATTCAAAATCTGTTGTAATGCTTGATTTCGAGTTTAAAGGTCCAACTTAGGCGCATTAATGAAAGAACATATTTGAACGAATTTCTGCTAGTTTGCCCTACTAAAATTTATATATTGAAAATTCTAAAAATGTGCGCAAAGATCCGGAAATTGTATTTACTGCACCGCGCGGGGCTTCAAGGTTTACGCTGCCGGTTTTTCCGGATTCGTTCCGGCGTGTGGGGCTACATTGAGAACACCCGGAAGCCTGAAGCTGGCAAAAGGGCTTCAGGATTTTATGGTTTCGTTTACATCTGCAAAACGCTGGAAATAACTTAACTCTCTCTCGCTCTCTCTCGCCCTCTTTCTCCCTCTCTCCCTCTATCGCTCCCTCTCTCTCTATCGCTCTCTCTCGCCCTCTCTCTACCGCATTTCCAATTTTTTCTATTTTTGCCTTGTGACTGTTGGTGGTAACTCGTGTAATCTTGGTAATATATGGCGTCAGGGAAGCCGACAAACGCGAAAAACCCTAGGCCGGATTTTCCCCCGTGTTATAAAAAGCAATATTCCGCGCGGATACCCCTTTACCCGGCGGCTACGGTAGGTCATTTTTGATGCCAAACATCGAATTAGACGAGGACGAGTCGTGTTGGGGGCATGGCCGGGGATTAGTGCCGGATTTGTGAGAGCGAGTGAAAATAAATATATTTCCGTCATAAGGAATGTTATGGAGTGGATGGATCGTGGATGAATGATGACTTCTTCTGAGGTAGGGGGGATTTACCCCCGCGTGTCCATTGTACTGCTGTGGAAAAATAGAAAAAATTGTAAATAGCGTGACTATGGCGTGAGGGGAATGAAATCGTGATTTTAAGGGGATTGTGGGATGAGATTTTACAGGTCAAATTTTATTCTGCAAAAACCGCAAAAACGAGTATGCGCACACGACCCGTAAATCCTCGCTTTTGGCAGCCCGCACCGTGAAAAACATCGAAATGCCGACAACCAACTCGACGACAGCGAAATCCGACAGCCAAAATCTCGACAGTGAAACGCCTGACTGTAAATGCCGACAGCTAAAATCCCGAGAACGGAAATCTGGACAGCTAAGCCCCGAGATCCCAAAATACCGACAACTCAATTCCAGGTAGCCCAAAACCCCGACAGCCGTAATAGCGACATGCAGAATCGACGCTTAAGAGAAGGTAGCATTTAAAATAGCGCCGAGAGTATGTCGGCATTTTGGCTGTCAGCATTCTGGTTGTCGACATTTAGGCCTGTCGGTATTATTGATGGACGTCGGGAAAGGGTGCTGCAGGATGACTCAAGGGTCGAAAGGCGAGCTAGCAGAGATCATTTAGGGCGTTTTAGTGAAAGATTTATGCAGCTCAGAGCTTCAAAAGCCTGGTTTTGACAACAAGTTCAGACTACATAGGCTTCTAAGCTGCTTTGATAAACCCAGAAACCCCTTGCTGATCTATTTGAATCACCCTGAAGTTCTGGTCAAGTCAGTCAGTCAAGTCAGAATTTCTCAAAATCCCCCAAATTCCACCATAGAACAACTGCCGGCTGAACTTGCTGGAAATCCTGGCAATCCCTAAGATCGCCTTTTTGCAAAGAATTCGTTTAATATAATGGTCTAGAAGCTTTTGTAAGTCTTTGGTTATAACTGGGGCTGAGCCTTTGTTATTGCCAAAAAGTAACAGGGGGTGAAAGAGGATAATCTCGCTTTTTCATTTTCTCATTCTTTCTCTCTCTCTCTCACCCCCTCTCTCTCGCTCTCTCGCTTTGGTTTATATCGGCTTTCGAGATCGATGTTAAATAACAGCGACTTATGCCCCCCGGGGATACGATACAAATTCTTACGGATTTCTGGGGTGGGATTTATAATATTAACCAGCGCCCAAAACCCGCTTCGCGGGCCTTGGGCGCTGGAATGCGGCCTTTGCATGATAAATTTGACTTTCCGACAGCTCGGGTCCTGCGGACCCCCCCCCCCACCACACGCGCGCGTGCAACTCGCAATAATGAGGGAATTTCTTATTTTTCACATTATGCAAATTAGCCCTCCCGGCCCCCCAAAAATCAATAAAACCGGCTTTAACTTTGTAAACTTGTATTTTATGAAAATTTTGAGAACGCCATCGGAAACAGAAGGGTCTATTTCCCCGGATGACGGAGAATTAGGGCATTTTGGACACGGGAAGGCCCTCAAATCGGGCCTCGAAAGTGACATCCACACACACCCACAGAGATACACTCCAAAATTATATAAGGTAGGATCCCACAAAAGTACGTCTAGTAATTTCTGAGATTACGGTATTTTTACGTTCTTAAATATCCTATGTCGTCTGTTCTTAAATTTTTAGTAGTTTTAGCTTTAGTTATAAAATTTTTTGTAGTTTTTTCTTGAGTTCGTAACACTGGTTTTTGCAGCAGAAAAACCTTGTCGCTAATGTTCCAAAAATCACCCAGCCCAAACACTGCAAATCTCGCCAATTTCCGGTTGCTAACAATATACCCATTAATTCGTGGGGGTAAACAGACATGTTTCCACCTGCACTCACAAGAATTCCGCTAAAATTAGAAGCCTGCAACTGCTCCCACTCGACTGATTTCCGGGTCCAGTGGGTTGGATTCTGATCCCTTGGCAGACTTGCAGGGAGATTTAGGATCTTTGAAAAGGGGGAAGCTAGCAGAAAAAATTGGAAATTTGGTTTCTCGTGACCCAACCCCAAATAGCCTCACCAAGTTTAGTAGATTGGCAGACTAGCAGAGAACTTTGAGGAATTTAAATATGGGCTGGCGAGAAGCGGAGAACAGTAAGGAATTTGCTTATTAGAACCAAAGCCTAAGGGCCGGCTAGCAGAGAACTTTTAGGATTTGTTAGAATCCTATTTTCATGATTCGGTTCTAGAAGTGCAGGCTAGCAGACACAAGTTGGGAATCTAATGAAAAGCACTCGCAGAGACAATTTAGGAATTCGGGTTTCCCAGGTCGAGATTTAATTTTATATGGAAAAGCAGGCTTGCAGACAGCGCTTGAGAATATTTCTAAAAAATATGGTAACGAAAAACAATGAAGAATTAGCTTTTTGAGCTTATTCAGTGCATCAGTACAGGGTAGGCTAGCAGATATTATTGCGGAATTCCGTTTTCTTGAACCATGTTTAGCCTTTGTTAAGCCAGGCCAAGATTAGGAAGGCTAGCAGCGATCGTTTGAGCAATTCCGTGCCCGCTGCCTGGGAGAAATCTGGCGTATAATGCCCGCGATAATTCCCCGAAAATACTTAATTCCCGGGGGCCCGATCTGCCGTGTATAAACAAGGCCCCGGGCTGCGGCTCTCACGCCTCGCATCCGGTTGAATCCCGATTGGCACGATGTAAATTTACATGGGATTTGTGGCCCCTGGAATATGTGAACGGCCAAAAAGATGGCAAGGTCCGGAAGGCACGCAAATTTGTCGCAACTTCCCGGTTTAGGCTTTGCGGATCGGCAAGCTTTCAAAAAATTCTGGCTATAGATTCTGGGATACGAATAGCCTTTAATTTTCAATTCATACGGGTCAGTAAGAATTTTTAAACGTGCAAAAAGGCCGTTATCTTCTCCCTTAAAACGCCTAAAATGTGGAGTTAGCGTTGAATAGGGCTTGAATAGGAATTTTTTTTACTTGGTAGTCCCTTTAAAATGGGTAAATTCTAGACGCGTAAATAGCTCCTCACAACGCCTTTAAAAGTCAAAATTCGACGTAGTGACGCAATTCTTGGGTCATAAATTTTAAATGAGAAAGCACTATCTTGCTTCATTTAAAAGCCAAAATACGATCTAGGAAATCAATTCTTGGGCTTCCAGTACCTTTACGCAAGTGGTCCAACGCCAGGTAACTCTACTCTCTCTTTCTCTCTCTCTCTCTCTCTCTCTCTCTCTGCAATAGTGCTGTTAAAATGCTAAATACGGTATATTGAAGCTATTCCTGACTTCCGAATACCCTTAAAAGCAAATTTCCGAGGAGTTTCTACCCCCAAGTCCACTTTCCCCCTGGGGGCCAACAAACCCCGAATCGGCTTTCAAATATTTTGGGTGTCCCTTTTGACTGGCCCGTCGTGCTGCTGTATCGGTCGTCATTTCTTGGATGAGACGGGAGCAGCTGTGGTAGTCACTAAAAATGCGAGAGAGAGAGAGAGAGAGAGAGAGAGGGGGAGGGCTGTCCATAGCCCCAGGGCACCACCCCGGGGGATACGGTACCCAGAGGCGCCTGGCTCCGCCCCCCTTTTCCTATGTTGCGCCCCCAACCGCCCGCCTATCCACAAACAAGTCATTCGAGGGCCGTGATTCTGAATCTACCACCAGAGTTTCAACACAGTTTTCGAGCCGATTTTTGGCAATAAAACCTGGCAATTTGCCATGGCCAAATTCTCGATCCACGACCTGCTCGGCTCTGCAGTAAGCCTAAACAACAACACCCTGGCCAATACCGTACTCCTTCCGACGACGAGTGCTGTGCAGTTGCCGCATAGTGAGGATGGTGGGTTACCTTTTCCGAGTTTGAGGCTACAGTATGCCGGGTATGATCCGTTTTTACACAATTTTCTAGAAAAAACCAGTAAAAATTAGTTTTCCTGAGTTTTGATGTCCAGCGAATTTTTTAGTACTTTCGGCTTTAATCGGCCGATTTTAGTTTTCTTCACCTAAATTTTTACCCTGTTAATTTCACTACGCTTCAGTGACTTCTACGTTTCAAGCGTAATTGCGTAAGTTCATGTAGTTTTTACGCTTTTTTAGGACGCAAAGACCAATTCTAACTAGGGCAGTTGATCGTTTTTGTGTCTTCTTTTGTTCGGTTTTTGCTAATTACCGTAGTTTTTCGCATTTTTTGGTAGTAATGTTGTAGTTTTTACTTATTTTTAAGAGCTAAACGGCGGCTTTTAATGGGCTATTTAATGGCCCATTGCCTCAGATACCGCATTTTTATATGCGCTGACTAAATGGTGTTTTCTTCTCAATTTGCGATAACAGGAATTCCCTTTTTATTTTTTTATGTATGCGCATCTCTTCTTCTCATCACGTCCATCAAAATACGGCCAAATTGCCATACCTATTCCCTAATTTCTGACCACCATCCCCCGGGGCTTTGTTTCACTGTGCCCTGGGGATACTGTAGCGCCCAGCATCTGGCCTCGGGTTGGCAAAACAGCAGATTTTCGACAGGTTGATTCCCAGGGTATAGCAGTTGTAAACATAGCTGGACGTGAAATTGACTAATTTACGATCTAAAGGTATCGGAAAACCAGTTAAACTTTTGGAAAATTACTAACTTACAAAATTCCAACAAATTTTACGTTAATTTGCTATCTAAATCTATCAATATAACTTCCTTAAGATTACTTAATCAATTTTCGAGAAATACTCACATTAATTTAAATTTTAAATAGCTTAAAGTATTACAAATTGGTAAAATTGTTCTTTTAGACACTTTTAGGATAATTTTTCGCTTAAAAAAGCGTTAAACTTTGTAAAAATAATTTATATCGCTGAACAAAATAGTAATTAGATCAATCGATTTGATTACAATGAAATACATTTAAAAAATAAAATCATGACCTCAAAATTTTCAGAAAATGACCTCAAGCTCGAAATAGACGTCCTGGAAGACGACGAGAACCTGGAGGACTCGATGGCCAGCCACGTCACTGAAGATTCTGGAACACCACCAGTTTCCGGAACCCCAGACGATTCTTCTCCTCAAACGTCTCCGGAATCCGGACCTGATCAGGTATCAAAAATCCGGATCACCGTAAAATCAAGCTCCGTTACAGAGTGACTCCGGGTCTCCGAAGAAGCCAAACCTCAGCTACAACTCGTTGATAATGCTGGCGATACGGAATAGTCCGGAAAAACGGTAGGTGGATGAAGGGTTTTTGCTAGCTTGCCCTGGCCCAGAAGTCGTGGTAAGCGAAGTAATGATAAACTAGCGGATTGTCCCTGGATTTTCTTCCTTTTCCAATGCTCCCTGCTAGCTTGGCTTTAAAAAAAGTGCTCTGGACGCTTTAAAAAAGTCTTTCCCGTATTTTCGGACTTGAAATAATTTTTAATACTTTTGCCGAGCCGAATATTATTAAATTTTTTATTTCTAGATTGACCTTGTCGGGCATCTACCAATACATCATGGACAAGTACCCCTTCTACCGCGACTCTTCCCAAAAACCGAATTGGCAAAACTCGATCCGCCATAATTTGTCGCTGAACAAGTGCTTCGTCAAGGTCCCCAGGAATTTTGACGATCCGGGAAAAGGTGGGTATTTTATTCGAGATACTTTGGACTACGGTAGATTACGATAAACCTCGCTTTTTCAAGACAATTCGTTGAACGATTTATCATTTTTTGTCATTTTGTAGGCGTTACGTTACTTTAGCGGGGGGCAAATTATGAATTTCGATGACAGAGCTTAATCGACAACTTACCCAACATGCTGCTAGCTAGAGCGCAAAATGGCTGTTTCTCTTCGGCTTTAACTCTCTCTTTATCTTTCCCACCCTCTCTGTCTCTCCGTCTCTCTCAACCTCGCTCATTCGTTATCTCTCTCTGTCTCTTTCATTATTCAAACTCGTCAGATCCCCCTCAGATTCCAATATTTACCCTATCACCTCGTTACTTGACTCGAACACCACCTGCCCCATAATACCCTCCACTGCCTAAAAAGTGCTAAAGGGTCCGTTTCGCACGATCATTTGAAAGCATAATATCCTGGGGGTATATCTGGATACCTAGAGGGGGCAACCCATCAAGGGGTGTCCATTGTTTGGACATTATGTTTTCTCGGATTGCAGAATTGGGGTGTCATGCCTTGGGGTATTGGGAATTTGGCCGCAGGGTTCATTGAGGAATTAAAGACAGAAAAAGAGAGAGAGAGAGAGAGAGAGAGAGAAAGATACGCAGAGAGCGAGAGACAAGATGAATAACAAGTTTTAGCTAGAAAATTTGCCACGCTAGCAAGCACAGTTCGACCCAGATCTCTGATTCGCCACCTCCTGTCCTTTAGCTACTCATTCCGATTCCAAGAACCCGCTCATTATTTTTCCATCGTTTTCCATATATAGCGTACCACCTGCCGTATTCCCGTAGTGCCTCGGAAATTTTGTAGACCGAGTATTTTTTTCATCCTGCAGCAGCGAAGCCACGCATAATTGGTCCCGGAAGGGAAATCAGGCTAGTCGACTTGGAGACTCGTTGGCAGGTGCAATGTTCAGATCCCAAATATTTTGAACGAAAATAGCTCTATATTTTGGGGTTAGAGCATAAAAACACACAAAGATAAAGCTTAGGATTTTGGAGATTTGAGTATCGTGGCAAGGCTAAAAAACGCAGAAATTCGAGAATTTGAATACGGTAACTTATCCACAATTTGCAGGCTGCTACTGGATGCTGGACGCTACGATGGCAGAAGAAGTGTTTATCGGTGGTTCCGGTGGAAAATTGAGGAGAAGACCATCACAGCGACCAAGGATGCCCGATTTTCACCAGATCCAGAGACAGGTTTGTTGAGTTTTGGGGGTATTCAACTTTTAGCGATTGATTTATTGAAAGTACAAATAGTCTACCTACATTTGTAGTTTCACTTGCTTATTGACATACAAAAATCTAGACCTATAGCAGATAAGGAAATTTCTTGTTTTTAAGAGTTTGAAAATTTGCTCTACTCGCCTGTGAGAGGATTTTTGGGCCTGTAGAGATCTGATTTGCTAGGCCATTTATGGAATAGAAAGTTTACTTCAAAATACTGGTTGAATTTTAGTGTAATTAAATAACAAAGTTTTCGACCCCAATCTGCGATTTTTTAGATGTACGCCTCCCCCTTCATGCCTCTACCATTCCAATTCCCTCCCGGCCTCGCCCCCATCCACCCCGCTCAATTCCCGTCGTTTCCGCCACCTCCAAGCATTAATGGCACCCCGTCGATGGTCCAACCCGGCTTATTGACGGTGGGTCAGGACGAGCTGGCCCGGTTATACCTTCATCATCTCCATTTGCAGTCTTTAAATGCAGGGCAATCATAACTTGATCCAAAAAAAACACAAAAATTTCGTGAAAAATCCGTTTTCCGCTTTAAATTTGTGGTAACTAATTTTTTATATAGTTTTCATCATTTAACTAGTCCTCTTTTATTTTTTTGAGCTTTTTATACCATTTATTAAACTCATTAAATTATTATACCTTCGATTTCAAGCCCCCTTTAGGGAGTGCTCGCCTTTTTATCCCCGAATCCTCGTGAACTTCTGATTTTTCGAGCTTTTCCTTGCATTTCTGCATACACTTATTTATTGACTGGTGTGATAGGCTATAAACTCCAAAAAAACTGTCCAAATCTTCATTTGCATTTATCAATTTCCTGAGCTTCTTGAACTCACAAGTCCTCGCATCCATCTCCGAGCAGCTACGGGTCCCCCGAAACCGGGCCAATTTCGATGTTATTTGCGTTTATTTATTCTGTGCATTTTTCTCAGTTTCTCCTTATTGTTGTATTTATTTTTTGTGTATTTTTTTTGCTAGAGCTTCGAATTATTTGATACATTGTGATTGCATTTGTTGAATAAATTGCTTGTTTTGCAACTTTTAATCAGAAACAAAATATTTTGGAAAGTTTCGGGCAAGCTAGCTGGGATTTTTGAGGATTTAGAATGTTTGCCATTAGGGCTTTGAACTGAATTTGAATTCGCTGGCTAGCAGAGATTTTTTAGGAATCAGTAAACTAGCAGTGAATCTTTAGGAATAGAATTAATTTCTTGGCACTCGCTATCAAGCAAGCAAGCTAACAGAGATCCTTTGACCTATGGATTGCGACTTGCCAGGCCCTTTCGTGGTTCTTTAAAAAAAAACCCCGAAATGGCGGCCGGCAAGCTAGCAGAGATTCTATGCGGAAACCGCTTAATTGTCATTTTACTTTTATTTTTAGTTTAGCGTCGGAAATTAGCTAGGAAGGCAAGCTAGCAGAAACTCTTTTCCCTATAGCTACTCACTTCTTAATCCCTTTACTTGGCCCCGTAAAGAAGTCACCGATCGGGTCAAAGGTCCTTTTGAAGGGTCAAAAGTTTGTTGTGTAGTGACGGCCAGCACAGTTTATAGGATCATATTTCAATGGCCGCCGAATCGCCGCTACCGTATCCATTCCGAGATGCACCTGTCTCCACCTCCCCCGGCCCACCTTTGAGAAAATAATCCCCCAAGCATAGCGTTGTATTTCTTTGCGTACATCTCCTCTAGCAGCTACCTATGTCTCTCTCTCTCTCTCTCTCTCTCTCGCTACAGTCTCCCCCCGATAATTCGGTAAGTGGGTTGTGACGCCATATACCTTTTCGGGACACGCCAAAGACGGACGCCTTTGAAAAACGATTGCTGGAAGGCACCGTAGTTTTGGATTTGGGGCAGGTGCTAGGTGAGAGATAAACCAATCGGCGACGAGGCGCCAAGCGGATTGGACGGTACTACCGCTTGAACTGGTTTAAAGGGACTGAGAACCCTAGGAAACGCGGTTTTCCTAGATTTTAATCAGTCGGAATCGCTGCTTCCTTCGGCTTTTCGAGAAACCTTGAAAGGACAAAATCCCTTTCTTAGTGCCTTTTTATGGTCAAGGACAAATTTCGTGCGGGAATTCTATGAGAATCCCAGTCATAAAATGGTACTTCCTTCGCATCTTTCATTTTTAAACTTTGAATAACGTAAAATTGAAATTTTCGAG
Source organism: Mesorhabditis spiculigera (assembly GCA_958295435.1). Classification (NCBI taxonomy): domain Eukaryota; kingdom Metazoa; phylum Nematoda; class Chromadorea; order Rhabditida; family Rhabditidae; genus Mesorhabditis; species Mesorhabditis spiculigera. The sequence continues at coordinate 377,666 of CATQJA010002607.1, read as the reverse complement.
TGGTTCTTCAAGCCTTGAGCCACACTAGATTACCGTAAGATTTGAGATTTCGATGTGAAAGCTGCTTCTTGCAACTGATTTCGCGGCGCGGTCTTTTGTACGATCTATCCGACCGCGCCAGACACCGCCGGCAACCACTTTAAAGATTGCCAGGTGTCCCCTGCCCTCTCTGGCCCTCCCGAGTCGAGGTGCCAAATTCGCGGAGGATGTTGAGAAGGTGCCAAACGGGCGGCATGTCTTTCCGTCTTCCAATTCTATTCATTGGCTGAATAGCATGAAGGGGTAAATTGCCATTGGCTTTCTAATCTGTTTGAGCACCGACACGCTTTGTAGATTGGGAGGTTGCGTAAGGTTTTTTACTCCAACGTTTTGGGACGAATAGTATTTTCGTAAAAATTAGGAAAAGCGAAAATAGAATGAGTGAGTGAGAGATGAGAGAAGAGAGAGAGAGAGAGATAGCGAGAGAGAGATAGAAAGAGAGCCAGAGAGATAACGTATTGCGAGAATGCAAATAAATACAAAACAACATTCGCGCGACACCAATTCCGAAAATTCAATTAGCAGCGCCTTAAAGGGATTAGGAAGCGCCAAAATCGACCTATTCCGTCGACTGGGTGTCGACAGCTACGAGTTGAGGAAATGATGCCTAGGATCTCGCTTTTATAGCACCGAGAGAAGTTTGATCGCCCCGTTAAGGGCTCAAGGACACTAAGCCTTAGTGACTAGGGTATCAAGGTTTTTGAGATTCTGATTTTAATTTATTTAGGCGGTGGACCTAACCTTGGGGAATTTAAGATTTCCCACTTTTGTTACCGTCATATTAAATTAATTCTGAAATCTGGAGCCCAATTTAGACCGCTGTGGTTATATAGCGCCCCGAAAAGAGCTCCATTTCCGGGTTGTTTCTTGACGAGATCAGGGAGCGAGATGTGGGGGGACAGGTGCTTGTTTTGCAACAGCCCCCTTCACATACACAAGAAGAGGAACAAGAACCTGGGCCAAATCTCTCGCGCTAGCCTGTGAATTGGGCCCTATAAAGGGGCACTATTTAGGGAACAGATGGTGTTACTCAACTAAGCGAACGAATGCTTTCAATACAGGGCAAGGGGTACCGTAACCTGACGTCAATAGGGTTGTGTTGGAATCGATTAACCGAAAGTCAAATTGCTGTTTTTATTGTGTCGATCGGAAAGGCATCAGATAGAGGAAATCAGAAGATGTCAGAACTTAAATTCAGAAAAAATCAACTGTTTTAAAAATCGTTGAACGATTAGGTTAGATAGTAAAATCGCTTTTCAGGGCCAAATTTTGCTACATTTCCAATTCCACCTAAAATGCTTTTTCAAGTAATTTTTTCTTGATTCAAATTGGTTCCGATAATGCAAATGGAAATACACGTCCTATAATCCTCGAGAAATTCATTAAATTTGACGCAATTCCAGCTCCGAAACCAACGTGGCTTACCGAAAAAAATTTTAAGGCCGCAAGACCCTTTCCCTGCCCACCTTCTCACGGAGTTCAAACTGACAGCCCCGCGCTAGGTATTTCTGAGAATTAGTGGAGTCCCTTGTCAATTAGGGGGTGTCCGCTAAGAGGATGATCCCGTACAGTCTTGTGCCCTCCGGCCATCTACTCGATGGGAATTGAGCTCCAGGATTTGAGGATCATCATCGTGTGCCCCCCTCCAGGCCCTTCCGGGGCACAATCTGTCAACTTTTCCTGCATACACACACCTGGCAACACTTTTGGATGGATAGGAGGCTAGAGTCAAATCGAATGGGAAGTGAGCAAAATTTGTCTATTCTAGCACGTAAAAGCCTAATTTTCGAGCGAAATTTGGCGCCGGAAATGTCGATTGATTCTCAAACCTAGCAGAAGATAGTGTGGCGTAGCCTTGGTACCTCGCTTTCACGCTTTCTCTCTCTCGCTCTCTCTCTCTCTCTCTCTCTCTCTCTCTCTCTCTCTCTCTCTCTCTCTCTCTCTCTCTCTCTCTCTCTCTGTATCTTTTGCTCTAAACCATAAACGTCAGTTTCAAAAGCCAGACCCCAGTCGATGTAACGACCGTATCATTGGCCAGATTGTAAATGGCATAAGGGATTACAGCATCCGCCCCATCACACCCTATCCCCCCAGACACCACTTCCCCCCTCAGCCTGTAAATGGCCGGTGGCAAATCTGTTGGGGCAGACAAGGGGCACCGGAACAGCACAACTGCCCCTTTATTATACGGGGGATCGTAAAATTAGTTGGGGGTGAGGGTATCGGCGGCATCAATTGGAAGCAAAAGGGACCGGGAATAAAAGGAAATTTAGGCTAAAAACAAGCCGAAAATGCGGGGAATTTATCAGAAACTGGAAAATTAGGATCCCGACAAGCCAAATTTCGAATCAGAAGCTCGAAAATCGGAATATCGAAAACGGAGCCCAGTTCGCCGATCCAAAAAAAATTAAGGAACCGCCGGATGGCGACCTCTGTCTGAACTTTATAGGTTCTGATATTCGAAATTCTGACAACAAAACGAAAAACTCGGTTTGACACTTTCATTCGGGCTTATATACGCAATGTTGGGGACGATTAAGAGGTCTAAAAATCGCTGTTTAATTAATTTATGGGCGTCCTTGCAGAGATTCTTTAGGAGCCTCAAAAAGTCAAAGGCTTTTAAGTTAAATGTCGTAGTATTTAAGGAACGAGGACGAGCTCTGAGCAATTCAAATCTTTCGGGTAGCAATGCGCGCAGCTACGACGTTTATTTCATTCGGCGTACGATTGTAAGGAAAAAATTATGCTGCTTTATGTCTCTATGCTCCTTTATACCAAATGGAGAATAAGAATGACTTTTTCCGCATAGGCTGGCTTTCCAGAAGCGGATAAACCTACTGCTAACGATAAAAAAATTATCGTGATCGGCCCGGAAAAACTGCTTTTTTTAGAAAAACCATGTCGAAATATGTTTTACGCGGTATCCTTGCCATCATAATCAACCTGAAAATGCCACCAGACGCAGCCCGATTGCGTAGTTGACGTCAAAGGCTTTCGGAGCCCGGCTTTCGGCAGAAACACGATTCCACAACGGGCCAAGCACCACTTGCTCCCCGTTGCGCAACGCCATCTGCTAACCGACTTGTTGGCTTTGAGAAGGAGATAAATTCTTGGGGGATTTTCTCTAAGTCACAATTCGACGGCGTCATAGTTAAACCAGATGGTTACAGTCGCTTCGCGACTGCAACCATCTGGCCTTCGGGCTACCCTACATGTCCCACTCCACCACATCCTTTCCCACCTCCATCAATACCCCCGATAGCCGAAATCCCGTTCAAAAACTACCTAAATACCTTCCCGATAGCTTCAGATACCCCCCATGGCTGAAATCCCCTTCAAAAACTACCTAAATACCTCCCTGATGGCTTTAGATAACTCCCCTAGCCGAAATCCTTTTAAAAAACGAAAATAACGACCGACCGGATGGAATGAGAGAAAAAAAGAAATGAAATCCCCCGTGAAAATTTTCATCCACGAAACGCGCGCGACCTGGCTCACTATGTCCAAAATCACCCCAACCTCCGTCCCCAACCCCTTTTACTAAGGAAAAAACTTTCAAAGTTAATATTAATAATTTAAACTAAAAGTTTTTCATAATTTTTTTATCAGTTTGGGGGTTTCTGACGGCGCTCTATCCGAATCCGAAGAGAGCTAAGCTCTAGCTCCTTTCCCCTTCGAGTTGAATCTGGGACACGACAGACGGACGGACGGACGCGTCAAGAAAATTATTATAGTTGATAGCTTTAAATTCCAAAAATAATTTAAAATCAGGCTTATTGAATTAATATTACACGATTTTTACTACCTCTATAGATGGAAAAATTAGGAATAGAAGGACATTTTGAAAAAGGAAAATTTTATATAACTGCCTGAAGTTCCGCATCCCAATTTGGTACGAAATTTAGATGAACCATGGTTCATGTCTCGTTTTCTTAGTAACATTAATAAAATATCAGTGCAATATCAGTTCAAATACTAGACCCAAAATAAATCCAAAAGTACACCCCGATCCAAATCACGCCATGAACTTTCGGGTCCCCGATTTGGTACGATACTTAGGATAACCATGGTTCGGGTGCTGTTTTCCGACCCATGTAGTCGGTGCCCAATTCCGAAAATGGGTGGCATTTACGGGTCGGCGGTAATCGGCTGATTGCCGAATAGTTCAGATCAGTTTTGGTGAGAAAACAAGGAAAAACAGAGAAATATCATCGTGATATGCTGTGATGATATATCAGCTGAACTTTACACAGTGGCTGTGGAGATGGCGATAAATACTTTTGGGAAGATGTAGGTATTGACAGAGGGATTTTTTATAAAAATCGAGACGTCTAGCAGCGATTTTTTGAGAAAGCGATTGAGCGATGCTAATAAGAGATTTAGGAATTAAGGCACGAACTGGCTCTTGGAAGCCAGAACAGCTAGCTAGCAGAGAACCTTTAGGAACCCTGGATCTGGTCAACGATGGCAGGCAAGCTAGCAGAAATCCTTTGAAGATCTACCAGTGACCCAAGCTACCGGGCAGACTAGCAAAGGAGCCTTTGGAATTTCCCCAGCGCCAGCCAGCTGTGTTTAGCATCTGTATCTGTATTTAGCTGTAGCTAACAGTGATCCTTTGGGAAATTTTCAGGCCTGTTCTATTAATGTGCATCTACTAATGGGTTTTAGAGCCCCGTCTATTAATACGTAACTTGCAAAGATCCTTGAGGGAAGATCATAGGGTCTTTGTAAGCCGCGTCAGGCTAGCAGAGATTTTCGTGGAATTAACAGTATAGATTCCGGTATTTTTCAAGGTGTATTTATAGGCAAGCTAGCAAAGATAATTGAGAATACGCGAAAAATATTTATTTCTGGCTTCCCAGCCCTTTTATGCCGCTTTCCAAATGATGGATTAACTACCGTAACCCTTATCCTCCTGTTTTGCCTCCAGCAAAAGTTGTGGCCAGCTGCTGGCGGAGTGACCCGGAGCGGAAATCCGATTTGGACCAAGCCAAGGGCCAACTACAAATTGTTATCCCTGCCGATCACCCCAAGCATCTCTCTTCCTCTATGAGCTACCATTTAGGGATTAGCACCTATTAGGGAGTTGCTAGGGGTAAGTGAGAGAGAGAGAGAGAGAGAGAGACGGATATGCCCTGGGGCATATCACAACGACAGATGAGGGCAGACAGACATTGATCCTTTAAAGGAGTCGAGAAGAGGCGAGACAATGGCTATTATAATCGGGTAATTGAGACAACGGCCAATTCGACCACGGGGGTGTTGCGTAATATAAATAAACTTTTAGGGGCCCAAACAGGCTTCTATTGTTTTAGGAGATGCCTAAAAATAGCATAGAAATTTTGAAAGTCATAATTTCTGTATAAAAATTGCAATTGTTCCAAAATGCTAGTTTCGCGGAGCACACAAACTTCCCCCCCCCCCCGCCCCCCCCCCCCCCCCCCGCCCCCCCCCCCCCCCCCGGGTTTAATTTAAATAAAAAAAACCCCAAAAAAAAACAAACCAAAAAATAAACCTCAACCCCCCCCAAAAAAAAAAGGAGGGGGGACCAACAGGGGGGGGGGGGGGGGGGGGGGGGGGAAAACCACCCTCTAACCCGTATCTTTGACACCAGCAGTATCAGAAACTGCCTTGACAAAAATCAGAAAATCGAGCGAGAAAAGAAGACTTCATAACTGAGGAGTTTTAAGGGAATTTGAAAGGCTAGGAAATATCATTTTTCAAGCCACCCGGCGACTTGGCCCCGTTGCATTTTGTTGAGCTCCTACTGCTTTTTGACTTGCAGGTTGCCCTAAAAATAAAATTCCAGGGAAAACACAATTTCACTACGTTTCGATCCTATTCATTTTGGGGGGTTTCCTATTAAAAAAGGCTTGCGCGCCAAAATATTAAGATTTTCCAGGATCCCGTTAATGTTTTATCTTTGGGAGCTGTCGTACCTGAAGAAGAAGATTACGGATCGCATTAATGCGCCCGGAAATGTCAATTATTGCCTTCCCTGCCTCTTTAAAAAGCCATCTAGATACCTAGGCTCCTCATTCATTTTGGTCATATACTCCATTTTCCGTGTAAACCGGGGTACCCCTGCGTAGTCAAATTTGTGCTACAAGAAAAAACGCCGTTACGACCGTAATCCTCTAAAAAACAAGTTTTCTTTATCCAAATTGAGCCAGACAAGAAGGTTCACGCGCCCAAAATGGATTCCATTATCTTTGCTGTTTTCTCGGAATATCTGCTCATTTGTGTTGAATAGCCCTTTGGTCGGAGCGGATTTGTGGAACATTTGGGCCGGAAACGCCACCGAGAACGAGCGACACCTGTTTACGGTACTCCACATACACCATATCAGAAAGGGAAACCCATCCAATGGGGATCACGCAACTATAATCCGCTACGCCCCGGCCACCCGTTTTTCTCATCACATTGGTTTCTCTATCCTATCTATCTATTGACAAAAACATATCGGATTAACCACTGACTTTCTAAAGGCCATGTCGGACAAGAAAGTGGATAAACAATGCGAGGGGTGGGGGGAGGAGGTAGGGTTCTGAAAAAATTCTGGAACGGGCAAGATTTTAAAGGGGGCCGAGAAGACTTAATTTGAGAAATTCTCCACCATCCACGATGTTTTAAAGGCAGCGACAAGTTAGATGAAGCCGTTTTTGGGGTAGGAAAACCCCCGGCAGGACCCGGAAAGGCTAAATTTGTTCCCTGGAGCTGAATCTTTGGCATAAAAATAAAGACGTTTACCGTAGCCGTTTTTAAAGTGTTCAAGTAAGTGTTCGGAAAGTGGAGAGTTCGCAAAAGATGGGCCTAGTTTTCGCACGATACCATTTTTAAAAGTACCGGAAAGCCGTGCCACGTGTGGCTGGCCTGCTTGGCAGGCCAGACACGTAGAATGCATCAGAAAGGGACTGGCAAGCCAGAGCAAAGCCTTTGAACAACAGCGAAGCAGAAAATGCCCATGTTTAAAGGACCAGAGAAAGCAGGTGCGTCGAATACTATAGACCGTTCGCAAGCAGACAGGCCCGACTGCAGCGGTAGTTGAAAGGGTCAGAAAATGGCCTTGGTCTTGAAGAAGTAAAAATTACAAGGCGGCACGCTATGTAATAATCCAAATTATTTAATATTATAACGCTTTGGTTCTGTTTTTGCGGGATTTTCACCATGCTTACTGCAATCAGACGTTCAAGCCCTCCGGTAATCGAACCAATGAACATCTTTTTCCGGGCAGTCTAGCCTTTGATTTTGGAAATTCCAAATTTCATACCGCAGCGAAACACGGTGCCATTGTAGCAGAATCTAACTGAGCCTCGGTTTTTTAGATTCCGCCGCGCTACTCCGAGAAATTTGGAAAATCCGTGCCGTTAGCGCATCAAAATGTTTACCAAATTTCACGTTCTTACCAAAAAAAGCTTAAGAGGCCAAGAAAAACGCTCTTTAGCTAGTAGCTACCGTATCCACTCCACTAAACCCACTGTCCATTCAATCCGCGTGACAAGCTAGATTAAACGGTGTCCTTTATGCCCATCCAACAGCTATAGGCGGCGTGTGTCCAAGTGGTCTTCTCGACTCTTGAGTATCTTCTTTTTCTCCATTGAATGAGCGCCAGATAGCCCTCCCCGCCTATTTCACACCTCTTTTTCTGTATAGCCTCCTCAGCCGATCCGCTCGATTGATCTGACCGCCCCGGCAGAAGGAGGAGGAAGGATTATATGGTCTGGAATAACTCGTAGCGATCTTCTCTATCTCTCTTGCTCTCTCTCTCTCACTCTCTCTCTCCCTCGGCTAGATCGACTACTGCCCAAATAGCACCCCATTCACTGGGTTACGGTAGCCAATGCCCGTAGATCGACTAACATCTCGGATTAGGGATCCGTAGACAAATAGCGGTGTTACTTTAAGGTTTTGCAACTGTTTGCTCGCAGTTCAAATTTGTTAAAGATGGCTGACTACGCGGAACCCCTCAATGACGTGCGAGGGGGGAGTCGAAAGTCGAATAGTTGTGTAAAAAATTATTTGAAAATTGAGAAGAGGAGAGAGTGAAAGAGTGTGAGCGATAAAGGGAGAGAACTAGAGAAAGCGAGGGAGAGAGAGTGAGAGAGAGTGAACGATACAGGGAGAGAGTGAGAGTGAGAGATAGAGAGCGAGCGAGAGAGAGAGAGGGGGGAGAGAGCGATGGAGTGAGTGAGCGAAAGGGGTGAAAGTGAGAAAGAGAGAAAGAGGGAGCGCGAGAAAGAAAAGTATAGAGAGTGAGTGAAGCAAGTGGATAGTGTCAGAGAGAGAGAGAGGGGGGGGCGGGAGGCGGAGAAGGCAAACGTTCCTTAAGACCAGTTTTTGCGCGGATTCCGAAACCGCAATCATATTTTAGCGTCTAAAATAAAGTAGACCATAAGAAACGTATATATTAAGCCAAAGCCGATGTAAATCTGGAATAAGCGCAAAAACTGGTTAAGATTTTTAACAAAGTCCAACTTTAAGCCTTTTTGAGCCTTACAGCTCAACCTCACCAAGTTCGGCTTTTTCCGCCAAACGATATGCCTTCATCGGCCCTTTAAGTGCTTCCACAATGTTCAGTTCGTCATGTTATGAGTGGCGGCCTCTAGTGGGGCCAAACTCCGGGGTGTCAAATGTCCATTGGTGTGCGCCGTATCTCTGTTTCCGCCCTTTTGTAAGTATGCGCTTTCTGGGGCCCAACTGTTCCCACTTCCAGAGGGCCAATCCACCCTCGGGGGAAGACAGATGAAAGAGGGTTCCGATACTTTCCTCTTTGCGGTGGGCCAGCTCCCGTAAGCTTTGGAGATTCGGTTGCACACCTCCACCACTACCACCAGCAGCAGGCACCCCAGCAGATAGACCGGTCGGTCAGTGTTTGGAGTCATCTCGCTGAACGGGAGGGATCCGTAAAAAATGTTGCCTAAAACGATTACAATACTTAAGTTGCAGAATTCCAGGATTCATTCCCGGATTTCCAGAATTTTCGGGAAGGTCGGTTGGTCAGAGTTTTGGAGTAATTTAACGGAATCAAGATTTGCCAAAAACTTTAGCATAGCTAGAACCAATACGATAGCTAGAAGAAAAGGTAATTTTAGTTTAAAACTCGTGCTACCAACTTCTTCGCTTAATGGATAACTTAAAGCTTTATTATTTATTTTTAAGGCTTTCTAACGTCGATTTATTAGTACCTTACTTTTAGTGTACTGTACTCCAAAACTGCATGTTTAGCCCGGATTTATAGACTAGAAAATATCTGTCTAAGAAAGAATTTATGTCGCCAGTTTTGACCGTTGAACTTCGACGTCACCACGGCACTTAACTTGTGGCTTACGCGTTCAATTATTATAAATGGCGGCGTAACGTAACGTACGCAGAAAACCCTAAATTTCGTGAATGCTGCCTTGAAAAACTGGCCTAATTAGAGAAATTATTTCAGAATCAACAGTCCATAAGGCATTTCATGTCTCCGTATATGGTAAAATACAAAATTTTGTAGCACCCCGTACACCTAATAAGCAAAATTTTGTTCGCAGCCCATAAACGCCCCCACCAAGAAGCAATTGACTGCGCAACCCATTTTTGTGTTGTAAAACCGGCCCCCTCTGACCGGTCCGTTGCGCAACGAGTCAGACACGACTGTCGGTGAACCCCCTTTAAAGGGACAGTGAAGGCAAGGGGATTGTAAATCTGTTGACTACACCGAGAGAGAGAGAGAGAGAGAGAGAGAGAGAGAGAGAGCGAGGCCAACAGGTGACCCTCCGTTTAATCAACCTCCCACCCACACATCATAAAGTGGCCAACCGGGGCCATTAGTCAACTTTAGGGTCGGGCTGCAGGAAGTTGACAAATTAAAGGGGTTGTGAAGGCAGTGTGAAGCCGGAATTTAGTTATTTTTCCGAGCATTAATGGGAGTTGGCGCTTTTTAGATCTGGTGGCTTTCATCTATCCTCAAAAAAGAAACAGATTTGAGAATGATCGAACGAGAGGGCAGGGGAGAGATCGCGGGAGAGCGAGAGAGAGAGAGAATGAGAGAATGAGAGCAGGCGAGATATAGAGAAAGAGACGGGACCACGAGAAAAACGAAAGAACGACCTGTAATCACATTTAAAGTGTTTTTCGCGTTCCGGAGCCCATATTTCGGAAACCGAGCCACGGTTTATCGCGAGAATAATTTTGCCGTATTCCATGGAAAGGCGTAGCAGCAGCTTTTATCAAATTCTGGCCTAAATCCTTCATGGAAAATGGTTATATCTCACGAGGCCAAGAAAACGTACTCCACGAACTCCACGAACACCACTTTGCTACGGATGAACTCTTGGCTTGATACGATTCCCCCATCAAGCCAACATCAATCAAAAAGAATATAGGGCCCGAGGAGCTTGGGGTCGAGGCACGAATCTTCCAATGCCCGCCCTGCCATAAAGGTACTTGCCTAAGCCGTCATCTGTCAAAAACGGAATTCACCCCCCTTGCCCCCATACGGCATCATCATCCCCCACCCCAAAACGTTTCGTTTCGGGTTTTGATGGGGATTATGGGTGCGGAGGCGGCGCTTCTGGCACGAGCCTGAGGTTTAGTTTTCCATTTTTCATTCTCAGAGCCAGACAGACGGATGGATGAGCTGGACGGCTGGGCGGAAAATGTTGCCATTGCCACTAGGCTGGAGATACCACTGTTATACTACTTTTTTTCTAGAATTTCTATTTGCATTTTCAACATGCTTTACTTCCCAGGTATTTAATTCTTTTAATAGCGAGGTTAAACAAGAAAACTTTATAGTTCTTGTGGCTCTGGATACTAAAACTCATAAATTTCGGGCGCTCCAATCGACCACCCGAAATAATTGGGTCTCGACAAACCAAAATAAGTTTGTAAAGAGCGTGTGCTTTTTCACCATTTGCTATTTTGCGGCAAAACCCACTAAACGAAATTCGATCTTTCCCCGATTCAAAGCCCCTTTAAATCCGCAAATTTTGAAGTGTTTAGCTGATTAATTTTAAGAGCTAAATCTGCGCTTTTTTAACCTTATTCTAGCAGTTTATGGGGTTACGGTCAAGATTCAAATTCTCGAAACTTTTTCAGCAGCTGTAGGAGGCTTGGCTAGTCTGAAAATGCTTCTGAAACAATCCTAATTTGAATACGTGCAAATACGTCAATTTCCGCGTTTCCAGAGCCCCCTACACACCAATTTTTCGGAAATGTTTAGGGTTTCTGGATCACTGATCTCTTGTCGCGCAATTTTTAGGCTTTTACGGGAATTGAAAGCGGGAAAGTTCACCTTTATGCACCTCTGTTATTACTCGAAAAATCTTTCCCACCAACTCCTATTTGCGACTTTCCCAAGCCCCACACAAATCACCCCACAAGTGATAAATGCCTCGCCATTCCCCCAGTGGGTGCGTAATTAACAATCCGAATGGATTGTTCTCTGTCTGTCAGAATCCGTTTGTCTCTCTGTCCCTGGGTGCGTGATGTGTACAGCAATGTCGCGTCGTTTAGGGGCTGGAAGATAAGTTATAACCCCAGGAGCTGGGCTCAAGGCTTGGGGTCCACCACCGGTGCCAATCATTCCCCGACACGACCCACTAACTTTCCAACCTACCCCATAAAGGGCCCCACAAAACTTCTCGGTTCTAACGACTTCTGGGGGAAATTATTTTTTTAGCGTTCTGCAAGTTTTTTTGAGTCGTTTTTAGCTTCCAAGACGTTTTTAGGGCTGGAACGGAGTTTCTGGAGCACGAAATGATGCCGGCCTCATGAAGGTAAAAGTTCAATGCCTCAGAAAATCAAGTGGGCTACGTTACAGGCTTGCAAGCAGCCGTTTCAAGACAGGAAATCGAGTTTTTAGGACTCGAAATTGGGGTGTATCGAAATTTAGCATTTGTTAGTCCCGGATACCTCGCAAACAATCAAGGCGCTTACGGTATACGCCGGAAAATACCTAGAGCATCTTTCTTGAAAGCGGAAAGATGTAGTGGCGATTCAAAAATGTCTTTTCGCAACTCCGACCGACCTTAGTCTTTCATGTGCCTTTAAAGAGAATTCAATAAGTCTTACACTTGTTAGAACCAACAAACGCAGAGGTAGCATATTTTGGTCCCTAGATCTTTTTAGAGCTCCTTTTAAAGGCACTGAGAAACGCTAAAATCGAGGCCCGCCGTCCCCCCTAGGTGTCGGCAAGGGTGTTAGTTCTAAGTTCGGGTAAGCCATATTACGGCAGCAGCTACAGAACCTTACCTTTAGCAAAAATCCTGACCTGTTGGATGTGTACTTTTGATGCGCCGCGTAGTTGTCGAGATCTAGCCCAAAGGCAAGGGAGTCGAATACTGTTATTCGAAGTTCTTTTAAAACGACTAGGACTGGGGTCAGCTTTTAAAAGGACCCTGCTTTCCGATTACGCTAAGTTTCTATTTTGTGTAGTACGAGTGCGGAAATTTTATGCTCAAAAATTTTCAAGTCTTTTTCCCCGATTTCCAAAAATGTTTTGAGGGCCGTTTTTCAATCTAACAAATCGTGTGGGTCAGCCCGGATTCGTGGGCCCCGAGCACGGATTAAAATGCCCGAGGATGCACATCACCTAGATTGGCCAGAAGAGAGAGAGAGAGAGAGAGAGAGAGAGAGTGAAAGAGAGCGCATGAAAGTCAAGGGAGGGATTAATTTGAAAAGGAAATCAGGTTTCGTATCCGGCCCCCCATGCCACTGCGCGGGCTCTCAAACAAAAAAAAATGCGGATTAGCCTGGGGAGACAGGGGGTGGATACTTCTAGCAGCCGGAATTTTTGTATTGATTTAGAGAATTCTAGCGGTTTTAAACTTTTCCAGAGTCGTATTAAGATAATAAAATATCTATTTTGCAGGTTATAAAAATTAATTTATTGAATTAATTATTAGATTTGCCAGCTGTGACATATTTTATGAAGTTTTCGCTTTTTAGGATGGATGTCTTTTAAAGGCTAAATCTGTATTTTCCAGCCATAAATTATAATTTATTTCAATTTGCGGAATTTTATTTTCTTCGCTTTTTCATCTCTATTAATGCTATACACCTAAAAACCTTAAAGAGATCAGGACGGCATGTAGAGTTTTGGACCCATTGGAGTTCAGCACCCTTTGGAGTTCAACAGATGCAGCGGCGAGAGAAGGGCGCCCAGGGGAGAGGCGCAGAGACATTTTCTTTCCCCCGCGTATTCGATTGGCTTATGCCGTCCCTATCCCTTTAAAATTGGCGGATTTTTTGTAATATTTTTCTGCTATTTTTCAGCAATACTATTTTACAACCCAGACAATTTTAAAAATTTAATTCCTGAATTTCATGTCGTAAAAATTTACCTACTGCCCATATCCGTATCTATAGGCTCCTCTCGTTCTCTTCACCGACTTACACCCCCCAAAAAAAAGCCTATTTTTAATTATAGCCGCCACCTCTTGGAGCCCCGCGAGTCCGAACAATTGGAGTTGTGGCGAGCCCTTTTTTTCTAAGCCAAACGCGAAAATGGCCCGGGAAATTCCCACTTTTTTTGGGGTCTTTTCTATTTGGCGGCACATCCGGCTCCGTCTCGTTTCATGCATTAGCCAGAGGGGTTCCAGAAGAAATTTATTGTTCTTTAAGGAAAGTGTAATTAGTTTTCGTAAGAACCCGATGTATATAGGAATGTAGCGTCTTTCTCGCTCTCTCTCGCTCTCCCTCTCTCTCTCTCTCTCTCTCTCTCTCTCTCTCTCTCCCTCTCTTTCACTCTTTCGCTTTCCCTCTCGCCCTCACTCTCTCTTGCTTCTTCTCTCTCTCTCTCTTTCTCTCCCGATCTCCCGCTCTTTCCTTTAAAGGGAGGGAGACACCTGGAAATTTCGTGATTCCAAATTTATCCTCTTTCAGAGTCATGGTTCTGCGAATAGTAGAAGGGTTTTACGAGAGAAAAACAAGAGAGAGAGAGAGAGAGAGAGAGAGAGAGAGAGAGAGAGACGGAAAGGGAAAGAGCTAAATGGCGCAAAAAACAAGCACACAACTCTGAAATTTACGTCAGGACTTTTTGCGCACTTTGACCTTTCGATGTCCAAACCCAAGACGGCTTTTTCTGGGATTGGCTCCCCCATCGTTGAAAACCCTGCGTTGTCTGTTGGAGCAGCTCGAAACGAGCAGTATATTGCCCCCTTCATCCCCTACCCACTCTTTTTCTCTTCCCCTCTTGGTCTCCCCTCCTCCTTCGGGCACATCGACGGCGTTGACCAATGAATTTCTGATTCGAAACCCGGCGGGGGGACACATTCCGATGGCGTCTCATGCTCCGTATGGGCCAGCCGTCAGGCGCTTCATTTCCGTAACCATGTGCCTTTTTGTGACGATATGCTGCGAGACCTTTCCCCTGTTATCATTTTCTGAGCTTCTTGGGTAAGTTTTCGAGTATCTGCCGTAGTCTTTGGGTATTTTAAAGGGAACGTGACAGACCAGTTCGTTCGGCGGCACTCGGTTTTAATGCCAGTAGAAAATACGGCTTAATGCGCTTAAAATTCAGTTACGCAACCTAATCCATGAGCGCTAAAAAAAGAGAGGGCGAGAGGAGAGAGAGAGAGAGAGAGAGAGAGAGAGAGGAAGATAGGAAGAAAGCGAGTGACGCAGCGCGTACGGACGCAATTTATCGGTACCTTTTATTCGTTTCAGCTTTGCTTCGTGGCACTACCCCTTTAAAACCCTAAATCTAACTCAATTTTGGCTTTTGGGACCTACACCGTTCAGGTCTTCGTATTTTGGTCCAGCCGAGGATGTTTTCACACTCGGTTTTATCATCGACCTAAGCGACCGTAGACCAGTTATTGGGTGGCTTCGTTGCAAGGCCTCTTGCAGATACCGAACCGCTAATAGGCTCTAAATTGGCCGGATTACTCCAGAAAAACGTGGCTAGACCCAAGAATCCCTAGCCTATCCTAGGAAAAGCTCTAGAAAAAATCTAGGACCCCCAAATCTGATATGGCGTCGGCGGTGGCCTCTAAAAGGTACCCAGAAAATAGGAGCAACACTTCTCGGGTATCACTCCTTGTTAGCTGGGATTTGTGGCAGGGAGAGCGAGAGAGAGAGAGAGAGAGAGAGAGAGAGAGAGGGAGAGAGAAAGACCGAGTGAGCACGAGATATTAGGAGACGCAGAAACTAGCCCTTATCCTTTGGGGGTGCGACTAATTGGGGCAGGAAATTGGAGATGTGCCCTCGGGCTACGGGCCACTACCTCCCTTTTACTTCTTCTACTTCTACTTTCTTCTTCTTCTTGTTCTTCTCCCCTACCTCTTACTTAGGGAGAAGAAGCTGAGATGAGCCCCCCATGCTCCCTTAGCCGCCCTCTACTCCACTCCACACAACCCTCATTAGGGACACCCCCTAGGGTCCTGCCTCTCTCTTGCTCGGAGCACCAGTAGGAGCAGGAGCAGGAGGCCAAACTTATTGCTCCCTCTATGACGTTGTGCTATTGCTGCAAGTTGCTTGTTTTTTTTGGCTTCTTTGGGTACTGTAGCCCAGGAGCGTGATTTTTTTCGTTAAGACGCTTGAACTTTTTACGATTTTTTTGGGTCGGGATAAGCCACGGTAGATTATGTTTGGTTAATAAGGGTGGTTATATTTGCCATTTTAGCGGGTTTATAGGAAATTTGATCGGGCCAAGGTTCTTTCTACTAACGAGTATGGTAATTTCGAATTTTTAGAAAGTATCTCTGCCTAAATGCCTAAAATACCGTTTTCGGACCTTTGTGGAGTATCGTAGTAAACCTTTCTATTTTAAAAAAGCCAAATTACACCGTACTCCGACCGTTCCGTCACGTTGCAGGTTTTTTGCTTTCAGGGGTCAGAGAGGCTGTAAGGTATCTGCTTTTTTCGAGCCTACATATTTTTACATATTTCTTACCGCGTCCTTTTCCTGGTCTTCTAAAAGTTGTTTCCATTTTTTTGATCATTTCCGTTGTTACGGTGGTGGCCGGAAAGCTCAAATTTTGCTACCTGACTCCCCCATCATGATTCTAGGTATCGGATTAACTAGTCCATCCGAACTTGTGACCCCTGAAAAAGTGCTCTTTCCGGTTTGGTAGGTGGATACGATAGCGGTTTCCGGTTTTCCCGACATCCAGGTTACGATAAAGAAATGGGTCTAGAGGACTATAGTATCTCTACCGTACCTTGCGCATTTTTACGCATTTTCCGGATTCCGAACGCTCTTTCTGAGCTCTTTTCCGATTTTCCTTTAACTTCTCTCGCTTTCTCGCTCTCTCTCTCTCTCTCTCTCTCTTCTCTCTCTTGCGCTTTCTCGCTCACTCAGGCTTTTTTCTGAATTCCAACCCACACGAACGCCTCCAAGCCCCTCACCACCCTTCCAAACGAAGCAAATATTTTCCGGGCAGTTCCCTATTTCCGGTCTAATTACGCGGTGATAAGTGAGAGAGGGAGGGAGAAACGGAGAGAGCAGAGAAGGAGGGCTAGAGAGAAATATGCCCTGGGGGCACAGGAAGGAGGAGCCCGGGTGAGGGAGGGAGGAGGAGGAGGGGAGACGGGGAGGCTCACCGACGGAAGGAATGGGACACACCGAGCCGCCACACACACCCTTGCAGCTCTTTTTTTCCTGGGTTTTATTGCTTACGTGGTTTTTTGAAATTTGAAATGACTCTTTTTCCGTTTCTCTGCCTCTCGCTCAATCCCACTCTCTCACACACACTTTCTCTCCCTGACTCGCTCACTCACATTCGCTCCCTCGCTCTCGATCGCTCAGTTCTGTCGGCTGGTGTATTTCTTTAGGGTATCTGAATGCAGCTTCGGCCTAAAAACATTGGGGTTTTTGTAGAAATTCTATCTCTTTTTGGATCCTAAAACATATCTTCTTGCTGGCCCCTTCCTTAAATTTCCTAATCACCCCTATAACGTACCTAATAATCTCTGCTAGTTCTCCTTTCCTGTAATTTGAGGCGCTTCTTGAATGAGCTCTACTGGTTCGCCGAATGTCGCTGTATCTCTACGTTAATCCCAGGAATCTCTGCTAGATTGCCTAATTATCACTTTTTCCGACATTTTTGAGCTTTTTGTCCTCAACGATCCCTGTTAGTTTGCCCTGTTGACTGAAGTTGTTTTTTTTTATTTGAAAAACGCGTTCCAAAAAGGCTTTCTGCTAGCTCGCCTTTCATGCTCCTAAAAAAACCTTTTGCTGAAGAAAATCATATACTCCCAAGGAACCTCTGCTAGCTGCCCTCTTCCCCTTCCCTATAAAGGCAACACTTCCCGCATTCAATTGGGCCCCTCTTGCCCCCCGTGGCCTCCATTCTTTTCTTTCGTTTTTCGTCACCCCCGACGGGACTCCCCTTTTGACGCTTCTGCCCCTGGCCCGTGGCTGGCTTATTAGGAGACGAAAACGATCCCTTACAACTCTTGCGTCTTTCACACCTCCTAGCGAGAGAGAGAACGAGGGAGAGAGAGCGAAGGAGAGAGACAAAGCCACACACACACCACGGCATCACGAAAATTGAGCCCTATCCTGTGGCCTTGTTGCCTCCTTCGTGCTGCTGGCCCAGTGTGGCGGCTCACATTTTGACACCGAATTCCTGGCCCTTGGCCGCCTCTAAAAAGCTAATTATTTTTTGGGTTTGAGGTATACGGTATCGCAAAATAATATTAAATTTAAGATTTCGATTGAAGTTGATTCAAGCTACTGTATTTTGACTGCTGAAAATTCCCGGTTTTAGGTTCTTAAAATCAAATTTCCTAGGAATTAAGCTTTTCAAGAGTCTACTTTAATCATAACAGTTTTCAAAATCAATATAATTATATATGCATACAAAATAAATATAATTTAAACTCAAATAAAAGTTAGCAACATTTATATTTATTATTATTATAATTTAAATTTTCATTTTTCGTGCACAATTTGTCATATTGCACTCCGTTAGCTTTCATCACAGAATTTCTCTATAAAAACAATATTTTGAGGAAAGTAAATTTAAAATGTAAAGTAAAAATACAGAATGATTTTTTGCCCCTGATTTGAATTCTATTTTTCAACTCAGATTTTCTATTTTACTTCCTATTTCCTCACCTAAAATATTATGTCGTGTCGTCAAGGAAGGTTTTCTTTTGCTTCCCTCTTGCCCGGAAAAAATTACTGCTTTCGCCAGAAAAAGGGGGAGGGGGAATTCCCCACGGGGGGCATTGGCACGGCGCCGCCGCCGCGGTGCGATGCTCCAATTTTCGGCACGCCCAAAAATCCCCACGAAATTACGGGCGGCGAAAAATGTGCGGGGAAAAACAAATGTAGCCCCAGTGAGTAGTGGTTAGTGTTTATCTGCGCCAAGAATTGATTATTTACGTAAAAAGGTATGCGTTTATGAAGATAAAATTCAGGAAAACCCAGGACAAAATTCGGCTACGCCTCTGATTGTTTTCAAGGGACGGGGTACACGAGGAACGACCAATTTCCTCCACTGGTTCAGACAGCTACGCTGCAAGCCAAAATACGCTCGCCGATGTCAAAAATTTTCCATAGGTGTCCTGTCAAAAATGTTTGTTTGATTTTGAAATTTTGAAATTAATAAATCGTTATTTGGCGCGCCGCGTACGTTTCTAGACCTAGCAAACGACAGGGGTCGAATCTGGCGCTGCCTCTGTCCCTTAAAATTGTATTATCATGACTGAAAATGTCAAAGAACTTTCGCTTTTCGCTTTCCTGTTCTTTAAAGTCGGTTCCTGCAAATTTCCATGTCGTGAACTCCATTTGGCTTTCTAAATCCATGCTAGTGACGTGTTTCCCTAGATTTTTGTGTACCCTGAACTTTATGTAAATTTAGCCTATAGTCGCTTTGTATTCCATTCCGTTTTCCTGCTCTTCTTGATGTTGCACGGCGATTTTTGCCCGTGACGAGAGGAGCCCATTGCCCATTTCGTTGCGGGACTCGATTCAATCCGGCCAATTATCTTTGCGCCGGTCGGTGGCTTCACCTACGCTCCGACCAAAAACGAGCACCCCAGATCCCATTCCAATTCTGGCCTAGATTATTCCTATTCAGAATCCTTTCTTTTCTGAAAATAAATTTGCGTAAACTGGATCGTTTCGGAAATATCTCAATGGAAGAATGTAAACAATGAATTTTCGATTAGAACGGTTCAGAAATTCGCTTTTTGATGCTGAACTTCTATGACTTCGTGCTCATTTTTACCAATCTGATCTTTCGAAGTTTCCTGATCTCTCGAAAATTACTTTGCCCTTTCCCTTCGGAACCGTCCAATTTCCAGGAGCCCCCTTGATCCGGATGCCCGGCTGAAAATGAGGGCAAAATGTGGCCAAATAGCAGCACTGCCCTTTTGCTCATCCTCTGCACGGTGGTCGGGCTGTTGTTGAACAGAGAAGTCGATGCGGCATATGCCACTAGTAAGTTCTTGGAAGAGGCAAAGCACGAGGGAGAGAGCGGGAGAGAGAGAGAGAGCCAGAGAGAGAGAAAGAGAGCGAGAGAGCAAGAGAGTCATAGAGGGCGAGAGAGAGAGAGAGTGAAGAAAAGAGGGGGAGTTGTTTGGTAGCACTGTCCCACTAAAGGTATTTTTAGATCACTACGGCAAGCACAAGTGCTTCAGCTGCATGTCCAGATACTATGGAGCCACGTGGCAGTTTGCTGGATATTCCAGAATATACATGGTGAGGAGAGAGAGAGAGAGAGAGAGAGAGAGAGCGAGAGAGTGAAAGGGTGAGAGACCGAGCTTAATAGTGATGAAGCAAGAGCCGCAAAATACCGTCAAAATTCAGGAACCGATCGCGTTCACCGACGATTGCGGCGAGCCACTCGCTAGAGGTGCCGACGTCCCTGTTCAGAATTGCGACGACGCGACCAACTGCATCACGATGGTCGAGGATCTCAAGATTGGTGAGTTTCCGTCTTTCTCATGCTCTCTCTATCTTTCTCTCTCTCGCTCTCTCGTCCAAACAATGCGTGCCGATCCTATTTACGTTGCCAATCGAGATTCCTGAGTGGCAACCTCACTTAATTCCCAGCGACCTCACTCAACCCCGCCTTGTGGCTGTTTGCCAGATTGATATGCTCTGATCGGTGGTAACTCCCCTCAAAGAGACAGGGGAGCATGAGGTAGAAAGTATGACAGAATGCCTGTTCCTCCCCTTCTTATCCTATCCCATCCCGATCCTCCTTCGTGTCATCCGTCATGTCACTCACAAGGAGTCTCGTCGCGACCCTCCTATCCTTCTTGCCTAAAACCAACCCGAAAACGCGCCTGGAATGATTGTCGCTAGGGGTGGGGGACATGCCTGGAGATGCGAGGTCTGGAGAATCCTAAAAAATGACAGTAATGGTATTTTAAATGCGAAGAAATAGGAAGTTAAATTTTATCACTTATAACGGGTAAGGATTAAATTATACGGCTCTTTGATGGAGCCGCGAAGTCCGAAAATAGCGGGCAAGCTAGCAGAGAGCTTTGAGTTTCTGACTCCCGAACCCCTTTAATGAGGTGAGAGCCTAGGGGCTTTCAGGCAATCTAGCGTAGAATATTGAGGATCTTCGTGGCGTCCAGGCCCCTTTAAAGCGAGCACGAGCCCCGAAATTCGTCCGGCAAGCTGGCAGAGAGCCCTGAGGAATTTTCCAAGTTGCTGATCCTTTCCAGGGGCCTTAAAGCCCGGAAATAGGATGGAAAGCTAGCAGAAAACCTTGGGGAATTTGGATTCTCGATATTTTTAAATCACCAGTGAACCCGGGAATAGCTTGGCAAGCTAGGAAAGAAGCTTGGGAAGTTCTTGTCTTTCAATGGTACTTGCGCTTTGGCCACTTTTCTGAGGAAAAGCTACTTGGACCGTCCTCTACGCATTTTTGACCTAGCAAAAAAACCCGACGAAAAACCAGTAACAAGCTTTTACCGTCATTTTCAAGCGGTTCACTTGATCATCTGCATCAGGAAACACTAGTCTTTACCCACCACTCTATCAAAATGGCAAGTCGCAGCCAACCGGCTGCACCCAACCCCGACAACAACTTGTTCGCCTCACCCAGCTAGGCTTCCTCCCCCAATTAGGGTCCGTTGATTAGGGGGATCGGAGGCCAAGCGGTTGAGTCGAGGAGCAGGAGGAAGAGGATGAGGGGTGGAAATCACTGAAGGGCCCTCCCTAAGGGCCATCCAATAACGACACATAAGGCCCATCTACTGGCATCAGGCTACTGACTGCTCCACTAGCCCGCCATGCGGCCAACTGACTCTGCGATAGGGGGTCAGGAATGGGCATATAAAGTTGAGACATCTAAACTAGCAATTAAAACTTATCCTATAGCGCTTTCATAAGGATTTTTGTGGAAAGAATAGGATCGTTTACGCAAAAAAAAACTACTTAAAACAAATGATTTTGTGATGGACGTTTGGAAAATGGGTATACAGCGTTGAGGTATATTAAATCGAACCAAAAATTATAATCCAGCTTTTTTTCAAGGAATTTTGTTTAGAAATAGGGTACTGTCTTTATATAAAGCAGTTTAGGCAAAAAAGGTTTTTAAGAAAAACCAATCCAAATTTTTTTGCTATAGGCGGCTAGAAATGGGTATAGAGAGTTAAGGTCTGTTAAATAGCAGTATAAAAGTACACTATAACATTCTTGATAAGGAAACCCTTTAAAATACGAGTTGGGGAATCATTTTAATTTTAATTTAAAAACTAGAGAAAGTTAGCGATAAAGGGAAATCTGGCACGCCATACAGAAAATTTCGGCAAAAAACGCAAACCGTTTAATACACGATTGAAAAGTGTGGTGGAGTTCGTAAGGTCGTTGCATCAAGGCGTAAGAAGGCGTGTATCGTAGTATCGTAGTATTGTGGTGACAACGCGGTACTCCTCTGCCTCTCATTTGCTCATTGCCCTCTAAAAAGTTCGCGGATCCATTTTTCGAGACTATTTTTAAATTACCATTTAAAAAGGTATAATAAGTTTAATCTAGACATTTGGCCCCGCCAAAGACCTAAATCGCTTTAGAAATACGAAGTACAAGCGTCCTAATTCCAGGCGTCGGCGCGAAAGGCTTCATCCGTGGCTGCTACAAGAATATCTTTGTTTTTGGATTTAACAGGTGGGTTAGAAACGTTGATTACCACCACCCTCGCCGAATTATAATGCCAAAACCAAGCTGTCATTTTCAGAACGGGTATCCCCGGCGCGTTGGCGCAGCGCCAATTCTGCGCCCACACCAACCTCTCGCAACTCATCAGCGGTGGCAAGCCGTTGGAGAGTGCTGTCAGGTAATAAATTTTATTGAATTAAAAGATGTAATAAAGTATTTAAATGAAGAATTAAATTATTTTACTTTTTCCAAGCTTTTATAGCAGTTATACGTCCAAAACCCTCTAAATTCACATTTTTTAGCATCTGCTCGTGCCAAGGCGAATTGTGCAATGGCCATCCGCTGAGCTCCGCTACCAACCAAAACCTCCCATCTCTCCAAAAAATCTTCATTATATTCCTCCTCTACCGATTTGTGTGTAAATATCTAGTCGCTGATGCTGATGGCCCGTGATTCACTCGTGAGAAAATGTCAATAAATATTTTATTTTGCCTGCAAAATGGAGAGGAAAATGCACAAAAATGGGAAAGTGACTAAACCGCGATCCACCCAAAAGTCGTCAATTTTGATGGTTTTTGACGTATAAACCTCGGTACAGCGGCTAAAGGCGAGTTGGGCGCATCCCGCACATCATTCGACGCAGAATTTTCTGGTGCATCTTTCTATACCAGTTTCACGATGCGCCGGACTTGCTTTGTAGTAGAGAACCCTCAAAAACTGTTTATAGTACGTAATATACCTATTTTCGTGCTTTCCAACGTATTAGAGAAATGATCCCCATCTCAAATTAGGCATTGGCACAAATTTTCAGCAAGAGCGGCCGTGTGGTTTTCGAGATAAATTTTTGAGGTACGCAACTTTAGCGGCCATTTAAACCCGAAAAATGGACTTTTAAAATTCTCAAAATAGTGCGGCCCTACCAATTCGACCATGCTCTTTTAGATTGCAGCAAAAAAAACAGGGTCGAAAAAACTGTACCAAGCCAGTACGGGTCTCTCGCGAATGGCCTTTTAATCTATACCTTGTACAGATTTTCCAAATTTGAAAACGAATTTAAACTTAAAATTCAACTGCTAGTATTACTTTCACTTGCAAATAAAGTACGACGCGAAACGCGAATTGCAAAAAGGCTACAAAAATCGCGCTAGATCGAGCCATCCAAACTTATCTTCTACTCCAACGCTTTTTACCAATTTCTCCCAAATACCGGAACCGCAAAACCCCCAAAAAGTGGGTGTGTTTTCGCCTTGTCAACCCTCACCTAGCCTCATATAAATTCCACTGAAATCAAGGCAGGTCACCGCATATTCGCAAGGTGCTTTTGGAAAAATCGGGCCATTCCCCTCCTGGGCGTTCGGCTCCTCTCGATTTCCACAGATCCACTCGGACACTTTTTCACACGTCTCCACTCTACAGTCTTCACCTGTTCCCTCCCTCCGCTTTTCTATTTCACCGGGGTTCTCCCCCTCCGGCCCTGACCCCCGTGGTCAGACACGTGAACACGGCCGCACACACTGGCTGGTTGGCTGACCAGCCGACCCGTCGCGCCAGCCGGGCCTGGATTTCAGCCAGATTCGCTGATTTTGCGGTTATTTTTGGTCTATTTGGGCTAAATTACGTTACTTTTGTAAATAAAAACGGTGATAGCCAATGCCGCGCCGGTTTGCAACCTTTTTGTAATCGTAGCTGCAGCCGGACCCAGAATTTGGCAGCTATTTTGACTAATTTTAATAGTTTGAACGTGAAAAAACAATAACTTGTCGAATTTATAGGAAAATTGACTAAATTTCGCGTGGCAACCCCAGAGGCCCGTTTCGTACTATCGGAATTTGCTAAAAAGTGCCATTTTACGTTATTTTTACCTTGATTCCTGAAAGTGCTGCTATTAGACAGAATCCTTGGATTAGGCAGTAGATTTCTTTCTTTACCGACTGGCCTGAATTTGATGGTTTCGGCCTGAAAAGAACCGGAAATGCGCTCGAAAAAAATGGAATTTCTTTTCGTCTGAACTTTGTACGAAACGTGTTGTAAGGACGGTTGACATCGTCAGGTGTGTTTCGTACTATCGGAGTTTGCTAAAAGGCGCTCTTTTTCGGAGCGTTTCGTATTTTTTCGATCGAATTCCGCTTGCAAATCTTGCTCGTATTGTTTTTTTTGTAAGTGTTCGCTGGCTTTTCACCATCCGAATTCGCTTGACACCCGGGACATCACTCTCTTTTCCGTGCCCATAATTCTTGGCTCCCCGTGTTCCTCTGCGCCTCCTCGCTTTCTTCCTTCTTCTGCCGTTTTTTGGGTGTTGGGCCCTCTGCGCTTTTTTGCCGCGCATACATAATTGGCATCGTTCACCCCGGGCCTTCGGGCCCTCCACCATTGAAAAGACCCTCCCCGATTCTTGCCCGGATTCACTTACTTCGAGATTTCGTTTGGGTCTTTGGCTCTGGTTCTTTGTACCTCTTTGAAGCGATTGTCTTATCCGTTGAGTTCTGTGGAACTGCAGCTCTATATATTTTGGAACTTTTCACTTGTTTACTTTCGAATTTCATGTCCTCCCTTTTTAGCTACTCTATCCTAACGTCATTCCCTAGTCTCCCGTGAGCGTGTATCGCATTTCTAGCTCCCCCACCCCTCTTCAGGCCTCCTTCAAAGTTTTTTTCTTTCTGCGAATTCACGGCCCTTTCCCCTCGTGCTTCCAGAATCCCAAGGGATATCTCAATCCCAGCCCGGCCCATGCCCATGTAAAAATCGTTCCCGTGTTGTTTTTTTTGGCTGAAAACTTTTCGTCATGACTTAGTTTCTGCGCCTTTTCGACTCCTTTTGTTGTTCGGGCGCGTCGCGCTGCCGAATGGGCAAACTTCGTCAGGGGTTAGTGATTCAATTCAGCCGCTTCGTCGGCTGCGCTTCTTCTTTTCTTCTAGCCCCCCACGAGATCCCATCTTTTGGTCTGGCCCGCGGCGGCAGGAAACGGAACTTTCGTTTGATTTTGGGAAGTACATTCTTTTCTCCTAAAATTTCTGCCTAAAGTCGTTTAGGTTTGGACCTCATTTTCCATTTTAGCTATGTTTTGATCTCCTTGAGACCTAGATAATGAGGAAATTTTGCAAATAACAGGCTTTGCCTTGCATCACGGCCGTGTTTTCGCTATCCCAATGTTTACCTCACAGCTGTTCGCACTGACCGTCCCAAAACATAGTACTTGGGGGAGCATGAAGTGACGCTCCTTTTCGAAACCTGGATCCTCCTCGTTGTTCTTGACCTCGTCCCGGTTCTAAATAGCAACTCCTTCTTGCTACGAGATGTTTTGCCAAGCGGCTCAGGCCTGTTTCGGGTGGTCAGGAGCGAAAGCGACCCACGCGACGCCTTATCGTCTGCACCCGCACCCATTCTCGCCCTCCGCCCGCCAGATTCGGGTCAAAAATTTGCTAGATTTCCTTCCTCGTGGCGGCTTTCACTTGGCGAGGCTGAATCTGGGCTCCTTTCAGGGCTTGATGGCTTATTTTGGGAGAATTTCGTCATTTTTATTGCTGCAAGTTATGTTTTGATATCTTCGGCATCTTGGGTTCAATTCTATCTTCAGCCTTCTGTTTTTCTTGCTATAGCAAGATGCGATCTTTTACAGCCTATTTTCGGATCCAATCTCACCCCCGAAAGCACCTTGTCAGGTGCAATATGCTTGACGTAAATGGTTCTAATTAATTTTGACGGTCAGCCCCGCGTTTTATCCCTGTATTTTGCCACTATATAAATCTTGCTGGCGCTTCCGTTCATTTTTGCCCCCATGGACAAATATTGGGGCATTTTTTGGCTTGCTGTTGCCACGCGCCTGCCCTGGATGCGCTTTTTTCGTTGCTTTTCCGGCCGGGTTTGCCTTTGGCTTTTGGCCGTAAAACAAGCTTTTGCTCGCGGTTACGAAATTTTGTGATAAAGATGTGCCGACGGGTTTGAGTCGATATCGTTCCTGGGAAAGCCCTTCGCCTCGGGCTCGGGGGTTCGGCTATTCAAACAATTTGCCCTCTTTTAAGCGCCTTGTTCCGGTCAACGAAAGGGAATTTTCTAGGTTTCGTCATCTTTGCTTCATCGATTGTTCTCTTTTTAGCCTCGAATTTTGTGTAAAAACTAAAACAATCTTTTTTTTCCAGGCATGTCCGCAAAGGCCGTCAGCGAACTTTCGGGCAAGGAGCTACTCTATAGGTATTTTTTCTAAACATATCTCTATTTTTTTATTTTTAGCCACCTGGAAAAGGAGGGCCTAATCGATGCCCCGCACCTCATCCGCCTGACCGAGGGCGATGACTTCAGCAAGGTCTACGAGGAGCACGAGCGTCTCCATGGGCCCGCCGCAGAGGTAATGGTTTGGGCATCTTTTCAGACAAAACGGAATCCTTTCGTACACCAAGAATTTGGCCCCCAAAAGCTCTCTTTTTTGCAATCCCCTTGACCACCACTTCTATTTGTTTTTCCGGGCCCTTATCAGCAAAGTGTTCGCATGCCTGCAATAATCTCTGGCTACACCCAAGGGACGATCCTGGGTCCGGGCTCGCCTTTTAAAGCCCGAATCGCCCCACAATTCACGTGGGAATACAGGATTTCACCTGAGGGCCCTAAATGGCGCGATGTTTTTGTGGTCTGATTCCCGGGGTGGTCCTTATCTATGGGCTGATCTGAAACTTGGGAAATAGTTGGCAAAACGCTTTGAGCAAGGTCAGGCGGAAGGGGTTGACTGGAAAAGCAACGGTTCTTTTGCATTATTGAGGGGTCCTTATAAACGCGGATCTGTCTGGTAACCCAATAGCCAGGATTTTAAAATTGGGGTGAAAAAGTAGTGATATTTCGGGGAGAAAAACCAGAGAATGTTGCTAATTTTATTGAAAAATCGCTCGTTTCCGTAATTTTTTTTAGAAATTTGTAAAAAGCTGTCGTTTCGGGACAACAAAAAATCGTTTAGAAAGGGTTTCTCTGCTTATTCTAGAAAAGCATGTGGTCCCAAGAAACAAAAGCCCCTCCTCCCCCACCCCCGATAATGTGAAAGCACCGAAGCAAGCTATCCTGGTTCCAGCAATTAATGTTTACGATTAGAAGCTCGTCGTCAAGCCCGACCAGCTCATCAAGCGTCGCGGCAAGCACGGGCTCGTCAAATTCGGCGGCAAGGCCGACATCGAGAAGTGGTTCAAGGAATGGCAGGGCACCTACGTCCAGGTGAAACTCTTTTTTTGCGATTTCACGTCAATTTCCAGGTCGGAAAGACCACCGGGCGCCTGAGCACATTTATCGTCGAGCCGTTCTGCGCTCACGCCGACGCCGACGAGTTCTACATTTGCATCTATAGCGGCCGCAACTCGGACACGATTCTCTTCTACGAGCAGGGCGGCGTCGACATTGGAGATGTTGATCAGAAGGTTAATTTCGGTCTTACTTTGCGCGTAGACGGCGATTTTCGTTTAAAAAAGTATTTTCAACGTTTTTTCGGTCAATGAATTGTGGCTTTAGGCCCGACGTCTCGAAGTCCCCGTCGAGCTCGACGATGCGCAGATGACCCTCGCCGATGCTGGTCTCAAAACGCTTCTCGGTGATCTGGGGGCCCGCACGAGGTATAAAATGCCTTATTTTTTGCTTTTATTTACCTTTTTTAGTATCGTCAACAAGTTCGTCAAGCAGCTCTACAACGTCTACAAGGACTGTCACTTTACCTACCTGGAGATCAATCCGCTAGGTAAATTTTTGGCGTGGTTTTTGAAATTCTAATTTAGTCGTCGTCAACAACAAGGTGCACATCCTGGACCTGGCGGCGAAGCTCGACGAGACGGCCCTGTTCATTTGCAGCGAAAAGTGGAAGGGACGCGGCAAGGAGATGGTCGAATTCCCGGCTCCTTTCGGCCGTGATTTGACCGAAG
This sequence comes from Mesorhabditis spiculigera, assembly GCA_958295435.1. NCBI lineage: Eukaryota > Metazoa > Nematoda > Chromadorea > Rhabditida > Rhabditidae > Mesorhabditis > Mesorhabditis spiculigera. Next base: position 349,691 of record CATQJA010002607.1, on the reverse strand, counting down.
AGGTAAACATTTCTCGTTTTTCTCATAATTTTTGGATTTTTTAGGAAGCCTACATTGCCGAAATGGACTCGAAGACCGGTGCCTCCTTGAAGTTGACGATCCTCAACCGCGAGGGCCGCATCTGGACGATGGTGGCCGGCGGAGGTGCTAGCGTTGTTTTCACGTAAGCATGCCTCTCCGGATCTCCAATTTTGCTTTAGTGACACCGTCTGCGATCTCGGCGGCGCCTCCGAGCTGGCCAACTACGGCGAGTACTCTGGCGACCCATCGGAGAGCCAGACGTTCGAGTACGCGAAGACGTTGATGTCGGTGATGACCGAGGGCAAACCCCACCCCAAGGGCAAGGTGCTGATCATCGGCGGCTCGATCGCCAACTTCACCAACGTGGCCAAGACTTTTGGAGTAGGATTTTTGCAATTTTCATGCAATTTTTTCTTTAGGGTATCGTCAAGGCGTTCGAGACGTTCGTCGACAAGCTGAAGGAACACCACATCACCATCTATGTGCGTCGCGGTGGCCCCAACTATCAGCAAGGACTGCGCATTATCAAGGATGCCGGTGAGGTTTTTTGTCTTTGCCTCTAGTTTAGCTTCTTTCAGCTGACCGTCTCGACCTGCCGATCCACGTCTTCGGCCCGGAGACGCACATGACTTCGATCGTCGGCGCTGCCCTCGGTGTTCGCCCAGTCCCTGCCCCGCCAATTGCCCCCAAGACCACTGGCCAGTTCCTGCTGTCGCCGGAAACAAATGTAAAACTAACTTCTCTGAACCAAATTTATCTTTTTCTAGACCGCTGGCACCATCAAGAACGTCGACTCGTCGGCCGAGCTCCGGACAATGGTGCAGAAGGAGAGCGACGCCAAGTCACTGCCCAAAGACCTCTACCAGACGCTTTTCGAGAACAACACCAAGGCCGTCATCTGGGGCCAGCAGCAGAAGGCTATTCAGGTACATTTTCGTGGTTTTATGTCGTTTTTTACCAAAAAAACCCTGATTTCCAAATCAAAATTTTCGATACCATTTGGCTAAGCGTGTCTAGCTTTGCAAAAATTACTGTGAAAAACAGCTAGCTGCTCCTCGTCAGGTTTTTGCAATCCGTTTTTGGGTTCTCAAGAATTTGCCATTTAAAACTCTAAATTTAATTTTTAGGGTATGCTCGACTTCGACTACGTGTGCCGCCGTGCCTCCCCCTCCGTCGTCGCCGCCACCTACCCACTCGCCGGTGACAACAAGCAGAAGTACTACTTTGGCCAGAAGGAGATCCTCGTCCCGTCGTACCAGAAGATGAAGGACGCGTTCTCGTCGCACCCCGACGCCAGTGTTATGGTAAAATTTTTGGGCGCCAGTTGGTAAATCCTTGTCTAGGTTACTTTCGCGTCGCTGCGCTCCGTTTTCGAGACGGTCAAAGAGGCGCTGTCGTTCCCGCAAATTCGTGTCATCGCCATTATTGCTGAGGGCGTACCGGAGAATCAGGTAGCTTTTGATTTTGCAAACGTTTTGATTTTCGCTTTTAGACCCGGAAGTTGATCAAGCTGGCCGACGAACGCGGCGTGACGATCATCGGCCCGGCGACTGTTGGGGGCATCAAGCCCGGCTGCTTCAAGATTGGCAACACCGGTGGAATGATGGACAACATCCTCGCCAGCAAGCTCTACCGTCCTGGAAGGTATTGGTTAACGAATTCCACCCACTTTGCGGATGTTTGACGCATAGCGAAAATCTGCGCAGTAAAAAATTCGGGCTCGACAAATTCGTCAAAATCAACGTTCATCCTACTTTCCGGCTTTTAAAATGCAACTAATTCCAGCGTCGCGTACGTCTCCCGCTCCGGCGGCATGTCCAACGAGCTGAACAACATCATCAGCAGCAACACGGACGGTGTCTTCGAGGGAGTGGCCATCGGTGGCGATCGCTACCCCGGCTCAACCTACACAGATCACGTGCTGCGCTACCAGAAGGATGACAGGTGTCAAAATACCCTTCTCTTGTGTTTATATCATTTTTAGAGTAAAAATGATCGTGCTGCTCGGTGAGGTCGGCGGCACTGAAGAGTACAAGATTGTCGACGCGCTCAAGAACAAGCAGATCACGAAGCCGTTGGTCGCGTGGTGCATCGGCACTTGTGCTGATCACATCACTTCCGAGGTATAAATCTATTTTTATTTTTACATCAATTGTTTTTTCTATATTTTTGTTTAGGTTCAATTCGGCCACGCCGGTGCCTCAGCCAACGCTCTCGGCGAGACGGCCGCCGCCAAGAATTCATCCCTTCGCGCCGCCGGTGCCATCGTGCCCGCCTCGTTCGACGATCTGGGCAAGGAAATCCGTCAAGAATACGAGCGGCTCGTCAACGCCGGCATCATCGTGCCCAAGGAGGAGGTGCCCCCGCCGGCCGTCCCCATGGACTACTCCTGGGCCCGCGAGCTGGGGCTCATCCGCAAGCCCGCCTCGTTCATGAGCTCGATTTGTGACGAGAGAGGAGAGGTATAATTTTGCGCTCTTTTTGGGAATTTCCGGTGCAGATTCCTGGTAACGTAAACGCCAGTGAAGTTTGTAGTAAAGTTTAGCTGTCTTCCAACCGGTAAAATTCACTATAAAATTCCGCAAAAATTTTGACATTTTGGTGGGAAACTCGTTTTTTTTCTCAAAAATTAGAAGGTTTTGACAGTTTAGGAAGTAAATCACGGGCTAAAAAGGCTTGTCTTAGTTTACAAGGTCTCCATTCCATTCTCCCGATCCCCCAGAAATACTAAAAAAACTGCTTTATTTTCCTTTTTCCAGGAGCTCCGCTACGCCGGCGTGCCGATCACCCGCGTGCTCGAGGATGACATGGGTGTTGGTGGCGTGCTGTCCCTTCTCTGGTGCCAGGTATGAGTTTTTTCAAAGCATCAATTTTCGTTTTTCTAGCGGCAACTGCCCGCCTACGCCAACAAGTTCATCGAGATTTGCCTGATGATCACCGCCGACCACGGACCCGCCGTCTCCGGTGCCCACAACACGATCGTCTGCGCGCGCGCTGGCAAGGATCTGATCTCATCGCTCGTTTCTGGACTTCTTACAATTGTAATTTTATCTTTTTCAAACAAATCTCTATTTTTTTAGGGAGACCGCTTCGGAGGAGCTCTCGATGGAGCCGCAAAAGCATTCACGGAAGCGTTCGACAAGCAGCTCAGCCCCCACCAGTTCGTCAACGAGATGCGGCACCAGGGCAAGCTGATCCCCGGCATTGGGCATCGCGTCAAATCGGTATTTTCGTTTTTTTCGGCGCTTTTACGTTACTTTAGATCAACAACCCGGACAAGCGTGTCGAGATCCTGAAGAAATTCGCCCTCGACCGCGCCGTCTTCACCCAGGACACGCCGATCCTCAACTTTGCCCTGGAGGTCGAGAAGATCACCACCGCCAAGGTAAATTTTAGATGATTTGTCTAACTGATGCATATTTTGGAATTATCGTCAATGTCCTGTTTCAGAAGCCCAACCTCATCCTGAACGTCGACGGTGCGATCGGTGCCATCTTTGTCGACATCCTCCGGCACTCGGGCCAGTTCACCCAAGCGGAAGCCCAGGAGATGATCGAGATCGGCGCCCTGAACGGCCTCTTCGTGCTCGGCCGCTCCCTTGGATTCATTGGTACGTTTATTTTATTATTTAAATTTAAAAACAGTTACGCGTTTCAATAGCACTCACGCATCTTACGAAATGACTGACTGTCCTTGCTTATTTTTTATTTTTCCTTGTCGCTATGTCAAAAAAAATATGAGAAACGCTCTCTTCTGCCCTTTTATATAGGTTATCCTCACTTCCGTAAAATGCAAATTAATTCCTCGTGTTGCGGCACCTAAATTTTTACAAATCCTTCATTTCACGTAATCTACGATTTTCGTTTTTGGGTTCAATCATCACTGGACTATTACGCACGTAACAGGCTTTGAAAATTTCCTCAATTGAGATACTCTAGCATACTCCAGCGCTTGCAAAATTCATATTCTTTATAAAGAAAACGTTACAACTCCCCATTTTAGGGCACTACCTCGACCAGCGCCGACTGAAGCAGGGTCTCTACCGCCATCCCTGGGACGACATCACCTACGTGCTGCCCGAAGGCGAATTCGACCGACCATAAGCTCTCATTCCACCCACCCCCATTCCTAGCATAGTGTTGTGTGGTTCACTTTTTATGCAAATTCCACGTTCATCACCCCTCCCTGATCGGCATAGTGCAGTGTGTACTCTGCAAAGTCTTCAGTTTAGTCTTGTGAATTCTGTGCTTTTTCTAGCCCCGTGTTTGTTTTTTCTTGTGCATTCCCTACTCTTGTGGCAATCTCCCCCATCTCTCTTCCTCTCTAATTTATTGCCGGCGCAAATAATTCATTTATTTCGCGCCCCGGACCGCCCTGTGAATAGTATTTATTACTTTGAGCGTAATAAATCTTTAGCATTTCATTTGAATTCAAAGTCTTGCAAGTGTGAACCCTTACGGAACTTGGGATGAACTTACAGGGTCGAACTCGTCGCTGAAGTTGCGGTTTCTGATTTTTCGGACACCGCGATTAGGGCTGAAGAACCGGTGATCGCTACAGGATGATTCGATTAAAGGTGGATAGCATGAAGGATCGGATGCCCCGCGGTCTCTCGAGAATTCTAATGAGCGCACACCAATCCGTGGCGTGGATTTGGGTTCTGAAAAAGCACGTCGAGGGCTATAGCCGAAGAACTTGTTGGAAATCACAGGACCGGTGTCGGTACGAAGTATAAGGTACGCTTGAACTTTCGTTTAGTTGTATCGTAGGTTAACTATACATTAAAACGACCGGTGTTTGAAAGAATTGCATCGTCACTACATCTTCAGCTTTAGATAGTCGTATTTTTTATTCTATTTTTCTGAAGGAAGCCTTGTTTTTAAGCTAAGACTTTATTACCAGTGATGCTACTATTTGAAGAAACGTTTTCAAGGGGAAACGTGCAGAAAGATAGCAAAAATCCAGAAAAATAACGCTCATTTTTTATGTCTTGAATTGGATCACAAATCACAGAAAGCTAGCAACGCTACAAAAAGGGTGAAGTGCGGCAAAATTCAATAAATCTTTTTCACTATAATTAACTTATCCTAAAAAAACTACAATAAGTTATCCTCAATAATAAATCTTTATTTTATATTAGAGTGCAGTCAGACTATCACAATTTCACTGCGTTTTTTTCGCTAAACTGCCAAAAAATTTAATTTTTGTCTATTTCTTATTTATTGATGCTCATTTACGTGCCGTTTAAGGAAATATCTAGGCTTCGCGCCTATACGTGAATCTGGAGCTCACAGCCTCTTTATTATTTCTTTATCATTATTCACAAGAATCACTTCTTGTGGAGCCTAGACTGGCGTCAGCAGCTTTTTTCCTGGGGCCAACGTGTTATGAATTTTGATTGTCCTTGTCGGTGTCTTTTTCTTTCTGTGTGTATCGGTCTGTCTATGTTGGTGTGAAAGCTAGCCACCGGGGCTGCTGGCCGGTTGGAGGGGGGCGTTGCCTCGGCCACCGACACTCTTCTCCGGGCCGGCTTCTGCTTGGTGGCTTGAAAAGGGCGTATATTTCAGAGTGTGTGGATCGAGAGTGACTAGGTGACCGGGCCGCAGCTCAACCTTTCTCTTTTCTTCGGTTTCGTTTCACCCCAATACGCGGTAAAAATATCCTGGTTGTTTTCAGTAATTTCATTCCATTAATTAATCTATCTAGACTTTTCCGAGATAGCGCCTTTGCACAAACCGGTTTTCCTGGGTTTCACCGCGGTTTTTTTTCAGTAATTCCGGTATCCCGAACCCGAGCATTTTAGCATTTTTCATGCAAAACCGCGCGGTGCTGAAAATACGCTGTAGTGTCGCAGGTTTTTTTCAATATCTGTTATCACGATTATTTTAGTTTCAAAACTATGTTGTCTCTCTCCCGCTCTCGCTCTCTCGCTCGCTCTCTATCTCTTCTATCGCATGTCTGTCTCTCTACCCTACCTCTCTTTTTGTCCTTTTCGCACTCTCACTTCATTCTTTCTTTTCTCTTTGTACTTTCGCTTTTTTTTTCGGTACCGATTTCCAAAGACTTTTTGCAATTTGTTAAAAGTTTCAAGGTGAGCTTTAAAGAAGAAAAATTCCTATTCGACGAGACAAAAAAAATTCGGTTAAGTGCGAGTTTAAGCCTTCCCATCAATCGGATCTAGTCCAGATCTCCAGAAGTGTACCTTTCGTTCCTAACTATTATTAGAAGTCCATTTCTTCCGATTCGCTGCCCTGAAAATTAGGCGCATATGAATACAGCACCCATACGTAGATGCACGCGTGCCCCTAGGGTATTGTCCTCGTTAATCCCGCACCTCGTGTTTTTGGGAACTTTCATGTTGTGATAATGTTTTTTATTCACTCGGAGAAGGGCCATTGCGGTGTGTGCAGCTATTTTAAGGGTGTGAGGACAGTAAAATGGGTTTTTCCCTAATTTCTGGAGAGAAGAATTGGAAAGAAATTGCTGCAACGCAGCCTTAAGAATATATTTAAGAAGCTATTGTCACTCTTTTCTTTCACCCTCTCTCAATCTCTCACTCGCTCTCGCTCTCTCTCTCTCTCTCTCTCTCTCTCTCTCTCTCTCTCTCTCTGTCTCTCTTTCTCACCCTGTCTCTTGCACTCTGTCGCACTCTCCCTCACTCTCTCAGTGTCACTCACTCTCTCTCACTCTCTGTCTCTCTATGTCGTTCACCTTTCCGCTGTCTGTGTGTTTTGAATTTGCCGTCGAGTTTGTAAAAGTATCTATTCGCCTTGATCCCCTTCTCTCACTCTCTCTCCTCCCCGCTGTCTATCTCCCTCTCTCTGTCGCCAAAAATTGTAGCTATCTGGACCAAATTTGAGAGATTCCAGACATTTCTCGAATCCCCTAACCATTCCAAGAAATTGACCCTCGCCTAATTAAGCTCATTTCTTCCTCCCTCTCCGCATTTTCGCCTTTTCCCCCACCGGGAATAAATTTCGGCCTATTTTGGGTGGTTTTGTTATTTTTAGCCCGCCTTCTCGGGGGATGTGACGCAAATACGCAAATCGCTAATTATTATAGAGGGCAATTTGGGTGGTCGTCGCCAGAGGGGGGAAGGCGGTATTTATACTGGAGGAGGAGAAGAAGAAAGAGATAGTTGGCCGTCGTTTTTGGCAAAATGCCCGATAGACTGTGTTTTGTAATGGAATTAAGGCAGCATCTGCAAGAGGTTGTTTTCGGCAGTCGAAATGACCAGTCTTTTTCTGCAGGCAGGGCGGAAGTGAAATTTGCAGCCCGGTTTTATGGGGGGTGTTTGCTCAGTTTTTGTACTTAAAAATAGGTACTTAAAAAAAAACTTAAAAACTTAAAAATAGGTACTTAGAAATATACTTTCCTCTCTCCTTATATTTTAAAGGGGCCGGGACAGCAGGGAGTGACTCGATTCAACCTGTCGCGAAATTCGAAATTTTTAAATTTTTAGAGATTTTAAGGAGAGTAACACATGGAACGGATTCGCCGTTTTTCTGGCACCTGAAAATTGGCTTTCGAGGCTAATTCTGGCTCACTCTCTCGCACTCTCTTGCCCGCTCATGCGCACTGTCTCTTGCTCACTTTATCTCTAGCTGTCCCTCCTTTCCTAAATGACGATTTTGCTTCCGCTGTCATAATCCCCTTAAAAAATTGGCTTTCGTGATCCCCTTTAAATTATTCTCTCTCACTCACTCCCTCTCTCTCTCTCGCTCTCTCTCTCTCTCGCCTTTTTACTATTTTCCCTAAAAACCGCCACTGCCCTACCCGTACTTTTTCGAGCCCTTCCAGACTTGGTCGCTCAGCCTGAGCTCAGTCTGCCCCCAAACCCCCAATTTCCAAGCCCTTTTTAGCTGATTTCTTTGCGTCATTGCTCCTCCTCTTGCAAACGACCTTATTGCCCGGAAATTGGACTGTCTGCTCGGTCCAAGAATAATCATTTTCAGGAGGGGCCATTTACAATCTGAAGACGAGACAGCAAGCTGGCGTTGGCCCACGATTTGATGTTTCGGAATGAGGATGAGGTGGGTGGATTTGGAAAAGAGAGAGAGAGAGCGAGAGATAAATATAGAGAAAAAAGAGCGAAAGAGAGAGAGAGAGAGAGAGAGAGAGGGAGGGAGATTGATACAGAGGGACGGAGAGAGCGATAGATACAGAGAGAAAGAGAGAGGGAGAGATAGAGAGAGAGGAGAGAGAGAGAGAGAGAGAGAGAAGAGAGAGAGCGATAGATACAGAGAGAGATGAGCGATAGATACAGAAAAAGAGAGAGAAAAAGAGAGAGGGAAGGAGTGTGAGAGAGCGAAAGAGAGAGAGTTAGTCAAAGAGATAAGGAGAGAGCCTCATTATTCCTGCTATTTTACAAATTAAATTAACGGAATGTTGCCAATTTTTTTCACTTCGAAAACCGTTCCGAAAATCCAATTCCACGGACCTTTTTACTGCCCCGAAAAAATCACCCTCTTTCCAGGGTCTCAAAGTGGAGAGGTCCGAGTTGACGCTGATGTACGACATGTGGCCCGACAATTTCGGGTCGCTGTTTGATATGGGATGCAAGGTAAGTAGCTTTTGAGGCTTACTTGGCTTAAGTTACAGATTTTTAGCTTTAACTTGGTTTTTCAGGCCTTCGAAATGCTCTTCCATCACCGGCCCCAGCTGAAAGCCTATTTTGTGGATGATTGGAAAGAGTCGGAGACGATTAAGAAAATTATATTAACGCTGGAGCAGGTAATCGGATCGTTTTTGGTCTTTCCCTGGCACTCACTCTCACTCGCTCTCTCCCTAGCTCTCTCTCCCTCCCTCCCTCTCTCTCTCTCTCTCTCTCTCTCTCCCACTCTCTCATTCTTTCTCATTTTTGCTTCCTAAGAAACCGAAGGAAGCAAGTAGCTAGAATTACCTACCGTAACGCCAATTTCCTCCAATACACCGAACCCGACTACCGTACCCACCAAATCCTATGGGACTACAACGTACTTCTTGATACGGCATTTTTCTGCACCCAAAAACCCCAGGGATCTCTCCGGAATAGTGATGCCCTTTCGTTAAATCCAGACGGATCCTGGGTACGGTACTCAAAAAACGTCTTTTTCTGCCTCTGTTCCGGGACCCATTTTGGGCTAGACGGCTACAAATTGGTCACGCAATCCGCTTCCGGGATTCCGGAATCCCCAGGGGGTTCGGTTTTTGGATGGAGAAAGGGGAGAAAGGTTTACCGGGCATTTTGGAATCGATGGTTTGGGATCTTCTCAAAAAGGTGCATTCTGAAAATTCAGGATATTGAGATTGCTTCAAAAACGCGAATCGGCCCGGTAGTTGATCAACCAAATCGGCAACTAACAGAGACCTTTTGAGGAAAAAACCCAAATTTCAGACGCTCGTCCAATGCGTCAACACGTATGGGGACGTAGCGGCTCCTCTGAACGCGCATTCAGAATTTATAAAACATTTGAGGTAAGTTAAGGGTACTGTTTTGGTCTAATCCGGTAGGAAGTGTACCGATATTTGTTTAATTATAAAATTTGGACAATATTTACATTGACGCTCTTCAGGGAACTCGGTGGCCTTCACCGAATAATCCTGCCCTCGCTCAACCTCGACAACTTCGAGTTGTTATTTAAATTGTTGCCGGAAGTGCGTATCGATTTGTTTGGTTTAATTTTACTCATAAAAAAATCATGATTAACAAGTTTTTTTAAGGTGATAGTTGATATGACGTCAAATCGAAGAGACGATGGCCCGATTGGGCAGGATACCAGAAATAGGCTATTAGCGGTTTGGCAATCGGCCTGCGGGTTGATGTCGCGACAGGTAAGTGGCGGTTGATTCTAACGGGGCCAAGAAGCCCTAAATTCGACCTATATGTCAACTAGGTCTAGACAGCTACGCTACGCGCCAAATGATCGGTTTAACCCTATATCCAGAAAACCTTTAGCTGTAGAGACAGCGTTGATACAACTGGTTTTGGCGTCGCTTGGCTGTCTAGCCCTAGTCTATATAAGCGGACAATTTTGGGACTTTACACACGCCTTAAAAGATACTGTAAGCATTATTCAATTTAGGTAGTCCTCGGCTGGGAGCGACGAATCGCGCCCACCATTCCTAAATTTGTAAAAGCCATGAAAAATCATGAAGAGGTAGGGGTTGGGTAGAGCGAGAGAGAGAGAGAGAGAGAGAGAGAGAGAGAGAGAGAGCGAAAGAGCAAAAATTATCGAATTTTCAGCGCGGTGCCCTCTCCGAGTTGAGAGCCCACCAAGCGGCCGTGAAGAAGCAGGGCTCATTCAAGGACGCGTTCCGGAAGACGTCCGGAGGCCAGCCGGGGCCTCCGACAAAAAGTGTGGCAGGTTTGCTGTTGTTGGCATGCGGGAGTGAGGGGGAGCTTTGTAGTGGGTTAAAAGGACAGTGGTTTATCATAATTTAAAGGAACTAGGTAGTTACAAAATGCTGATCGAGGCTGGAAGCTGGTAGCTGAAAGCTCAAGAGTTAGCATCTGGGAGCTGGGAGTTATGACCCAGTCTCTAGGAGCTAACACCTGCAAGCCCAAACGCTAAAAAATCAAACGCGTTGCGGTTGCGCAGCGGCTAGGAGTACTGTTTTTACCTGCTCCCTGCTTACAACTTCCAGTCCCAATTGAAATGAGAAGGAACCTTTTTGTAGCTGGGAGCTAGGAGCTGAAAGGAGCTAGATTTCCGACGCGTGCGGTCGCGTGGCACCTATATTTTAAGATTTTTCAACAGCTCCCAGCTCACAGCGCTAAATTTCTCGACATGCTAATAATTTTACGCTGTTAGAATCGGAGTTTTTAACCGGAAAACCATCGATTTGATCAAGCCTTCCCGTTCCCCTTAAACCCGAATCTGCCCAATTTTTTCCTCCCGATTTGCACTTTCCAAATCCAATCATCTCAAAAACCATTCAGGTACCCACAATTTCTTGAGCCCCGGGTTTCCCAATCCCACCTTTTTTCGCTTCCCGTATTTTCCATCCAGCTCCCAATTATCGCCAACCCGGGTTTCGGGCCCCCAATCGGGTTTTCCAACCCATTTTTCCGTGTGAATTTCCGAGTGGGGTGGATTTGTAGCCGAGCGGGGGTGGCATTTCACCTGCCTCCGCTAATCGCTAAAGCAAATCAGCCGCCGCGCGCCAATTTTGGAAGTTGGCGGGTGGAATTGGACTTTTTGAGGGACCATTTCCAAGCTCTGGGGGCTGTTAGCTCAAGATAAGTACGGATGGGGTTCGAAAAAGGTTCTTATAAAATGGAAAGGTGCGAAAAAATGGGTAAAAGGGCTGAAACCCCAGAGGCAAGGAGAAATCAGAACGTGAGTAAGAGTGACAGGGTAACAGAGAGCGAGAGATAGAGAGAAACGAGCAGAGAAAAGGAAAGAGAGAGAGAGAGAGAGAGAGAGAGAGAGAGAGAGAGAAAGCGAGATACAGAGTGATGGAGAGAGATAGTGAGAGAAAGCCCGAGTGAGTGAGTAATAGCGAGATTTTCTCTCGCTTTTCCCCGATCTATTTTAAAGGGCTTTTAGAGACGTTTTTAATAATTGGCCCAAGGCGTGTGATTTTGACCACTCAAAACCATTTATTCCCCTCCGCTTATTTCAGATCTGAAGAAATTTAACTCGTTTACGGTGTTCGAGCTGAGCCGAACGTTAATGGGTAAAAATCAATGCGTGTCATCCTAAATGTTACGCGTTTACGTGTGCCATCCCGTTTTCTGTGTATCATGTGTGCCATTTTCCAGAAATACTCCAATGTCCCGTCAGTTAGTATAGAATATACGATCGTTCAAAACGTCCAGAAATGTCCAAAATGTGAATATAGCGTCCGGAAAGCTACCGTAGTGAGGCTGCGGTACCCATTGCAAGCTTATGATTCATGTTTTCTATGTAGAAAAATCCGTACGTTAAATGCCGATACCCACTTTTCAGTTGTTTTTGGAAGCTATGACTTTGAAATTTAACAAAACTATTTAATCGGCAGTTGGTGTCAGACGGCGGCTAAAATACGGTAATATACCCACTTTTTAGCAGGAGTAATGCCAGCGGGAGGTCGTGCAAGAGCCGAAAGTTCCGGCGCCTCGATGACGCGCAGCCAATCCGATGGAGACCGTGATAGCCCGACAGCATCCAGCCGACATCCACAACCCGTATCCACACAACCACTACAAGTCCATGATGTCGATATTGATCTCATGCAATAATTAGTTTGAGGGCTACCGTAATACAGGGTGTCCCAAAAAACCCCCCTAGCCGGCCGCAGACCTGTCCAATTTTTAGGATTTAGGTATCTATCGAAAGCTCTCGGAAAGGCGAGTCCAGCACGTCTTGCCGATTTTCATAATTTTGAAATTTTTTTAACAGTTACTAGTGTTTTTGCAAAACGGGCGGATATCCTGATGTTTTTTGACCAGTGGGTTTTTTTTACAAAAATCGCAATTTAAGAATTTTTACGCTTTTCTTGGCCACCCAACGACAGTTTTTTGAAAGCCGTTTGCCAAAACAAGCTTGGATAGCGCTTAAACCGATTAAATTGCGTTTTGAACAAGAAAGCCTGTCCTTTTGGCATGAAAAATGCCGAAAATCGAGCAAAAAATTCCGACATTTCGAAAATCGGCAAGACGTGCTGTACACGCCTTCCCGAGAGCTTTCGATAGATACCTAAATCGTAAAAATCGGAGACGTCTGCGGCCGGCTAGGGGGGTTTCGGACACCCTGTAGATCCCGCTTTTGCAATCAATATTTGGTTGGTTAAAGGGGGACAGCAAAAAGTTACGTTTCAAATCATTTAAAAATTTTTTGATGGTTTTACGTTCTGGAAAACTTTATATGGAATTAAGCTTTAGAAATTTAGAAGAGATTTTTATTCCAGTGAAAAATCACATCAAAAACCGCTTTTTCGGTGTCTTCTTTTCAATAGCCCGATTTTTGCCTATCACTGAAAATTTATTAAGTTGTTTACAAAGTTGTGACCATTTCTTTATATAACTCTTCCAATATTTTTTGAGCTTTTCTCCTGTTTGGGTATACGGTTCTCCGGGACCTTTCTGATCTTTTGATTCTCTCAAACACCAAACCCCTCGCGACTTTCAGAGCAATAAACAGATTTTTGTGTTCGTTTGCTGATCACGATTCGCTATTAAGATTTTTTGCTACGTTTTAAATTGTGTTTTGCCGGCAGTACGCAGAGTCTACACAGCAAATTTATTTCACATCGATTATTGCACAGCAAAGAACTAAATAATCACGGTAACACAGTATGGAAAAAATAAAAACAGTAAAACAGCACAACCGAGTTAAAAGCAGCACTAATATAAGGCCCCTGGTAAAAATAGTAAAAATTAAGCAAATTAGCATACCTTAGCTCAAATTAGCGTACTTCGCGACAATTTTCAGCAAAATTACACAACAGCGGACTTAAATTTGCACATTTTGGACCAGATTACTGTAGAATTAAAATAAGTCAAGTAAAATTGCATTAAAGCTCAAAAATACGTTACGAAACGCAACAATGATATTTAGGAACTAGAAGGGTAGAAGTGGTTACGGAAGTATAGTTACATCTTACTCGGTCTCAGCGCCCTCATCCTCGGTATCATCCAAACCGTAATCCGAAGAGTCATCCGCATATTGAACATTGCCAGCAGCATTGTCATCGTCGTCATCATCGGTACCATCTCCATCATCTGCCTGTACAGGCTCCGCGTGTCGGATGTAACGATCATCCTCATCCTCATCGTCAGCGTCTTCGCCATCGGCTCCACGATGGTTGTGGATGTAGAAGCGGACTTGATAGGGATTGACCGGGGCGTCTTCCGTTTCGCTATCCGCATCGGAAGTGTCCGTATCAGACTCGGTCCAAGAGCCTAGAATTTTTGAATAAAATCGGGCCCTGAGGTTTTCAAAAATAAAACCAGAGTTCTAGAGACAGCTAGAGGGGGAGAAAGAGAGAGAAAGAGAGAGAGAGAGAGAGAGAGAGAGAGAGAGAGAGAGCGAGAGAGCTATGAAAGTTGGAAGCTCACCTTCGATATCGATCGATACATCATGTTGTAGAGTGGAATCACAGTCATCAACCTCCTCATAATCCAGGCCATATTCTGATTCATCTTCGCTCTGTAATTTCAAGTATAGAAAACGAGAACTTCTCGAATTTTAATTTTTTATTAATTAAAATACTTTTAATTCAAACAAGTTACCAATTTTCCCTTAAAAAAAGCTTTTATAACTTTAAGCTAGGTCGAATTTATCTATATTTAAAAAATAATAATTAGAGAAACTCACATCAGGAAATCGTCCCCAAGTGGCGGCTCCGATGATTCCTTCATGGAAATAGGCTACAGTAACCCAAGTGTTGACGAATTTGCTGAACATTTGAAGGCGCATCTCTTCAGAATATTCACCACAACACGGACAATTCGCCGAACCGTTCTTCTGAAAATATAGTGGTGAACTTTCGCTTGCTCGCTCTCTCTCGCTCTCTCTCTCTCTATCTCTCTCTCCTGTCCCTCTCTCTCTATCTCTCTTTTCCGATACTTACCAATGCAAGTAGTTGAAAGCATAGTTGATGATATTGATGACATGGGGTAGACAGAAAATGAAGATCCGTTCGGTCGGTATGGCAGATATCGCAGAAGACTCCACATGACGGGGCATCATTATCATTGTCGTCAATTTCGTCAGCCGATGGCAGTTCAAACGGGAAATTCTGAAAAGTTATCGATTGTTAATGGAAATTTTAAAGCGTTCAGTATGATAATTCTACGTTAGTTTCGACCCATAACTCAAAAATTAAAAAATTGGGGTGAAATAGATAGCGCGATTGAAACCTAGTAAGTTTGATGGAAAAGCAAGCTTAATAAATAATTAATGATTAACCATGAAAAGTTGGATTTATTGAGTATTGAAACAAGCTTGTCTATGCCCTAATCGATTGCTAGTAGGAATAGAATTCTTGATTTACCTTAAATCGACCCAAGTCCTGATTTTCCGTGTTTATTTAAATTGCGTAAAATTTTATTAGAAGGACAAAGTGACTAATTACATACTAAAAAAATTAAAGCGCATACCTGCGGCTTCATCCTCCACAAACTCGATCCATCCAGCGGTCCTCCGAAAGTGATCAACACCAGCCCGCGCCCATTCTCCAACACGTAGTCAACTGTCGCATTGTCAAGATCTGCACGGCATTTCGGACATTTTGCATCATCATCTGCGCCCTGAAAATGATCAATAAATATAGTTTCAAAGCAATAATTATTTTATTACAAAATTAAAAACAACAATAAACTGACCAAGAAATATTTCTGAAGGCATTCCTGATGAAAAGCATGGCGACAGGCCCCATTATGGACTCGGAATTCTTCGACGATATAGGTTTGGCAGCAGACACACATTTCGAGACATTTCTCTCGAAGGGCCACTTCCGGAATGGGGAGCATTGCGGAATCGGATGGTGGGAGGAAGACGGACATCTTGATGGAGGAGGGTGTTGTTGGTATTTTGAAGTGAATGAGTTGTGCGGTTTTGGTCTTCTTTTATACCCTCTTTATCAGGTGTCACTTGGCGATGGTAGCCCTAGGATATTTCCGGTGTCTGGGCATCTGTCAGTGGGTGGAATAGTGGTCGAGTCGTTGGCGGGAGATCGGGCGGATGCATTAATAGTGCGGATATCAAAACGAAAAGCTATTTCAAAAGACGCCGTTAATGCACCTTCCCTATCTCCCGCCAACCACTCGACCACTATTCCACCCACGGACAGATGCCTAGACACCCGAAATATCCTAGGGCTACCATTCCCACAGGTGTCCCCTGATAAGCGGGTATAAAAGGGGAGAAGACCCTCATCATCCATACACTTAAAATACCAACAACACCCTCCTCCATCAAGATGTCGGTCTTACTCCCCCCCTTCCGATTCCCCGATGCTCCCCATTCCGGAATTGGCCCTTCGAGAGAAATGTCTCGAAATGTGTGTCTGCTGCCAAACCTATATCGTCGAAGAATTCCGAGTCCAAAATGGGGCCTGTCGCCATGCTTTTCATCAGGAATGCCTTCAGAAATATTTCTTGGTCAGTTTATTGTTGTTTTTCATGTTGTAGAAAAATAATTGTTGCTTTGAAACTATATTTATTCTACTATTCAATCCGACTTAACCGCAAGGTTAAGTTTCGTGGTTCCCAGGAACCACACCTCTCGCCTTTTAAGTTCATTCGTGAGCTTAATTGGTTCTCTGACTTGCCTCTCAACTTCGGTTGAAAGGTTCTGGGTCCTAGTGACCCTTTTCTCCAGGTTTACCTGGTTATACTCTATTACTCTTCTTCTTATCTAACTCTTTTTAGAGTTATATAAACTTCTTTATACTTTCTATTATTGATCATTTTCAGGGCGCAGATGATGATGCAAAATGTCCGAAATGTCGCGCAGATTTGGATAATGCGACAGTTGACTATGTATTGGAGAATGGACGCAGCCTGGTGTTGATCACTTTCGGAGGACCGCTGGATGGATCGAGTTTGTGGAGGATGAAGCCGCAGGTAAGCGTTTTAATTTTTTTTGTTATTTCATTAGTAACTTTGGTCTTCCAATCAAAGTTTGTATCGATTACGTCATTTAATAAAGACGGAAAACCGAGTCTTAGGTCGCAAAAATCGTTTTGGCATTCTGACTCGACTAACAATCGGCTAGGGCGTCAAAAAAATCCTGCTTCAATATTCAAAAATTCAACGTTTTAATGTTTATATAGTAATTTTGCCTAATAATTAAATGACTACTTTCCGATTACGCTATCTAATTCATAATTTTATGAATAAAACCAAGTTCTAAAGGTATTAAACAAATTGTGACCTTCAGAAAGTGCCCATCTCCCTTCCCTTGCCTCGGGATAATGATGCTCCATCGTGTGGAGTATTCTGCGATATCTGTCATACTGACCGAACGGATCTTCATTTTCTATCCGCGCCATGCCATCAATATCATCAACTATGCTTTCAACTACTCGCTTTGGTAAGTGTCGGAAAAGAGAGAGAGGGAGAGAGAGAGATAGAGAAGGAGAGAGTGAGAGAGAGAGTGAAGTGGGCGTCAGAAAGAGAGAGAGAGAGAGAGAGAGAAAACATATCCCACTCCCTTATTTTCAGAAGAACGGTTCGGCGAATTGTCCGTGTTGTGGGGAATATTCGGAAGAGATGCGCCTTCAAATGTTCAGCAAATTCGTCCACACATGGGTTACGGTAGCCTATTTCCATGAAGGAATCATCGGAGCCGCCACTTGGGGACGATTTCCTGATGTAAGTTTTTGAGGAATTATCCATTGAAATCCAGATAGCTAAATAATGCTTTGATTAAAAACGTTAAGTGCGTAATTTTCGACTTTTAACGGTCTCCATTAATGTACAATTTACAGGGCCAAGACGAGTCTGATTGTGACGAATCTGACGATGCTGATTCTACCTTACCACGTGATATGTCGATCGAATTGGCCGGTGAGTTTTTGGAAATCTTTCTTCTACATCCTTCTCTCTCTCTCTCTCTCTCTCTCTCTCTCTCTCTCCCCTCTCCCCTCCCTCCCTCTCTCTCCTTCGCCTCTGTCCCCCATCTCTCTTCTCTCTCTCTCTCTCTCTCTCTCTCTCTCTCTCTCTCTCTTTCTCTCTCGCTATCTAACTCTGCGAATTCCAGTCTGCAGCTATTTGAAATTGGATTAAAATTTAAGTTTCAGGCTTTTGGATCTCGGACACCGACACAGAAAGTGACATGATCGACTCATCACCCGATCCGATGGATTTCTTCATTGATGTCGAATCTGGCAAAGACGTGCCAGACTTTGGCTACTACATCGATGTGGAGAACGGTGTCCCGGATATGGTTGCTATGCCCAGAAGCAAATATGACCTGGATGATACGGAGGATGATGAAGAGATGGAGATCGAGTAAATTTTTTCGCCTTTTTATCAAGGTCGTTTAATCCGGAATATTATCTTTCTATATCCACTTTTAAATCCCAAAACAAATTCTTGGTTGAATTTTTGGTTTATTCTTAGTTAACCTGATAATGAGTATTGTTAAATGCAAGCTTTGTTTGATCCATTTTGCCAAGAACTAGTTGTATTACGTCCTGCTAACCTTGCTGAGCTTTAGAATATAAATTCCTCTATTTTTAGACGATTTCATTGCTGTGCTGTGGTTTTTCTTGTAATTTCTCTTGAAACTGTGATCTCTCTCAATTGTGATTTTTGATCCGATGTGCATCTCCTGAATAAATTGTGTGTGGTGTAAATGGTGCCATTCGAAAATACAGACAATTAAACTTAAAAACTTGTAAAATAGGTGGAAAGAAGACGCAAAATAGAAAAAGTGATGAAACTCCTTTCGCAACAAAATTATATCGCTTTTCCGGAAGCTACCCGGGCCAATATAAAGGGTCCCGAACACCACTAATTCATTTTTCTTGAACTTTTTAACAAATGGACATTAACAGGGGCAATTTTAGGCTTTTCAGGATTTGTCTCCTCCATTAGTGCGTCCAGATCGCTGCCATTTTCCTTACTTCTACGGTTTAAAGGATCGTAAGCCCTAATTTCCAATCATAAAGTATGAAAGAATCTTAAAATATTTTGTAATTTAGCGTTCCCTAAACAAAGCAATCGAAACTTTTAACTGGGATCCGGGTGATCTTGAAGGCAAGAATTTATTTAGAATGGTGTTTAAAAATCAGAATTTTTGTAACTATGTTTTTAGAACGTCGCCAAGCGAATTGGTGGGACGGTACGTCCGTTATAAAAAATTCGGAACGGCAAACGAGCGCGAATGATGATGACAAGGATGGTCCTGATGAGGACGACTCGCCGATGGAGCTTTGACTTAAAAATTTTGGCTGCTTCGATCATCCTAGTTGCTTAATAAATTTTTGCTTTCCAAAACTCGCCGATCTGATGGCGGCAAATACAGCCTCCTGAATTGAATTATGGACCAGATTACGCTTAAGTGACTATTAAGTAAATATCGAAAACAGGTCATCGAACCCTAGATAATTTTGTCAACGACCATGAAAACGACGTCATATTAGCGCAAAATACCACCGCGCCGTTGTCCATTTTATCGCGTAAGCCGTCTTGTTTTACAACGTTTTGTGGAAAAAACTATCGATCGTATGTTAAATGCGTTCGTAACCTTGGTTTTGGTGAATTTTCTTATCCAAAATTACGGATTTTTAGTGATGGGTTTTTGTTGACGGCGTTGTTCTTGTATTTTCCCTACAAACTGTACCCTCTAAACTGTGATTTTTACCGCGATTCGCATCTCCTTAACAAAGTGAGCGTGATCAGAACAACGAATTTTCAATATATAGGTCCGAAAATGTTTGCATCTGATTCAAGCTTTAGCCCAGCTGGGCGAAAACGAACTTCTTTAGAAATTCAAAAAAAAAAGTTCGCGATGTTTTTAGGAATTTTTATTATCGTTCGAGCCTCGAAAGATGGCGCCAAACCGGATTTGGAAAGACCATCTCTCGGCGTTTATCTTATCGTGGCGTGCTGTAAGTGCAGCACTTGCCTTACGCATGGACCTCACAAGCGCAACGGCGTACGCGGATGTATGATTCAAACATCCGGGTCGCCAGTCCGAAGGCAAATAAGTTCGAAGGCATCTTCGCAGGATCTGTTGGCCTATCGTAAAGGAGGCTCCGTATAAAAGGCTCCTTGAGCCCAGCGCTAAAACGCATTTGAGCTAACAATCCCTTTCTTATTTTATCCCTGATTTTGCAATATAACTCTGCTTTAGGAGCCTGTGATTCTCATCCCACGCTTGCAATGGTTGTTCATGTGGAAGAGCTGGTAGGTTTTGAAAGACGATAGCTCAGAATATTGCCTTTTGAAGTTAACGCTTACGATTTCAGGTTGAAGTCGCGGTCGCCGACCCTGATTCAGAAGATGATACATGTAAGTCCCGGGGATTGGGATAATAAACTACGATCATTATCGTGAAACTGACCCATTCAACGATGATAATAATAACGGTGATTATTTCATTGGGAATAAGGTCTTGTCGAAAATACGCTAAAAAACACCGAACCCCGACCGCGAAAATACCGACAGCCAAACTCCCGATTGCCATAATCCTGGCAGCCAAAATCACTGCCTGACTGTAACCCTTACGATTATTCAGTGAACATTCAATAGGCATGCATCCGCATCGCCATTCATGATTCATACCATTAATGCCCGTCATATCGGAATTTTCATTGTCGGCATTTTTTTTTTGGCTGGCGGAATTTTGCTGTTGGCACTTTGATTGTCAGTATTTTTCGACCATCGGGATTTTAACTGTCGGTACTTTGGCTTTCGATATTTTGGCCCTCGATTTTTTTGAGTGTCGGTCTTTTTTTGACTTATGGGTTTGACTATCGGTACTTTGATTATCGGTATTTTGATTGTACGGATTCTGCAGCGGTATTTAGGCCGTCAGTAGTTTGGCTGCCGGGATTTTGATTGTTGCTTTTGCTGCCGATACTTATGTATACTGTCGGGGTTTTGGCGGGTCGGGATATTGCTTTTGACGCCATAGCTTTTGCAGCCGACACGGTGGATGAAGCGCGGGGCGATCGTGTCGAGGTGGATAATGATACTGCGGACGCGGACCGTTGAGGCATTTCTTTCTGATTAACAAGATTAACTAGGCGCGTACCTCGAAGACTTCTGGTTCCGAATTCGAGACGGCCTTCCGTCGTCGTACTTGATGGACCACTATTACGACTGGCGGCCACACTAAAACGTTAACTGCGCCAGATTTACGGTTTTAAAAATTTTTTTTTTTTTTTGTTGGTTTTTTTTTTTTTATTAATTTTTTTTTTTTTGTTTTTTTTTTTTTTTTGTTAGAGGCCGTTTAACCGGTTTTTTAATTTAGCATAGTCCTGTAATCCAGTTTCAGTCCGACGAATAAAGGAATTCTGTTTTTTTTGGAGCTTCACCGAAATGAACTGAAAAAAATAGCGAAAGTTGTCTTGTAAAGCGGTGCGAATTCTTGAGTTTTTAAGCGACAGAAAGACGTTCACAGACTACACTAGACGACAGAAACAGAATGTTCCGGTCATTTTCGTGCTTCGCAATGTATTACAAAAATGATCAGCGCCTCAAATTAGGTATTGTCCTAGATTTCATGCAGATCCGCCCAGTGGGCTCCGAGATAGTTTTTCGGAGTAGGCAACTTTAACGGCCATTTAAGCCCCAAAATTAAACTTTTTAAACTTCCAAATCTATGCAGCCATACTAATTCGACCATGCTCTTTCACATGGCGTCGAAAAAACGGGGTCGAAAAAAAGTGCCAAGCCTTGTTCGGATGACTCGCAAACGGCCTTTTGACATTAAAGAGATGCGGCGGCGAGAGAGGGCGCCCAGTGAGAGGCGCAGAGACATTTTCTTTCCCGCGTAATCGATTGACGTGCCGCCCCTATCCATTTAAACTGACCTTCGACTAGGTCTCGAAGATTGTATTAACCTTACTTCCAGAGACTTAACTGCCAGGTATCTTTATATCCAACCGGAGCTGTGACGACAATGGCGAGAGCAGGGGGACCCCAGCGTCGAAGGTATAAACGTTATTTTTGAAAGATCATGAATTAGAAAAATGCCAAAGATAAGATTGCCTTGAACACAGTGAATACACTTGGGATGTTGATTCCCCAGATCTATGCGATCCAGATGGGCTGTCGAGCCCCAATGACGATGACGATGATGGTCCGGACGAGGAAGATTAGGGATCGAAACTTCTGTCGTTTGTAAAATCCAATCATTCTATTTTAAAGGTGTGCTGAATAAAACTTGAATTCTGATGCTGACAAACTGACACGAGCCTTAAAAACAAGTTTTTACATTACGCGCAAGTTTACATTACATTTCGCGTTTGGCCGACTTCTGACCGATCGAAATCAAATTTTTATCCGCTCTGCGGACCCTTGGAACCTAGGTTTAGCCAAAAATTATTTTAATGCAAAGTAATTTTTTTTTTTTGGGTGTTTTTTTGTGGTTTGGTTGTGGGGGTGTTTTTTGGGGGGGGGGTTTTGGGGCCTCCTTTGGTTTTCTTTGGTTGTTTTTTTTGTGGTTTTGGGGGCTCGGCCCCCTCCCCCTTTTTGCGGTCTTTTTTTTTATATAAAATAAATTTAAATTTATATTTTTTTTTTTTTTTTTTTTTTGGGGGTATTTTTAAAAATATTAAAAAATACCCCCTTCTTTTTTCTTTTTTTTTGGGGGGGGGGGTGGGGGGGGGGGGGGGGGGGAAAAGACTTTTAAAAAAATTTTTTTTTTTAAAAAAGAGGGGTTCCCCCGCTTGGGGGCGGAAAGGGGTTTTGGTTTAGAATAAAAGGTTATCGCTGAAAAACTGAGTTTTTTCCGAACTGCTAGCGCGCGATTTGACTATATTTTCGCAAATAGTTCAAGAATTTCAATAATTTCTCAGAAAAGTGGTCATTTTGGGGCAAGTTTCGGACGGATTTCGATGATCCTACTATATAAAAAAATAGTGTCTGTGTGTGTGCCACTTTGCATCTACTTCCTTATCGTTGTTCCAGTCATATCTCAAGAAGGGTAGAAATCTAAGGGGCGTATGATACGTCATTAGTTGCGTAATGGTCTTGCGATGACTGCACACGTCTGGTGAGCATGAATACCGTCAAAATCCCAGTGACATTGAAAATCAATCCAATTTTACCCAAGTCCTTTATTTTACATTATTTTGCTTAGAAAATCCGTCTGCGCATAGTTTTTAAGAGTCCTCCCCGCCAGTAAAAATTTGGTTCTGACCGGATAGAAGGGCGTTTTTGGCACCTCGATATTTGCTTCTTCAAAAAAGCGATCTTCAACATCGTCAAGCACTTTTCACCCTCGACCGTCCCTTACGTAATGTGATTCACACATCCGCTTCAAGTCCCGGGTAAGCAAACAGTTCCGAAGAGCTTTATTGCAAAATTATAGCTTTTCTACGGTCAGTCCGGTTTAAAAACGCTCACGAATGGGCAGAACGATCGAACTGGTCTTTCTTGCTCTCTCGTTCGATACCGTACTATTCCATACTTGTTGATTTTAGGTGTCGCCGACTATCTTCCAAGTCTACCATGTCGTTCCAGTGCCACATGCCGGTAAGTTTTAGCAACATTTAGGTTTAGAACCCACGGCTTATACTTCGTTATACTTCCGATTTCAGAAAGATGAGGCTTTCGCGGGCGAAGCTGAACAGCAAGGCAAGTTTTAACCTTTCCAATGAATGTGTTGCTTCCAGCATTGGCCCACTATGATCGGAACCCAGCTTGGAGTGCACCTAGAATTGCAAGGGTGTTCAAGGCCAATCGGCAGGCCAGCGCAGGGGTACTGTCGCTGGAGCGCGTTTTAGGCGACAAAGCATCGCAAAAGCACATGCTTTTCAGCGGAAAAACCCGTGTATCTAATAGCACGCGTAAGCGGTTCCCAGTCGCGACGCGACCGCACCGCGTCGCACACCCTTCCAATCCTAGGTGCGTTTCGGGGAGAGGTGGGGCGTCTTCTATCCGAACGGGTCCGAATTTTTACCAGCGATGGGAAATCATAAAAACTATTTGCAGCTGAATTTTCTGAGCAAAATCATCCGGAATTGAAAAGTTATACCCAAATTAATGTTGAACCAGGGTTGAAAAGCCGCTTCGCGACTTTTCAACCTGCCCCTCGGACCCTACTATCGCCTTTCATAATTGTCCTCCATTCAGAAGACAAAAAAATGAAAAACAACCCTTTCTGCCTCTTTATATAGGCGACGGCGCACCTTCCGGTCTATGCTGATGATTCCTAACAAAAAGATTTTTACAAAAATCTACATTTAATAGCGAAAATGGCTAATTTTTAAAAATCTGATATGTGTGCAGTCATCTCTAGACCATTACGCACCTAATGACGTATTATACGTAGCCTAATACCCGTCCCTTCTTGAGATATCCTCCGGACAGACAGACGGAAGTGGATGCAAAGTGGCACACACACACAAACACACACACAGACACTATTTTTTTATATATAGTAGGATTTGCTGATTTTACGGGGTGTTTGAATGATTTCGGCCTCGACATGTTTAGTGAAAATGAATCGGGCACTGTGATCCTACTTTATATAATTTGGTCGCGTATCTTTGTGTGTGTGTGTGTGTGTGTGTGTGTCCGGCGCCAGGGAGGGCTACTTTGCATAATTCCAAAAAATAAAATTGCCTCATTCTTGAAAGCTACACGCGCGAGTGTGGTCGGGGAGGGGGGAAGGGTTCGAAGGACCCCAGCCATCGGAAAGCCAAATTTCTCATGCAAAGGCCGCATTCCAGCGCCCAAGGCCCGCGAAGCGGGTTTTGGGCGCTGGTCTATCCAGATAATTTTGTGATTCACAAATGTAGCGTTTATATCGAACGTTTTAACCACGTTTTACCCTCAAAATCGTCAGTCACTAGCCCAAAAATGACCAGTTGTCGTCAAATTACCCAAAATCTGCATGCTAATCGCGAAAATATCTTTGAAAACACGTGTCAACATTTAAAAACCGGTTTGTCAGCTATAGCTTTTGTCTTTTCTATTGTTTTGCTTCGAAAATTCGTCTGCAACTGGTTTATATAGGTCCCCAGCGCAGGTAAAAATGTGAGTCCGGTCGGATAGAAGGCATCCACATCCCAAGAGGGGTTTTTTGCGACACGCTGTAAATCAGGCGGCATCAAAAACTGGCAAGAAGCGCATCGATTACGCTATGCAAAGCAGCGCGGAATCGAGCGCGTCTCGCCAAGAGCTAACCGCACCGGTCTCTAACCAGCCTCGGTTCCATGTATGCCATAATTAACTAATTTTTCTTTTTTTTTTTCTTTTTTTTTTTTATTTTTTTTTTTTTTTTTTTTTTTTTCATGGGCCACCCTTATCCCCTTTGGGCTCCTTGGTCGGGGCTAAATTATGTCTATGACTCCTCAATTTTTAGTGTACTCTACGCAGCCGTCTCGCTACTTCGTGACCCCGTCGTCCGACACCTTCGTCCCCCCAGGGTGGATCATAGAAGAACGGGTCGTTACCAACTGTACCGGGCCCACCTTCCCGTCGTTCCCGAGCTCTAACGGGGACGGCTGGTAAGGCCTGGACGATGCATTCCCGCTATACCCAAAACCCCTCCGCTTCCGCTGCTAAATACGTCAATTTTTCTGTTGTCTGTACCGTTTGCCATATGTTATCACGTATTTGCCAAATTTGCTTCGCCCTCGAATAAACAATACCATCATTTACGTCGCAAGGTTCGTTCCCGTCAGATTATAAAGTTAATCAACTGCTGCCAGTATTGACCTCTTTCGCCTACAAAGTTCGACAGAAATACAAGATGTCAAAACCAAAATCCAAGCGTTTTACCCTTTTTTTTGTTGCGGCAACATTTACCTGACAAGGGAACCACGTAAGGTTAACGTGGCGTTTCGGCATGGGATCGGGCCTATTTTGGGCAGAATTTGTTGCTGATTCCGGATCCGGCTTTAATGTTTGCTAAATAGCTCGTTTTAGAAAGTTATAGCGTTTCAAAGTGCCACTTTTTTGGAAAGTGGCAAACTTCAATGCCATTTATTTTGACTCTCCTGGCAGATTTCATAAAAAATGAATATCGCCGTCGTATTCAGAAAATTTTTCTCTCTCGAATGAGCGGTTTAACTCAAAACTCTGGAAAATCGAAAAAACCGGCGATACCCGTAAGGGATTGTCGATAGGTAGTAGCGCACTAATGAAATATACCATTCGAATCAGAAAAAATTCTCGACAAGATGGTTGTTACAAATAAACTGCTCTATCCAAATAAAAAGTTGGCCATCGTGACACGGGCTCAAATATGACTTCACAATCGCTATAACTTTTTGGATTGGGCTACTTGGCAAAAAAAGGAAGACAGGTTCGGAATCAAACCTTTCACAAGATAAGCTTGGTCTCGAGTCTCACTGAACGATCCTTTTCAGCGCGTAGCAGTCAGTACCTGGGGGAGGTCAATTTTTTGGCTTTTGAGCCTTTTAAAATATTAATCACCCAAACGTCCAAAATATTAGGGGCAAACATTGAATTACGCTTATAATTGGAGTTTACAGTTACAGTTTTGCACACAAAAGATGAAACTGACGCGCTAAAATCAGAATCTTACGCTCAGTTTTCGCCGCCTTTTCCAAGATCCCCGATAAAAGGCCGGAGCCGAGGCATATCAGCAATGCTTATTCGAAAACACCTAAATCCCAATTTTGTTCTTGGATTCTTAATTACACAAGCTTTTAGGTTTGATTCTGCCTTCTGAGCAGCCG
Organism: Mesorhabditis spiculigera; assembly: GCA_958295435.1. Lineage (NCBI taxonomy): Eukaryota > Metazoa > Nematoda > Chromadorea > Rhabditida > Rhabditidae > Mesorhabditis > Mesorhabditis spiculigera. The sequence goes on along the minus strand of CATQJA010002607.1, from coordinate 323,372 downwards.
AGATCCCGCGATTTTCGAAAGGATAAAAATTACGCTAATGGCGATCTACGCAGACCCGGACGATCGAGAAGGTATGAACTTTATTTCTCACGAGTTTTCTACTTTGCAACTTTATACGCGCTGGTTCTTAGACCCACGCGAAGAGGAGTCGGAGTCCTCCCCTGAAATACGCGACTCCGAAGCGCAGACGAGCCCAAATGACGATGACGAAGAGGATCCGGATGAGGAGGATTCGCCTTTCGAGGATTGATTGATGAACTTTGAATCATTGGTTTAATTGTGGGCTTTATAAATTTCACTTTCAATAATTTGTCCCATTCGTTCAGAAGCTCGTACTCCACTTTTTATGAATTATACTGTAAAATTTTTATAACAACAAGAACATGGAAATGACATGTTTGATGTGCTTATTGTCACCACAAGAGAGCCTCCTCAAAAAGCCACAATAACGTGGCCTGATCGAGATAAGCGAAAATTCGCAAGCTCAGAAAGTGCGTAATCAGACACTTACTTCACTGCTCCTTTGACAGTGCCGCTGAAAGCCGCCATAACAATGGCCCCAAATGGCCCTTCGAATTCGACTTACACGTTAAAAATAGGCGAATCGAGATAACACCGGGATAAAAGCAGCTGCTTGAGAGGCGCAAGAGCTGAACGCATCTTCGACGCGAATTCTTTCTTGCCTGCTACTTTTGTTTGCACTGGAAAAAGCTGTTGGATAAATGAGCGCGGCGGGGCTGCGCCCAAACTACCGTACCCTTGTTAGAATTTTTCGTAAAGGCCGATTTTGCTCTCGACTTACCCAAGATTTGCTTCCCATGCACCGAACCCCAATTAAATTGATTTTTACAGATTACAGATTTACAGATACACAAGCTTCCATGAGTTCGCGATACGTTACGAAAATGGACGACGGTACGCCACATTTGGCTACACTTTATACCCCCCGCCGCAGCCGGAATGCGTCGGCTATAACTTTTTTATTTTACATTATTGTAGGCTCAAATTAAACCCTTAGTGCATTTTTTAACGTTCTATCGAATGGCGTTGCAAAAATTCCGGCAAAATAAACAAAAATACTGAAGACTTTGAGACGCTTCGGCTATGGGCGGGCGGGGCAAAGTAAAGTCCTACCCCACATTTTTGAGCAAACGCAATGTTTTTGCGGAAAAATCTACCTCGCTGTTCCCGCGGTAAATTTGATCATGGAAACAGCAGCAATAATCGGAGCGCCTCGTTATTCCAGTAATCGCATTAAAATCTGCAAATTCGCGCGTTTACACGTATAGCCGAGTACTGAAAAACAAGACAGCTGTACCTAAAGTTTTTCAGTTTTTTTTAAGTTTAAGTTTCAGTTTTTCAGGGGATCTGGACGACAACAACGAAGACTACTCCGACGAGGATGGGAGCAGTGATGGGCTGGACGACAGCGATGAACAGGACGACAGCGATGGGCAAGTGGAACACCAGCGAGGACGAGAGCAGCCGAAACCCAGCAGGACGACTGCGGTAAGCAAGCCGAAGACCAGTAGGACGACAGCGGTAAGCAAGCCGAAGACCAGCAGGACGACAGCGGTAAGCAAGCCGAAGACCAGCAGGACGACAGCGGTAAGCAAGCCGAAGACCAGCAGGACGACGGCGGTAAGCAAGCCGCAGACCAGCAGGACGACGGCGGTAAGCAAGCCGCAGACCAGCAGGACGACAGCAGCAGGACACCAGCAGGACGACAGCGGTAAGCAAGTGGAACACAGACAGCCCTGTTGCCGCATTTATTGAACAGCTTATCCTGATTCCTACTATATAAAAATAGTGTCTGTGTGAGTGTCCGTGCCATTTTACCTGTAACTTCCGTCAGCGTGTTCCAATAGTTTCTCAATAAGGATCGTAATTAGGGGTATGTATTATACCTTATGAGGTGCGTAATAGTCTTGGGATGACTGGACACTTACCAAATTTCCAAAAATTAACTTTTTTTCGACGTTAAAATTAAATTTGGTTGAAAAGTTCAGCACTCTCTTTGTTAAGAAGCAATTAGCATACGCCGGAAGTTGCGGTAGTGTATATAAGGTAAGTGAGGGAGCGTCTCTCATTTTTGTCATCGAAAATCACGAGAATTATACAAAGTCAAGAATATCATGGGATCCAGGCTGGTTTCTATTAAAACACCATTAGACCGTTGATATCACGTGGACGACCTCGCACCGGCCTATTTAGACGACAGCGACTCGGGGTCGAGTAAGTCGAGTATGCACCTTTTCGATCGACCGTCTGACTTCGAGGAACTTGGGGTGTACGAATACAGCCCAGTACGAGTACAGTACGAGTACCCAGAAACTGATTGAACCAGCGCGTTTATGGTGGTCCTATGGTGGTGGCGTTTTTTTTAATAAACCCTTGTTGAATTGAATTAAACTGGCATCCTACAACCGCAATGACGAGTGACAAATACCTTACTTTATAAAAAATAGTGTGCCACGTTGCATGCACCTTCCGTCTGTCTGTCCGCAGGATATCTCGATAGGATATGAATTTTAAAGTATGTATAATACATCAATAGGCGCCTAATGTACCTGAGATGGCTGCACACATATCAGATTTTGAAAAATCAACGATTTTTGACATTCAATTCAAGTTTTTCAAGTTTGAATTTTCGGCTTCGTAATATCATAAATCGAAAAACTTTCAAAACACTCGCTCTCGCTCCCGCTCTCTCTATCTCGCGCTCTCTCTCTCTCTCTTTCTCTCTCGCCCTCTCTCGCTCATTCTTCCACACTCTCTATCTCTATCTCTCTCTCTCTCTCTCCTGAACAGTGACCGTGGAATGGCTGTTTGAAGCAGCCGCCATTCCAAAATTATCGGTGATTTCCTTTAGTATCTTACCCATCTCAATTAGAGCCCCCCTTCCCTTCTCCCTTTTGCTTTTAATGGACCGACCGGTCACAAAATTCGAACGGGTTGTAAGAGAGTAAGGAGTTCTAGTGTTTGGTGTTTTTGGGTGGTTTTCTGTGTGTGCTGATAATAAATTATTGCGATCCGGGTTTTGCAGGTTGACGACCGAACCTCAGAAACTTTTCCAAATGGTTGCTTGTGGCGGGTTGGAAGGTGGGCGCAAATTGACGTTCGGCCATCGGTTTCCTCGGCCATTTGCTTTCCGATTTCAAACGATTGCTTTTCACATTTACAGAAATTCCGAGTTCTTTTTATCTCAGGAAAACTAGTTGCCATGCGAAAACTTTTCAGCGCGACTTTGAAAGTGTTTGCGCAGAGCATTTTCAGGTGTATTTCCTTGTTTTGTTCAGCCAATCTCTCTGAATCACGTTTATTCAAAGAAATCAAGTACGTTGCGGCGAGTATTCGAGTTTGTTTCTTGGGGGCGGATGGGTCTCATCAGTAGATAGCGAACGACACTTGGAGCTGTTGGATGACAAGCACGCGGCAGAAGCCGCACCCCGTCGCAGCGATCTCTCCTGCAATAAGATAATTTAATTGAGACGGCCTTTAGTAGCCTACGCAACGTGGAGCGTCGCAGCTCCGGGTCCGTTGGCAGCTGGGAGCTACTGAAACAAACATGTTTCATTGTAATTTATGCTGATCTAGCTGTTTATTTTGTATTTACTCACTCAAAGTCCTTGTGCGGGCACTTCTTCTTGTGAGCCCTTTTCTCGAGCGGCTTCTTCAGGTAGTAGCTAAAACATAAATATTCGGGAGCCTGTTAAAATTTCTACTTTCGCGCGTTAAGGCGCTTCTCTCCGATCCTCTGCTGCAGCAGCACCAGGGTGCCCGGTTCCGAGTCGCAGACGTAGCATTCGGGCACTTAGCTGGGAGCAACGGATCCTAAAACCATAAGTTTTAAATTGCACAACATTTGAATGACTACATTATGACTGCATCTGGATTATGTCTACCGGCTAAGCTTAACCCAAGCCTAAACTAAGCTAAGCGCAAGCCAAGCCTACTCCTAGTCTGGCTTACTTTGGTGGGCTCTTCGCTCTCGTTGTTCTTAGCGTTGTCGTCGATGGGCTTGACGACCCGGTGGATGACCTGAAATTTAAGAATTTAATCTAAATGACAATCTAGAACCTGAAGTTGCGGCTGGGGAATCGCAGTGGCCTGTGGTGGTGTGTGGCGGGGCGACGCCAAGAGAGCACGCGGGATCTCGTCGATGATCCGGTACTAAAATATTGTCTTAAATTGTTGAAAAAAAATTTGTATTATGAATTGAATTGAGCAAGCCATTTGGTACAATTATCCGGTTTTTCGGGGTAACATAAGAGCAATTTGACTAATAAAACCAAACGTTTTTGCCATGAAAAGAACGAAAGGAAGAAAAGTTGCTCCCCATTTCATGCCGATCTCTAGGTTTAATAATCAACCTAACGAGGCCAAGTTATCTAAAAACCTAATCCGGCTAAACTAATTTAAGTCTAATGAATAAGTCTGTTAAGCCTAAGCCTAGGCATAGGCACAATCGAAGACCTGGCTTACCGAGTATGACGGAGCCACCGGCTCCGCGCGATGCCGTCCCTGTGGCTGGCGTCCTGTTGGTGGCAGGAGAACTGGCTGCAAAATTCGGAAATTGTGAAAATCAGGACTTTACGGGTTATCCAAAATATAGTTAAATTTTAAGCTTATGATATGGCGAACTTTCCCAAAAATATTCAGAAACTCATTATTAATCAGAACTCGCAGACTCGATACGGTAGTTATAGCGTAGCGGGGAAGGGGTGATAGAATCACAGGGGGATTATATTTCGCTGCAGTAAAAACAGATTTCAGGTGTTTCCGAGCATTGGCTAGAGAACAACTAACAACAACAACCCAATCGAGAGAAAGAAGCGCTATTGAGCAAGCCATTTGGTACAATTATCCGGTTTTTCGGGGTAACATACGAGCAATTTGACTAATAAAACCAAGCGTTTTTGCCATAAAAAGAACGAAAGGAAGAAAAGTTGCTCCCCCCATTTCATGCCTATATCTAGGTCCAACAATCAACCTAACGAGTCCAAGTTCGACATAAAGCTAAACCGGCTAAGCTAATTCGAAGTCTAGTGAATCGGCATAACTGAAGCCGAAGCCTAAGCATAGGCCAATCGAAGACCTGGCTTACCGTGTATGACGTCCCGCCCGATTCATCGTTGCCATCTCGAGGCGGGGTCTCTTCACCGAGTTTTTGTGGCGCCATGCTGGTGTAGACGAAGAGGGGCAGTTGCTGGAAATGATTGTGTAAATGGGGCAAAAAGAATGGCAACCGGGACTGTGAACGGGAGGAGCACCATGGCGGCGCGGTGCATCGTCAGCGAGCAGTTCTAAAAATAAAAGAAAGACTGTAAAGCTTGCAAAACTCTTACCTGGATCGGAAGAAAGGTGAGCGTGTACGGCCTGCTCACGAAACCGAATGCCCAAGGCCTGACGAGCAGCAGATGATGAATTGCCTCCAGCGTCTATAATTTCTACGTAAAGCACAAATTGGGTAAAAGCCTTGTTCTCGCTAATTTCCAGTTTGTCCCCTCCACTCGCCTCCCCCCAGCCTGGATCTCCCAGTCATCCAATTAAAATGACAAAAATCTCAAAATATTCGCCTCGTCAAATACTTGCGTTCCAAATACTTTTTTAAAAAGTCAGAAAGAAATACATTTCAAGCTTAAATAACAATTAGTTATATTGGGCTAACATCCCGGCCTTTCCCAGTCGTAAGCGTCTAGAGGGGCGTGGCGTCGCTCTTTCCCCCGCCAGACTATAGTTGCGCCGCAACAATAATTGTTCCTCAAATTGTTGCTTATTATTTTTTTTGTCAAAAAAGGTGAATAGTAATCAAGTATTTGGCGTGGAGAACATTTTGAGCGCCTTGGCGCATGAATTGGACGCTGGGGGGGTAAACGAGGATTTAGCCTGAACCAGAATAAAAAACAAACGATGGCACATGGCTTCAAGTTGCGATGAAACATGATGACAGCACGAGGGCGTGGCAACGGGTGGGGGGTGACTTCTTGAAGACGATGGGATTCTTGGGTTCGGTCGTCTTCACCTCCGTCCTCTCTTTCGGTTCACCACCGTCCTCTTTCTGCTTGCTTGAGCCGCGCCCCTTCTTTTGCTCGGGCTCCTCCATCCCGCTCGTGCCCTCCTCTTCATTCACGGTGGCCACCTAGAAAATTTGAATATATTAGCTAATTTGAATACCAACAGACCTGCATCAACAGCAGCCCCACGAAGGTCGCCCAGCCCATTTTCATACGGGACGGGTGATGAATGATTTACTACTGACACCGGGGCGAGAAATTCTAATTTTTGCGTCAATAATTTATCCAAATCAGCTCCGGTCCTAGAACTCCGAATCGATATAGAATTTTTGTTACTTTTCGTTAATTTTGGCTTCGAAATCCTTTTCGGCTTTATTTATGTTGAGTGTTTACGAAATTCCCCCAAAATCCTTTGCTCGTCTGCCCGCTTTTGGCCAATTTTTAGGACTGAATTGTCACCTATTTTGGAGCTGCTCTTGCGGTTATATTTACTGTTGCTGTTATGGCATTCGCTAAATATATATCAGGTTGGAACGAAAGTTCTGTCGCCGAGGTTTTGGGAGGCTGGCTAAATTCGTAGATAGTTCCATTCTGGACATGCGATATGTCATTTTGTAGCTCTCGACCTGAATCGATTTGGGAGTAGGGTCCAGAGCACGGGCTCAACTATTGCGGGAATATTCCCGGAATGCCTCAGGGCATTCCCGCAATGTTCCCGCAATGTTCCGGGAAACATTCCGGGAAAGGTGGTGCAAATTATTCCCGGAATGCCTTCTCATCTATTGCGGGAATTCCAGGCATGGATTCCCGGAACTCCATTCCGGGGACGGTTCCCAGAATGAGTTCCCGGAATGTCGTCTGATGTATTCATGTACACATAGGATAACGGGGGGGGGGAATAAAATAACGGGGGGCACTCATTATTACGAAATTTGCAATTACTGAGGGATTTTGCGAGTGCCATTCGATAGAGCGTCGAAAAATATACTAAGAGAATTAATTTTAGCCCGAAATAATGTAATAGAAATTTTTTATTGAATAAACAAAAATTGAGGAAAATCTATGGGCAGCACATAGGATAACGGGGGGGGAAAGTCAAATTTTCGAAATTTTCGACATTTTCGGTATTTTGAAAACGTCATTCGATAAAGCGTCGAAAACTGCCCTAGGAAAATTAATTTCAGCCCGAAATAATGTAAATTAAATTTTTTATCGAATAAACAAAAATTGATCAAAATCTATGGGCAGCACATAGGATAACGGGGGAAGCCAAATTTTTGAGATTTTCGATATTTTGAAAACGCGAATCGATAGAACATCAAAAAATATACTAAGAGATTTTTTTACAACGCGAAAAAATGTATTATAAAAGTTTTATAGCCTAAAAACTATTTTTGAAAACTATGGGCAGCACATAGGATAACAGGGGGGGGGGGGAAATTTTCGGCGTTTTGAATATTTTCGAATTTTTGAAAATGCCATTCGATAGAGGACCGAAAAATATACTAAGAGTTTTTTTACAGCCCGAAAAAAGCTTATTTAAAAATACTTTTATCATATAAAAAGTTTGAGTGCCCCCCGTTATTTCCCCGTTATCCTATGTGTACCATGTCGTCTCATGTATTCCGGGAAACTTTTCGAGTTTCCCGGAATGTTGTTCCGGGAATGGTTTTATATAAGGTCTGGTTCCCCGACAAAATCTCGGGCACAGCATTCCGGGAATCGATGTTCCCATTGCTCAAATTTTATGAAATTTTCAGGAGTTGTCTAGAAACTCGTTATTTGCCAGCCCGCAAAATCTCGTAGTGAACAATCGGTTCTGAGGCCGGTTTTGGAGGTCCAAAATAGCATTAAAAATGCGATACGTTTTCCTTATCTCCGATGCATGCACACTGCGCCGTTGTGTATGAAGTTGACATTAACTTTAGAAAGAATAATTTCTAATTTAGAATTTAGGATTTTAACGCCAACATGATTCCGGGACACTCCGGGACATTCCGGGAACCATTCGGGGAAACATTCCGGGAATGCATTTCATCTACATTGCGGGAAAACATTCCGGGACTACTTTCCCGGAATGTAGATGAGACGGCATTGCGGGAAAAAGTGGCTAGTTTCCCGCAATGTTTCCCGGAATATTCCCGCAATGTTCCTACAATGCGTTCCCGGAATGATTCCCGCAATAGCTGAGCCCGGGCTCTGGGCTCTCAGAATCAGGAACGGCCGAGATACGGACCCAATAAATTTTTTATAAAATCACGAAAAAGCCGTTTTGCAATTTATCTCTGCATACAGCTATTTGCATACAATACCTTTAACGACAATCGATAGATCTCAAGGAGTAGTTATCGATAGATGCCGAGGTCATCAAAATTGGATACTGGATGGCCGAGATATGGCCCCTTGAAGTTTGGCCCATTGCTGAGAACTTTTCAGGATTTCTCATACATTTTGTCAAAATTTACCCGGCGTCCAAAACAAAAGCGGCGATTTTCGGCCTCTCAGTTGACCACTCACTTTTGTGTCACCAAGATTTGGCACATCCGTGTCACTGTACCAAAAGTTGTAAGTGTAACGGGAGCGCACCAATGTGCGCCCCCTGGTGACACATGGTTGCGGAACCCCTCAGATTAAAAAGTCACAAGTCACACTTTTCATGCGCTTTCTCCGGACCGCTATAGGGGTGTCAATTCTTTGAGTCATCCTGCATTTTGATATTGATATTGGTATATATTTATTATGTGGTTTTGCAAAATAACTTTCTCATTTATTTTCCTTGGCCCTCTTCGCCTCTTCACGCCGCTCCTTCATATGGCCCTTCGTCCAGTCGGAGACCGTCTTGGCCCTGTCGGGATTCGGCGCATCTGAAAAAGTAACGTATCGTTTTAATACACAATTAATTCGCAATGGAGTTTGAAGGAAAGTTAATTTCGTAAAGCTAGCTAAGGTACTTTACCAGTCACGAGAAAGTAAATGGAGTACATTAAAACCCTTAAGACCTAGTATTCGCTACTATACAAACTCACGCGGGTGGAATGGATCGGCGTTGCGTGGACGGCCCTTGTAGTTGTCGGAAATCATTCCATCCTTGTCGCGCTCGCCCTTTAGCGCGGCCGGCATACTCGTCCCAACGGCACCGGGCTTCGACACAGGGGTGTACTCGAATTGTCCCCACATCCTGAAAATACATAAAAATAGCAGGAGCTTAACATGAAAACCATCGGGTTCAGGAACTTTTAAACCGTAAGACCAAAAGCTCGAAAAAATCGTAGTTGTGGCTTCGAGGGGAAAAAGATGATTTATATAGTGGATGATATGGGCGGGGCCAAGAGCTTATCCGACGATATGATTCAGAGCACGATAGGTCCGTATTTGCTCAGTTTGTCCTCCTCGTCCCTCCAATGGTTTTTGACGCGTAAATCAGCCCCGTAAGTCGGCCAAGCTGACTCGATATGACGACAGCGCTATGGAAAATGATACTATTGAAATGGCAAACAAAAGGCATATCAAATGAGCGCTGTCTTTCACTGGTGTCAAAAAACAGGCCAGAAGAGACATTTTGGCATTTTTTGCTCAGAAACAAAAGTTGCAATAGGCTAGAGCATGACGAAGTCGTGATCGACATAGTATTTCGGTTATGGAGGTTATACCATATATTTTGTTTATGCCAGAGTTAGTCGAGATTTTTTATTTTGGAGTGATAATAAAGGGCCCAACCAGTCTGATCCACGCCGCTCATGAGTCGCTCCCAGGTGATGTTATGGCTTTGAGCGAGGCTTAGCTAGTTCGATAGCGAAACGAAAATGCTGAGCAAGATGTCGTTTTCCAAATCTGCTAAAGCTGTACGGTAGTCGATATAAATTAAGTTTAAAATCACTATTTGATTCCTGGAAAATACCCAGATGCCGGCGCATGTTCTTTTGATCCTTTTGATGGGAATTCAATAATTCTGAAGCCATTCCTGGAATCTCCAGACTATTTTAACCATCTTAAGTTTCTCCACTTTCAAAGATTGAAGGAGAAACCACCAAGCTTGATGCATTCAGCGCCATGCAGGACATTATGCAATGAAAGCCTACGACAGGAGGAAGTCGATTTTCTACCTAACTTTTGGTTTTTTCTCGAATACAGGGTGTCCCATAAAAAGGCACCCCTCCGGCATGTCGCCGTATTACATCGAATCGGTCCCATACTTTGCACAAGGGTGTATCGGACCATAAATAACCACAATCCTGAGTTATAGCCCGCCAGCTACAGTAATTTTCGAGATACAGCAAAAATAAACGTTATTATCCGTTTTTCATCAGGTTTTCGTCGGAATCGACCATTCGAATATTAAGTGAAAATGAAGCAGCAAGTGTTCTTTACCCCAAGAAATTTTTGATGATAAAATATTATCAAATAACCGTTGATTTCAACGATTTTTGTAACCCAAATACACACCCGATATTAAGCGAAATTAGGGGTTTGCAGCCGGAAGTCGATGCAAATCGATGCAAAGTCCAAAAAGATAGCCGAAAAAACTGTCAAGAATCGCGTAAAAAATAGGATTTTGGCTATACTTTAAAACTACTGTAGCGATCGGGCTATAACTCAGGATTGTGGTTATTTATGGTCCGATACACCTTTGTACAAAGTATGGGACCGATTGCATGTAAGGCGGCGAAATGCCGGAGGGGTGCTTTTTTTAGACACCCTGTAGTATATACTACTGCTGCACTAAAATGGAAGCATACGCAAATTTAGCCGCAATAAGGCCCTCCTATCGGCTCAAAAATGTATGGGGACAAAACTACTATGACTTATAACTTTCAACAAATTTTTTTTGAAAGTTCGATCTGGGGAGGTATCCTTGTGAGTTCAGAAAGTATCAAAACGAAGGTGGTTTTCGTTGGCGAATTTGTGGAAAGCGATTCAGAGGGCTAACTTGATGATTGGTATCATTCGAACCGTAAAATTTTACTCTGTAATAATTGATAATGGTTTTGAATCCTAAGTGGGTTTGAAAAAGTTGTAAGAGCTTAAGCTTTTTGGCGCGCGCTATGCTCCATGTCCATGGAAGCTTTGTCCCTCCCGGCATAATGCCGTTTTTGGCCTGTTTGGTTGGCCGTGGAAGCTTTAGCGGTCATTATCGCTGTTCTAGCAAGGAGTGTCCTTTTGGTGTCATCGGCAAAACGATTCGAGACCCAGATTCGATAGAGAATTGAATTATGAACATCACTGTGTTGCTTATTTTTGCGGAATGGCTGTCCCTGATTTTATAGAATTAAAAAAACCAAGCGCGAAACCTTAAAGGGATGCCCAACCTTTTCGGGGCTCAAAAAGGAAAAACCATTCCGCGGGCGGGGGTCGAACCCAGGACTCCCGTTTTGTAGGCCTAGAAGCTTTCCATTAGGCCATAGTGACAAGTCATTGGGTGGGATGGGAACGGCACAAGAGGGAAAAGGGTCCGAATTCTGTGTGGCTCTGGGGTCCATTGCCGCACAAAATTCGCGCGTCATTTGTACTGCCCGGAATACATAACTATATATTTGCCGGCGAAACATTGGGTATCCAGTTAACAACTCGCTCCCCAAGCACCAATGTATGGGCGTCGCCGGCAGTTTTTTAATTTTATAAAATCAGGGACAGCCATTCCGCAAAAATGAACAACACAGTCTTGTTCAGAATTCAATTCTCTATCGAATGAGCTGGGTCTCGAATCGTTTTGCCGATGATTCCAAAAGGACACTCCTTGTAAGGTTTCTCGATTGCCGGAGGCGGTCGGTCGATTTCTTAGTTGCACCAGCTGGCTAAAATATTGTTAGCTGGGCCCAAAAACCCGAAAAACTATTAGTGGCAAACATTGAATTACGCTTACATTAGGAGTTTGTACACAAAGATGAAACTGACGCGCTAAAATCATAATCTTACGCTCAGTTTTCTCCGCCTTTTCCTAGATCCCCGATAAAAGGCCGGACCGGAGGCATATAAGCAATGCGGCTTATTCGAAAACACCGAAATCCCAATTTTGTTCTTGGATTCTTAATTACACAAGCTTTTAGGTTTGATTCTGCCTTCTGAGCAGCCGCGATCCCGCCATTTTCGAAAGGATAAAAATTACGCTAATGGCGATCTACGCAGACCCGGACGATCGAGAGGGTATGAACTTTATTTCTCACGAGTTTTCTACTTTGCAAGTTTATACGCGCTGGTTCTTAGACCCACGCGAAGAGGAGTCGGAGTCTTCCCCTGAAATACGCGACTCCGAAGCGCAGACGAGCCCAAATGACGATGACGAAGAGGATCCGGATGAGGAGGAGTCGCCGTTGGAAGATTGATCGATAGCGTTTACAGCTGTAATCGTGATTTTGAGCATAATAAATTTTCGATGTTCGATGCATCTTTTTGAATGGTGACGCGAAACCCGAATCTCACGTGGTGGAATGGCCTATGCAGAGTTTGGGCAGCACAAATCTCCTTGATTATCAGTTTCGCCCTTGTCGGCAGTTTCCCCCGCCAACAAATAAATTAACGCGTAAGCATCAAACCGTCACAGAAAGGGCTCCTATATATACTTTGAGGATTTAAAAACAATTTGTCTTTTTGGGGGATTTGCATTTCTTATGTGATTTTTGATCCGCCGTATCCTATAGGCGGAAAGCGGATACGGTGCCCGCCGTATCATAGCCCATATTTTATAAAGTTAATTTTAATAATTTAAACAAACACTTTTTCATGATTTTTTTTTTTGGTTTGCCGTTTCTGACCGCGCTCTATCAGAACACGAAGAGACCTAAGCCCCGGCCGATTTCCCCTTCGAGTTGAATCTTGCAGCACACGGACGGACGGACGGAAACACATAGTGGCCCCAGGAAAATATTATATTTAATATACTTTCCAAAACCTAAGCCTACTACTTGTCAATATTTTGCCAATCCAAGTCCGAGCCAATCCGAAGCACAATCGCCTAGCCCAAACCAGCCACTCCCCCTTTGCCCCGGCCGCATAAATAGGCGCTGATAGGGCGCCGCCCAGGCTACTGTACCCTTCCCTAAAACTCTCAGTTTATTGCTATTTTCCTTCAGAAATATCAGATTATTTCTTTGATTTTGGCCGAATCCCTATTAAGTAGATTTTTACAGATAATCTACACAAAGTTGCGTAAATCCAAGCTACGCTACGATAATGGTATGTTTCCCAAGAAGTTAATTCTAATTTTTTAGACTGATAATGATGATGACCGGTGCCTATCGGTTTCAGTTTCAATTTCGGTTGTTCAGTCAGCAGACGATGGTAAGCTTTTTGCAAAACATATCCTCGCATAAATTTCAAAGGAGTAAAACCGGTCATCATCATTATCAGTCTAAAAAATTAGAATTAACTTCTTGGGAAACATACCATTATCGTAGCGTAGCTTGGATTTACGCAACTTTGTGTAGATTATCTGTAAAAATCTACTTAATAGGGATTCGGCCAAAATCAAAGAAATAATCTGATATTTCTGAAGGAAAATAGCAATAAACTGAGAGTTTTAGGGAAGGGTACAGTAGCCTGGGCGGCGCCCTATCAGCGCCTATTTATGCGGCCGGGGCAAAGGGGGAGTGGCTGGTTTGGGCTAGGCGATTGTGCTTCGGATTGGCTCGGACTTGGATTGGCAAAATATTGACAAGTAGTAGGCTTAGGTTTTGGAAAGTATATTAAATATAATATTTTCCTGGGGCCACTATGTGTTTCCGTCCGTCCGTCCGTGTGCTGCAAGATTCAACTCGAAGGGGAAATCGGCCGGGGCTTAGGTCTCTTCGTGTTCTGATAGAGCGCGGTCAGAAACGGCAAACCAAAAAAAAAAAATCATGAAAAAGTGTTTGTTTAAATTATTAAAATTAACTTTATAAAATATGGGCTATGATACGGCGGGCACCGTATCCGCTTTCCGCCTATAGGATACGGCGGATCAAAAAATCACATAAGAAATGCAAATCCCCAAAAAGACAAATTGTTTTTAAATCCTCAAAGTATATATAGGAGCCCTTTCTGTGACGGTTTGATGCTTACGCGTTAATTTATTTGTTGGCGGGGGAAACTGCCGACAAGGGCGAAACTGATAATCAAGGAGATTTGTGCTGCCCAAACTCTGCATAGGCCATTCCACCACGTGAGATTCGGGTTTCGCGTCACCATTCAAAAAGATGCATCGAACATCGAAAATTTATTATGCTCAAAATCACGATTACAGCTGTAAACGCTATCGATCAATCTTCCAACGGCGACTCCTCCTCATCCGGATCCTCTTCGTCATCGTCATTTGGGCTCGTCTGCGCTTCGGAGTCGCGTATTTCAGGGGAAGACTCCGACTCCTCTTCGCGTGGGTCTAAGAACCAGCGCGTATAAACTTGCAAAGTAGAAAACTCGTGAGAAATAAAGTTCATACCCTCTCGATCGTCCGGGTCTGCGTAGATCGCCATTAGCGTAATTTTTATCCTTTCGAAAATGGCGGGATCGCGGCTGCTCAGAAGGCAGAATCAAGCGGAAAATTGTTGCAACCTCGGCTCTCGTTAGCCCAAACTTGTAAATGGGCAAAATGTGCAAGTATTGGCTAGAAAGGTTTTTTTGCATTTGGCGCGGGCAGCTTTGTTTCCTATAAGTTTCAAATAATAATTATTTTCGCCGTAGTTTAAATAGAATTAGCCATTTTTTATCAAAAATCTATCTGGTTCCCATTTTTTCATCAAAAATTACACTTTTTACGTTTAGGAATAGTCAAAAGCTTACAATTGGATGACTACCCTAACAAATTCTTACGATTATAAACATTGTAACATAATATACGGTGAGCTAACGCCCAAGAAGATTTTATACTGGAAAATATGGGTGGAGCCAAAAAGGGCAGAACTAAGGCAAGGCTACAGTTATTAGGGGCCAATCACCAAAACAGCGTAGGGTTACGCGAGAATTCAAATATAGCCGTTATCGCTTAATCCGTTTATCTCCGCTCCTCCTGTTTTCAACTGCTAATTTGGCGTGCAAGCTGACGCGATAGATCGTTATCACTAGGGCCCGGATTATTTTCCAGCCCGGCCATGCGCCCTTATTTTTCCAAAACAGTCGCGTAAGTGTCTCGAGCTGATAACTGGCGCCTCGATACCGTAGTCATTGGTGGTCATCTGCTTCTACCGTACTATGACGTGAACGATCTCTCGCATGACTTTTCTTCGTTACAAACCGACGATTTTTTTATACCCCTGCTGCAACGCTTCCTTTAAAGAGGCAGCGAAGGCAAGCTATCGATGCGGACGCGGCCGCGACACGCAGCGGGCGTGTGGCTTGCCTTACGCGATGGAATATGAGTGTGCGTCGGATTGCGGTGATCGAGAGATTTCAACCGGTACCTAAATTCATTTAGCCGAAAAAAGCGGCTCACGCGTTGCGTGTCGCTTCTTCGGCCTGTTTCATAGCTACACCATGAAAAGAATTGATCACTGAATTGAAAAGGATTTATTTTCATGACTTGCCTATCCCTTTAAAGAACTCGGGCCTGATCGTGCTCCTGCTGTCACGCTCCCTTTAAAAGCCACAACACCCAACCTCCCCATGTTCACCCGAAATAATCCCTCGCCGGTGCTCCCCGATTGGGGCGTGTCCCCGCTCTCGATTCTCGGCTCCATTTTTTCCGGCTGATTATCCCCTTCTGGTCTCAGGGAAAGAGGGCCCAGAGAGGACCCAATTTGTCCATGTCGCTGCGGGACCACCTTCCAGTACTTCTCTATCTAGTGTTAAACCTCGTCTTCTTCTGTTTTCTGGGGGTAACAGATAATTGCATTCGTTATTTTTGTTCGCGGAATGGGTGGGTTGGGTGCAGAAGCTAGATGAACAAGAGGGAGACGAGTCTTATTGGTTTGAATGAGCTGACTTGGGTAACTTTTTCGGGGCAGTTTTTTTGCTCCTAACCAGGCTAATTTAGAGGAGCGGTAGCACCCCTTACGTAAGGAGTTACAGTAGGAAAAACATGGCCTCTGGTCGCGTTACGACGTCTAGGTCCCGATTTTTCCTAAATTCATGCTTTTTTCAGCTTAAAACACCGTCGAAACACCACTTTTTGGTCGGTTTCGAGGCAGAGATAACATATTTTTGAAGCGATTTTAACTTTGGTACTTGGAGGAATTACCGCAATTTTTATTTGACAAAAATATGGGAAATTGGCGCTATGAAAAATAGCGGTTTAGGAAATTGGGTACCGTAGCCAGCGCTCTGCCAGCAATTTTAGGCAGATAAACTGTGCCCCGCCGCGTGTTTTTCGTTTTCACGGCTCCGTCGGATTACGGTAATTCGGAACTGAGATTTTGCAGGAAATCAAATAACCTTTGGCCGAACTCAGGTTGCTCAACCACTGTAACAAAAAACCACTAATAAAATAGAACGGAAAACTATCTGATAAACTGATCATGATTTTCAAGGGCTCGTGATCCTCGTTTGATCGTAATATGATGGTTTTTGTATACGTTTAAACTTACATGGTAACCCGATCTTGTTATTCTCGGCAAAAACTTTTGCTCGCTCACAACCCAGAAGGGATTGCAACTCTAGCTGGATCGCCCCCGCTTACGCGATATTATTGGCAGCTCAATGCATGAATTGTGCGCATCCGATGCACTTCCGGGGGTGGAG
Source organism: Mesorhabditis spiculigera (assembly GCA_958295435.1). Lineage (NCBI taxonomy): Eukaryota > Metazoa > Nematoda > Chromadorea > Rhabditida > Rhabditidae > Mesorhabditis > Mesorhabditis spiculigera. Next base: position 306,711 of record CATQJA010002607.1, on the reverse strand, counting down.
TGAATGAATCAGCCCTTTCACTTTCGTTTTTTAGAACGAATTGCTCCAATAGGCATTTTTTTGAGGCAGAAAATATGGTTCGCCGATTCGCCTTCGCTGAATATATATCTCGTAACGAAATTGATATCTAAAAGGGCAAGGAAAGCTTTAAAAGGCCATCCGCGAGTCACCCGAACAGTCCCCAATATGGCTTGTCACAGTTTTTTTTAGACCCCGTTTTTTCGATGCCAGGTGAAAGAGCATGGTCGAATTAGTAGGGCTGCATGGTTTTGAATGTTTAAAAAGTTCATTTTTGGGGTTTAAATGGCCGTTAAAGTTGAGTACCTCCAAAAACTATCTCCAAAACTACCTTGCCAAATTTGCTGCAAATTTGTGACAATACCTAATTTGGGGCGGTGATCATTTTTCTAATACATTTCAAAGCATGAAAATGGCCGGAACATCGGAATCCCGCGTACTCAAATGAGTTTTTCAAGAATTACTATTTAATAAAAAGTCGTCGCCACTCTAGAAATATACTTAAAAAATGCGCAATTAAATTCTACATCGAATGATGTGTTTTTCAACTTGGCGACAGCTTCCTATTAAATCGAAAAAATGGCATTTCTAAAATTAGCAAAAACAGCTCAATAACATAGATAGCTTTGTTTTTTCGCAACCGGAGGCATGCAATCGGATATTGATACAAAATCGAGCCTGTTACAAAAAAAAGCAAAAAGAAATATCGTTTCTACGCGAAATTGGGCTCGGCGGGGAATCGAACCCGCGATGGTCCGTCTGGGGGCACTGGGGACAGCCACTAGTGGGCGCCGCCACCTCCCCAGGCGAACGACCCGAGTTCAATCCCAGCCCACTTTTAGAAATCGAATTTCTTTTTGCTCTTTTTTGCAATCGCTTTGTTTTGGTCTTTAGATACGGAATATTGTCTTTCTGTTCAGAAATACCAAAATTTTTCCTTTTTGGTGCCTTTGAAAGTCGTTTTTCGATTTAATAGGAAGCTGTCGCCAAGTTGAAAAACACATCATTCGATGTAGAATTTAATTGCGCATTTTTTAAGTATATTTCTAGAGTGGCGACGACTTTTTATTAAATAGTAATTCTTGAAAAACTCATTTGAGTACGCGGGATTCCGATGTTCCGGCCATTTTCATGCTTTGAAATGTATTAGAAAAATGATCACCGCCCCAAATTAGGTATTGTCACAAAGTTGCAGCAAATTTGGTAAGGTTGTTTTCGAGATAGTTTTTTGAGGTATTCGACTTTAACGGCCATTTAAACACCAAAATAAACTTTTTAAACTCTTAAATCTATGCGGCCCTACTAATTCGAACTTGCTCTATCAGATGGCATTAAAAAAACGGGGTCGAAAAAAAACTGTGACAAGCCTAGTTCGGCTCTCCGGCAAAAGGCCTTTTAAATCTACCCCTTGGAGCTGCTAGGTGTCGACAAACCGGGGATACACTAAAGAAGCTCGTAACTTACGAGCGCGCTTACGAATCATAAGCGGTTTTGACAGGTCTTATTACTAACTAGGTAGCTGTCGACACCTAGTTAATAGAGGTGTAGATATTGGTGCTTCAATGACCCTTTAAAAATGACATTGTACTTACCTTTCTTATATAATCATTTTTACTGCTGCAAACACCAATTCAATGAAATAAAAAATCCGATCATGGTTGAATAGAATGTTATTTTTCTCCCGAATACTTTTCATACTATTGCACATACACCACTCCCTCGATAATCCCATTGAGGTCCTCCCTCAAAACCACCGGCAAAGTGCTTTGTGGCGCACGTCTTCTGCCCTGCCCCCTCCAACAAATCTCGACTCATAAAAACTTTTGCCGCCTTCACCCACCGAGGTAGAGGATAATCCGGCAATATTAGTAGTACAAAATGGGGGAAATATCTATATCTCCCTAGCTTTCTCTCTCACGCTCTCTCTCTCTCTCTCTCTCTCTCTCTCTCTATTCCTTCTCCAACCGCCCTGACAAGTCCGGATGCAATTCTGCAATAATACCCTGGACGTTGAGCCTTTAAATCACTTCACGCTTGGCGGATATCACGTTTTAATTTGCAGGGATTTTGCTAAAACTTCGGATTATCGAAAGATCCGTACCCTTTTTAGTTGAGACATCCGGAAACCGAGGAAATTCACCACTACCGGCTTCCGGTTTCCGGTCAATTTTAGGGTAGGAGAAACGTGATATCAAACTCTGGTGCTGGAGACGAAATGGCCCTGACTCTAGACATCTTTTGACCTTTATTATTTTTAGTTTAAATTTAATCTTATTTTTCAAACGCTTTTTATAAGTATCATAGCTCGTTTTAGCAGCCTCAAAAATGGAAATAATCTTCGCATCCGATGCCGACATCTTGCGCCATATCGATATTGACATTGATATGTGGATCCAGCGTCGACCATCACTCTTTGATCCGGATAAGGATTTTCGTAAGTCTTGAAACTTAATGGAGACAAAAGAAAGGAATTGCCTTTATCTGGCATATATAAAACCTTATATAAAAATAAAGAGGCTTTATAAAACCTTGATCTAGGCCTGCTCGAGCAGATCTTCCGCCACGGCGTCGACTTTATTAACTACCAGTCGGAAAACATGATCAAAAAGGAGCCATTCCCGCTGACGAATCGAACATGGGTCGATCGGATTGAGCATCGGAAAGGTAGTTAATGACCGATTATACCCAGATATTTCCTTAAAGGGGCTCTGAACTGCCAAATCAAAGCCCTTTTGGGGGGGGGGGGGGGGTTCTTTGATCTGGAAAATTGCCAGCTGGCGCTGCGGGACCAGAGCCCTCACTCTTTCGATTTTTGCGCGAAGTTGTTTTTGCCCGGTTTCTTTGTGAAAACACTATAATTCGCGCATTCTGAGCCCATTTTTGAAATCCTCATTCAATTTTAAATAGTTTTGGTGTTTTAATCATCAAATTTGGCCCAGAAACAGCCGAGAACGTGATTTCGAGGTGACAACAGGCAATTTCAAATCTTGCGAGCTTCCCGGGCCCTGGGCGTACAGAGGCCTCCGACGTACAGGGCTCCGATTTTCGGGCCGTCACTCAATTTTTGGCATTTCGTAGCCCCTTTAAAAAGGCTCAAAAATAATTCTCAGCTCAGGAATTTACAGTTATGCTTGACGGGTCACGCGTATGAGCACGAGCTTTTCCAGTTTCTCAAAAAAACGGCTTGAATGTATCTATAAGTCGCCACACTCTTTTCCTCTTTTCGAGAGTTTCTGTACTTTTGGGCCCAGAAATTCAATCCAAGAGCACTGGCAACCACCCATTTCGTGGTAAACAGCTACAAATTAGGGGCCCAAAATGGGGTTAGCGGCCGGCCCCCGTGTTCCAGCGCAAAAACAATGATATCTACGTGATGGTTGCGGCATTGTTCTGAAAAAGTGCGGAGTGGTCAGAAATGCGCAGAATTGAGGAAAAACCACCAGAGAAAATATCGGAAAATTTCTTTCCGTTGAAGTCGAGATTTTTACAGTGGTGGCCCAACTCTACTGGTGTGACGGTGATACAAACTTTGAAACGGCCGAGAATCTGAAGACCCACTGCTCCGAGTCGTTCCAGCACATTACAAACTTCATCGAGCACAACCGCTTCAAAAAGCGGAAGAGCTACAAATATGCTGTGGTGAGCTAAAGCTTGCATTTTCGCACGGCGTACGTTAAACATAGCCAGCTTATTAGTTTTATTTCTGGATTTTTAGTTCTTTAAATGGATGGCCACATTTGATTGGCTTCGTTTTTGCTTTGAAAAACCCTGAAAAAACTTATTAAGTTCTACAGCTTTTCGTTGCCATTCGAGCATAATTACCCGACCAAAAACTTAGCTTGCGGACTAAAGGGAGAGCGCCAGCAAATCGCAGCATTTTTCAAGCTTTTGTGTAGCTCAAAAAACGTATTTTTTCGTTTCAGCTGTTCGACTTCGCGTCGGGCGGTGTACCTGGCGAAGTCGCGGCTTCAATTCTGCTCGCCCAGCTTGCAAAATATTTCACCGTTTCGGTAAGTTGCTGCTCAGAAAACGATCAAGACGCCTAGTTTGAGGTGAAGCTCAAAACGTAAGAAAAGTTCCCTTAAGATGATGTTCAGTAATTTCTCAAATTTCTCACTCGCTTTCTTTCACACTCTCTCTCAACTCTACCTCAACTCTCTCTCTCTCTCTCTATCTCTCTCTCGCTGACTCACTTCACTCTATTCAGATTCAGACAAATTCATTTATCCTAACTCGTTTCAGATGTGGATTTCTATCAAACAGTTCGTCATCCGCGTGAGCGATCACCGAGAAATGGATATCTTCAGGAGGTTGCTCAGGCTCGAGAAGTTGTCAGCTGATTTGGATGCTGATGTAAGATCTTTTTAGCATTCGAGAAATCGCTAGCATCTCCTCAAATATCCGTGCTATTTAGTTACCCCTTGCTAACCACCAAAGAATACATCTAAAATCAAGACTGCCAAGACCGATATTAGGTCCGACTTAAGGCGATACTAGCGTCAACTCCATAATCTGCATTCCATAATCGCCCCGGAAATTGAAAATCTACAAAATGGCTTCCGCCTGGGGGGAAGAAACTTCCGCATTTTTAGTGCACCTCAAAGTTCACAGTTTCATGAGAAATCGGCCTAGAATCGGCTGTATTTTCATAAATCTGGTGACTAATTCACAGACGCGGAGCCACATCCTGGCAGCTTATGCCAAAAATTTCAGCCGACTTGGATGTTGTGGCGGGTACGACCAAAAGATGACTAACGGGTCGAAAACTTAGCAAATTTTTGAGTTCAATGCGGGACGATCGCATTTTACGAAAGGGCAAGATAACAGAGACACTTTAGGAAAAGCTAAAAAAGTATCTTTGCACGAAAAATTGTTGCGAGCTCGAACGTTAAAAGCCAATTAAAGTAATTGAGAAGCTTTCTAAACTCAGGGCTTCACCCTCGGCATGGCGCAGCTTGCCGAATTCGACCACATGTACGCTGTTCATTCACCCGTCGTCAAGCAGTACTTTCGGTCGAGACCCCGTGAACGGTCGGCGTCGATGCTTCGGCGGGTGATGCACGGGATTACGGCTGGATTGTGGGTTTTCGCATAGCTAAACGCAAGTGACTTGGCTGCAGTAGGTCTTCAAAATCTGCAAAATAAAACAGAAAAAAGCAATAGAACCATCGATTACGACATTAAATTTTTAGGGAAATTTAAAGTACCATTTCAGGGTATCCGAAAACCCTCCGCCCTCCAACTCGTCCAGGAAAAAGTAAGCATTTTAACGGCTTTTGGTAAAATCTGATTTTAGGAGTGGTCGTCAGCGTCGGATGTCAGTTCCCGAACTTCCGGAAAACAAAGTTATCCAACCGGCGCTCAGCTACAAAAGGAAGCCGGAGCTGGAGAGGAACAACTCGGTTAAACAATGTGAGTCATATAACTTTTTCCCATTTTTATGCCTTTATAAGAAACTACCTTACATGAATTTAACAAAACTATGAGAATCAATGCCATTTTATTCCATTTTAGTACTCCACCGTGTTGGCGCTGCTTCTCCGCTCCTCAGCAAAAGATTTTTGACTAGAAGGCGAGGTTAGTTCCAAAAATCCTTTTTCCAAGCTTAAATGTGTTTTAGCACAGTTTTAAATATTTATTATGGCTATTATGCCTTAGATATACGGATTTAATAACGTCCTTTCCGAATTAAATACAAAAACCGGCCGTTTCAGACAAATCGGAAAGCCCTCGTAGCGTCGTCCCGCTCCAAAACTCGATTGAAAGTACGGTAGACTGTGCCGTATCGATTCTGCCGAATGAGCTCGAAAATAGGTACGCATTTAAAGAAAAATCAAATATATTCGATTTGCAGTAACCCTGGAGGCCCTCCGTACTACAATTCACTTGAAGACGGCCGAAAACTGTCGGTGCGTATGGCCCGTCCGCACACGCCTATTGACGGTCGTTAAAAAGGATTTTGTAGAGACATCGTTTTTATCTCGGTTTGTTACTAGATCTCGTAATATTTGTGATCTCCACTTAATTTATACTTCTTGTAAATAAAGTCCACAGTACATTTCGAACCGTTTATTTTTATTCGAGAGACCAAGCGAGAGAGAGAGAGAGAGAAAGAGCAAGAAAGAGATATATAGGGGTGGTAGCTTTTAAAGTATCGTATCTGAAAACTGTTACCCATTTTCGCGAAATGACTCATCCAAATTACAACAAGACCAAAAACAAGGCTCCGACAAAAATCGTCATAAACGAGCGGAACCCTCGTGGCCGCCGGGCGGATTAACTACGACGAAATGATTGGGTCAAGTGAATGGTGGCAGGTTTCCATTGTTCCGCGTGATCAGTGGTTCGCTAGAGGTAAGCAGAGGTACATTCAACACCTCTCAAACACGTAGAAATTTAGAGGGACTGTGAATTCAAGGAGCGGCATTCAAAATTGGCAGTTAGCACGGTACGGTACTCAATTTTGGCTAGCCTCAATGGTTCCAAATTATACCATTTTGATAAATTAGTTGCTCTGCTCGACGGTAACCCGATTAAACCAAATACAACATCAAAATGAGGCGATTTCAAGGTAACCTGAATTATTTTTCTACCCATATCTTTTATGGAAAATGCAAATCGCTGTTTTTCGCCGTTTCCCACAGCTCCATGTCGAAATCTGCATTTCTGAGCGGCGCGATGATACAACAATCCCCCTGTGGACGGTCCATTATCTCTCATGTCCACCCAGTCTAAACATTGGCTAGCCATGGGAAAGGGTAGACCGGAAAAGCCGATGGGAAAAGTGGGCACCCGGGGTGATAGATTGGATGATCCCAAGTGAATGGAGGGCAACTGAAAAAAATGGAACGAAAAATGGACCTCGTGCTTTTGGGCTGGCTGTGCAATAAGCGGTGATCAAAAATGGATTGTCGTGGGAAAGGTAGAGGAGGAGGAAAAGAGAGAGAGAGATAGACAGAGAGAGAGAGAGAGCGAGAGATGGAAAGAGCGAGAGAGAGAGAGAGAGAGAGAGAGAGAGAGAGCGAGCGAGAAATCTAAACATTAACTTTTGAGACGCTGCTACCTCCCATACCCAAAAAATTTACGTTGAATTGAGCCGAAAATCTACAAAATTTTGAAACGATCGGACTGTCGCTAACTTTCAAACCAGCACGCGCATTTGTGTTTGCGTCATCCCGGAAAAAAAGCTTCTTTTTCGCCTCATTACTGAACAAACAGTATCATATTGGCACACTATGGCCCGGGTCATGGGGGTCGGTCTTTAAAGCGCTAGGAGAAGGGGAGGTATGGGGCGTACTTTAAAAAAGCGTCCCGTGCTGCAGGGTTTCATCATTACATGTTTTACTGTGCTTGCAATTATCGGATACCTCGACTGGTACTGGTTACTCTATTAGTTATTAGAGCCGCTTTCCAATCACTAATTCCTCAAAATAGGTTTTTGCTCTTCTGAGGCACGTCACCCTGCAAATTTGCACAGATACCCCCGACCGGGGTCCTTTCCTGCAGCTTTTCCTAGAGGGTTTTCCGGCATTTCTTGCCCTCACGCCCTCCATTCCATCAAATCGTGGCTGATCGAAAGGAGAGACCGAAGGGATTGTCTTATCTATCGAGTGCCCATCACACTCCCAGACTTTCGGCCAAATGCACAGCACAGAGTGACCCCTCCTCACCCATCAAAGAACTTTTGCAAATACGATAAATAGCCGGTTTGACGTGGTATCTTGAATCGTACCGGAAATACGTGACTATATTTTTCGCTTTTATAAGCCTTAAATATTCGGGTCCAGACTTTGGATTCCAAAGGGATTTTTTTTCGCACGGTGAAGCTTGCTGCATCGGTTTTTAGCTTTTCACACATTTTCTTGGAAAGCCAGAAGGTTCTCTCTCTCTCTCTCGCTCTCTCCCGCTCTCTCTCTCACACATGGCGTAATTTGATTCCTCGTGAACCTTCGTAAACAGCTCACGAAACGAAACGCCGGAACGAACGATACCCGGAAAACCAATTCATTTTGCAGCTTCTTGATCTTTTTAAAATTTTTATTCCATGCGTTAGTGACGTTGAAAGGCGGCTCGAATACAAAGGTCCTTCCCATGACCATTCAACTTCGCTTCATCGCGACGCCCAAAAAAGCCCATTTCGGATGACCACCAGTTTTCTATCGCCAGGCTATGATTTTCCCTAGGCTTCAATTTCAGCTGCGTTGTTAGCTTCTGAAGACCCATAGATACCTCCGCGTGAACATGCTGTAGTCAGTCGTACCGTAATCTAGTGTATTTCCTACAAATGCGCAAAAAAATAGCTTTGTCACGAGCTTCCCAAACGCCTTACGGAGCGAAATATTACGTCCAGATACCTTATTTTGCAGTGTTATACCGAATTCTGTCTTCCCCGCCCCTTTGAAAAGAAAAGACCCTGGTTGAAATAAAATGACGGGTTTATCTGCAACGAAAAAAAACGATAAAATAACGCAACAGGAAGAACGCTAACACCTGAAAATTAACCATGGGGTTAGGAAGCGTTTTTTTTTGTGTAATCGGAATTTCAAGCGGAATTCTGCCTTCCTCGTCCCTTTAAAAAATTTAAAGGGCCTCCGGTGTCCATAGGAGCATGGAGTAGCCATTTGAAAAAAACCCTCCGAAATTACCATGGCCATGGCCAAATATGCGGGTGGCCTTTCAATCCAGGGCCCCCTGTCTGAAATGCGCTGCCTGACCCATTCCGCCTTTTTCCTCTTTCCACCCTCTTTCTCGGCCATCTAGGATCTCTACAATTTATGCGCTCTCTCCACAGACTTGGCATCGGGCCTGGCTGGCCCCAATGCACTTACCCTCCCCGCGGCTGAGTCCGACCCACCCCTATACACGGTGCCCAGGGCCCGCATTTTTAATTTTAGGCCCCGGGACTTTTTTCCTAGCCTGGTTTACTATCGATTTTGACCCGATTTTTTGTCTATTTTTGCCTTTCATGCCTTCTGTACGGCTTGAAAACCGAGTATTACGCCATGAAATGCGCGTTGTGCTGCGGAATATGCTTTGAAAAATCGCTTATGCTCTGTTTCAGCTTTACAGCTAGGATATAGTATTTTAAAACAGTATAAAGTTTCATTTTTAATTATCCGAACTATCATTACGTCATGAAATTCCAGGCGTGTTTTCGCGTGTCGCGTAAGCGGTTAAATTTTTAGTTTGTAGGTTTACTGTGTCTTTCAGATTTAAAAGTCCTTTTCCCGTTTTAAAATTGAAATACCATCTGCCATTACGCTATGAAATTCAACGTGCGCTTTGGAAAGTCGCGTAACCGAGTAACCCTTTTCAAAAAGACTTACACCGTATTTTAAAAACCGTTCTAAAAGTATCCTTTTCTAGTAAGGTATCCTTATGGCCTCTTCATTATCGATGGTTTTTACTAAGGTATTTCCGCTACGTTCCGAATTACGCTCGTGTTTTTCGGCTCTTTCCGCTAATTCTTTACCTACAAATGCTTCTTTTCTGCAGAAAACTCCATAATTTTTTGAATCTTGGTTTTTTCGAGTACTCCCCACTACTTTTTGCGGATGAAAGGGCTGTAGAAGAACAGCAATAAATCTCTGGGGGTGGTGACCGATGGAATGAGGGGGGAATGAGAAGGACATGTGTGGGTTAGGTGGAGAGATAAAGATCGACCCTGTTGCCTCTTTCTTTTCTTCTTTCTTTCTATAGGCCAGACACCTTTCTTATCTCCATGTACTCGCCGGTCAAGTTTGTGGAAGGAAACGCTAATATTTGGGTTTGCATACCGGAAGGTTTTAGGTTTTGAGCTGGTTTTTTTATTTTCCTGAAGCGTAAAAACGATATTTTCTTCTACAGATTTTCATTAAGCGCTAAAAATAAGAAAATTTAATTTGTTTTTAGCTGCTTATAACTGCCTTGTAAAGATTTCCCGGTTAGGAATTTATTTAGAAAGTTTATCTGGGGTTGAACTATTCCCATTCCCGAAGATCCAATTATTTCCCAACGAAACCAGCAATTAATTTCTGTTTATACGCGCGCCGCGCGAAAACCCCCCGCCCGAAAAGGCCCTAGGATTTTGCCAGGAATCCTGGTCAACAACGCTGTTTTCCTGGCTTTTCGAGGAGGGCGCCCCCTATTTAGGACCACAGCTGCGCCTATATGGATTTTTCAAGGTTGCGAAGATCTTCCTTAACCTTTATGATTTAGAAAAGCACGCAATAGCATTTTTAAAAGTTTCGGAATGGTTTTTCAAAGACATTTTTCTTTTAAAGGCTTTGAAATGGTGTTATAATCCTCTAGATCTTACAAATAGATTTTTTTGGGTTCTCTAGCGAGGTTCAACAAATGTTTGCACAGCGTTCGATATTCTGCAAGGTGCCAAAAATGCCTGAGGCGGCGCATCGTCACGCGCTCTGCCCTTCAAAGATCAGCCCTCCCCCTTTTCGTACATCATTTGAATGTGTTCCTTGGTCATCAACCTCCCCTTCACTAATGAAGGAGGTACACAGCAGATGTGTAACTTAGTACACAGAGTCGAACGTCAAGAATTTTTAAGTATTCCATCTTATAGCTTTACTTCTGTACCCCTAAACATGGATTTCCACCGAATTCCACCGGCTAAACCAATTTGCCTTATTTCCACGTTATCGCGCCCACCTTATGCATTTTATTTTTTAACTTAGACTCGCAAACGCCCAAGTGTCCGCTGCTGAACAGGTCCTATTTTCGCGGCGATCTAAAAAACGCGTCTGTCGAATCCTGATGGCCATGATTCACCCAGTTTAGCCCTAAAAGCACCGTCGTTTACACTAAATTTGCCCGATCTCCGTTTAGACCACAACATCTGGCGGCGCAAAATATGTAAATTTAGCCCCACTCCCCGCTAGATCGTGCCCCAGATCTGTACTTTTCGTCTGCCCAGGCCAAAATAGCGTCTATCGGATGCAGCTGGCCATGATTCACCCAAATTGGTGCCCTAAAATGTTTACCAGATTCAAATCTCCACCCTCGGTACCCCTAAACATGTACTTTACCGTCTGCCCCTGGTCAAAAAGCCATCCAGGGACGGTGGGAATCGCCATTGACTCATCGGACGGAGGGCCAGAAAGCGCTAGAAAAAGGGCATCTGGTGGGAGTGTCTAGGCAGAGCAGGAGGAGGAGCTGGACGGGGGCCATGTCCACGACACGGCCCCCGCTAGCAATGTGGTGCGGTATAAAAGGGTTGGCTGGCCGGTGGACCGGTCAGTCTGGCCCTCACTAGCTTTTGAATCCCCCATACGAAAAGCCAAGTCTACGTCTAACAAGCTTAAGCAAAGCCTACTCTAAGCCTGAGCTAGCCTAAGTTAAGTAAGTAGATGCCTAAGCTAACCTAAGCTAAGCATACGCCTAAGATATGACTAAGCTAAACCTAAGCTAACGCTAAGCCGTTTTGGATCTGTAAAGCATATTAAACCCCAGATACCTCGAAATAGCCGGCCCTCTGTTCTGCTCCCAGCCATAAACCTCGTTGACCCATCGCCGGGGGCCTCCTTCTGCCCTCTTATCAATGTTGCCGGCTCCCGACGGTCAAAAACCCACTCCCACGATCTTATTCTGGTCCCAGTTTTCTATAAACCTTCACGCTATACTTTATAAGCTCTAAACACGACTATTTTCCACTAGTGTTAACCGTAACTACATAGCAGTCGTTCGGCCACTAGGTCGCTTCATTTTCAGAACAATTTCTTGTCTTTTCCTGTTTTTCTTTCCTGTTATTTAGGACTCCTGATGCCAATAAAATCCTCAAACGGTACAATTTTTCTGGATAATTCTTTGCTAGCCATCCCAGAGGCCCTCTGTTACACTGCCCATCTGATATCACCCTCGGCCATCAGCTTCCATCTTCCAGATTTTTCGCTGATAGACCCCCCTTTTAGCAGGCATTTGATCCCACTTTTTCTTGACGATACATCATAAGCTATTTGGAGTTTTAGCGGCTTTGCTCACCCTGATTCAGGTGAACTTTGGTTGCATTACTTGGTGAGAAGAATTTTGACGATGCGGAGAAGAGGAAAACTTGATTTTGTTCATGATTTCCCGCTTCGGTTTCTGGAGACTGTGACAAACTCATAAACCCAGGCTGAATTGATTTATTCCGCCCACCGTTCGGCTTTTCCTTGACGTTTACGACCGGTGGCGGATTGACATGCCGCTTTATCGCTAGTTTTCGAGCACAAAGTCTCAGATTTGAAAATATCGTTTCGTTTTTAGTGCTGGTCACTATCCCTATTTTATAGTCTAGAAATCTCGATAGTAAAATTACATTTTGATGACCTCTTTGCGGTTTTCTGTGAAATTTCGGACAATTTTCGGCCTTTCGGTTGGATTCTTTCGATAATTCTGTCCTACCAGGGCTCAATCGCACATCCTTTTTTTCTATTGGTATCAGATCCTCCTACCTTATATAATTTTGGCGTGTAACTGTGTGTGTGTGTGTGTGGATGTCACTTTCGAGGCCCGATTTGAGGGCCTTCCCGTGCATAAAATGCTCTAATTCTCCGTCACATGGGGAAATCGACCCTTCTGTTTCCAATGGCGCTTTCAGAATTTTGATAAAATACAAGTTTACAAAGTTAAAGCCGGTTTTACTCATTTTTGGGGGTAATTTGCATAATGTGAAAAAATAGAAATTTCTTCATTCTTGCAAGTTGCACGCGCGCGTGTGGTGGGCCGGGGGGAGGGGGTCCGAAGGACCCGAGCTATCGGAAAGTCAAATTTCTTATGCAAAGGCCGCATTCCAGCGCCCAAGGCCCGCGAAGCGGGTTTTGGGCGCTGGTATCCTATATTTAGAAAGGCTTTCTTCTATTTTCTATGATTTTTTGCCTTATTTCCATTTAATATGATCCTTTTTTCAGCTAACACCATGGCCGACGCGGAGGCGCCGTCTCCCTCGCCGAGACGCAATGAGGAGGAGGATGAGAAACGTCAGTTTTTCTTGCTTTTAAAAGAGGACCTCACGCCAGAAATTTGAGTAGTTCTTATAACCATAGCACTGTTCTTTATTTCCTTTAAAAGAAGGCCTAGGCGCGAGAACGCTGATTTTTCTAACGACTAATTCCTGGTAACATCGCGCTGCTCTTTATTTTGCTTGCAAACCCCTAGACCCTACAAAACGCTGTTATTTGAGAGGCGCAACTTTAGACGTAACATTTTGAGGGTCGTAAAAGGATGAGGGCTTCCGCGAGTCTCTCTCCCCTTTTTCATCGGAGATCCTCCCGATCCCATCAATTATCACGATCGCGCGGTCTCGCACAACGCCCCAACAATTCTCCAAAATCGTTCAGTCGTCGCGGCGTTCTGAAATTACTTTTATTTTGGCTAGGGCAGCACCAATATTACTGGACTTTTGAGGTCCAGTTTAAGGTATGGGAAGTTAGGTTTTTAATAGTTAAAACCACCGCTAGAGTTTAAAAAGAACATTTTTTTAAAGAAAAAGGAATTGCGGGAATTTTAACGTCCAGAATGAAAGATTTGTTGTTTAGAAACCGGCGGTTTCATAAAGTTAAAACTGCGCCTGGAATTGGCGAATATAGTAGTCAAAACCGCCCCTATAAATTGAAAATAACATTTCGCTTTTCAGACAGAGAAGTGGAGCCCTTCCTGAAACATGAGAGCGCCCCGGTCGACAAGAACAACCTCGTCTACCTGATCGTGCTCTTCCATGGAATCGGCACGCTCATGCCGTGGAACATGTTCATCACCATCGCCGACTCGGTATGCTATTGCTGCCGTTCCCTCGAATTTCCGTGCAATTTTAGTACTTTGTCAACTACAAGATGATCGGCGAGGGCGGCAAGAACTGGTACTCGCTGAACTTCATGTACTTCCTCGGCATCTTCTCACAGCTGCCTAACCTCATCCTCAACCTCATCAACATCTTCGTCCCCGTCAAGTGAGTTTTTGGAACCAGGAGGTTTGGCATCATCGGCTCGGAAAACTCGGAAAGGCTATAAATGAAGGAGAAAGACATTTTGTCGCGTTTTTTGTACAACTTAGCTGTATTTGCAATGTAGAAATTTTTTAGAAAACATAGAAACGCCCAAATATTTGAAAAGTTATAGCGAATCGTGTTCGAATTGCATCGAGGTCGAAAAATCGATATTTTTTGATTCTATGTAGGAAATTTTTGCGTTCAGCGGCTGTAAAAACCCTTTCTTTTAACTTCTAAAAGGCTCTTGAAACTTAAAACTCAGGAAATGTCGAAAAATGTGGCATTTTTGTTGCTAAAATCGATTTTTTTATGGTTTTGTATAAATTTCAAACTTTTTGCGTTTCGAAATCGTCAAAAGGTGTCAAAACACATTTTCTATACAAATAGCTTTTTTCAGAGGCGAACTAACCCCCAGAATCACCATCTCACTAACAATCGTCGGCGCCGTCGTCGCGTTCACTGACCTCTTCGTCTTCATCGATACGGCGGCGTGTGAGTTTATAATAATAAAACTGTTTTATAAATAATGCTAGCTGTGTAGGTAGTTTTCAATGTGAAAATTGAAATTTTTAATGAAATATTGATAATTTTATATTCAGGGATCCCCGGCTTCTTCTGGCTGACGATGATCTCGATCGCGGTGCTGAACGGCGCCAATGGCATCTACCAGAACTCGATCTACGGGCTAGCGTCTGACTTCCCCTTCAAGTACACCAACGCCGTCGTGATTGGCAACAACTTGTGCGGAACCCTTGTCGCTATTTTTGCGATTTTGGCTGTTTTGGGTTGGTTTTTCGGTGTGAAAGTAGTTTCTGCTTTTTAGCCTTTCGAAAAATAGCATATTATGATTTCTAAAGTTGTTTTTGCTATAAAATGCATCAACTTTTTTGGCCCTGAAAATCGTAGATTTTATTAATTTTTAACTGTTTTTATCTTTAGTCACCGACAACAAGGCCTACCAGGCCTTCGGCTACTTCACCGTCTCGCTGTTGACCATCATCGGCTGCCTGTTCTCCTTCTTCAAGCTCAAGTCGCTGGTAAGAAAATGGAAATTGCATTTAGAACCCGTTTTTAGCGCTACTACCAGTACCACAACGAGCTCGGCAACGCCAACCGCGCCAAGGACGACAGCGGCCCGGCCAGCTTCAACGACTACTTGGAGACGCTCAAGCAGGTATATTCTAGCTTGTTTTACTTGATTTTTAAAATTTGATTAAGATTATAAAAATGCTAATTTTATATGTTCAGGGCTGGCCCCAGTTCATGAACGTGTTCCTCGTTTTCTTCGTCACGCTGACGATCTTCCCGAACATGATGGTCTTCATCAACCCGCACACCGTCGTCCCGGGCCCCAACGGCACCACCGAGCTGCACTACGACTTCATTCTGCCCGGTATAAATACATACAAGAACGGACTTATTTTTCTTTCTTTAGAAAGCCAGTACATGAACTTCTGCGTCTTCCTGCTCTTCAACATCTTTGCCTTCTTCGGCAGTCTGACAGCTAACTACGTGCAGGTATGAACTGCTTGAAGTTTTCGGAAAATTACTGTTTGTACTTTACTTGAAAACGTTGCGAAATGTGTAAAAATTTTCAATTGTGGTTAAGATTCGAGTCAGAAAATCGAATTTTTGTATTTTCGTAGAAAATTGATCTTTTTGCGTTTCGAAAAGTCGCAAAAAATCTGGAAACAGACGTTCTATTTATAGTAGGTAAAGGGTCCTCTCGAAAAGCCCCCCCCCCGAAACTGCAAAAGATCCAATTTTAATTTCCAGTTCCCATCGCACGAGTACCTGTGGATCATGACGTGGGCCCGCGTGCTGTTCATCCCCTTCTTCATGTACTGCAACTACTACCCGCTGAAGCGCACGCTCGCCGTTTTGTAAGTTATAAATTTTGGGTGATATTTTATGTTTTTTTTAGCTTCCCGTCCTACTACACGTACATCGTGGGCGCCATCCTGATGTCGTTCACCTCTGGCTACTTCTCGTCGCTCGGCATGATGTACGCACCGAGGGTCGTGGACCCGAGCCGGGCCCGCATCGCCGGCATGATGGCCGCCTTCTTCTTGATTTTCGGTGAGAGATTTTAGACTTATTATGGACGTATTTTGTTGCGTAACGTAGGAGGGTTGGTTCAAAATGATAGTTATACCGTGGATTTCTGCCCAACTTTATGTTCTTCAAATGATATGAACCCCCGCCGTTTCGCTTTGCAAAAATTGGGGTACTGACCTTTTAGCAGGGGGAGGGCATGAGTTATCTGGAGTTTTCCTATCTAGCAATTTGGTCTTGGTCTGGTCCAAGCCCCCTCCTCACGCTAAAAGTCTAGTACCCAAGGTCAGACAATTTAGCTCGTCTTCAACCAGCAAGAAAACCTCGAAAATTTGCAAAATTTCCTGGCTAGGTATTGCTATCATTTTGATTCAACCATCCTTTGTTAAGATAGAGGCGATTTTTAGTGCACGCTGTCCGGTACTTGGAGCATTTTTTCAACCCGAATTTTAGGAATCGTCTCCGGCCTCTTCTTCACGATGTACGTGCCGCGGTTCGTCGGCGCCTAAACGCGGCGAAGCTAACCTAATTCCCCATTTTCTAACATTTTCCCCCATTTTTGTATTCAGTGACACTGCATT
The DNA here is from genome assembly GCA_958295435.1 of Mesorhabditis spiculigera. Lineage (NCBI taxonomy): Eukaryota > Metazoa > Nematoda > Chromadorea > Rhabditida > Rhabditidae > Mesorhabditis > Mesorhabditis spiculigera. Next base: position 290,097 of record CATQJA010002607.1, on the reverse strand, counting down.
TCCATGACCCCTCCCTGAGATCTAATTTTGCACAAGGTTGCCATTTTTCGACGTTGTTGTTGAGATTTGCTCACTTCGCCCCCGAGGTATTTTTTGCTAGCCCCACCTCAAAAATCGTTAAAGGAACCGGGAAGTCAGGATTTTTATGGATTATCGATGGATTCTTTAGATTTTGAAAACTCTCCGGCTTTTCAGTCCATTTAAAAATACTCAACCGTGTTGCCAACGCCCCCTCCTATCCACTTATGCGCATTTTTTCACTTTTTATATCTTTTTGGTCAAAATAGTGCCTTCCTCGAAATTCAAATGTCTAACCATACATATTGCCTTATGCCTTTCTGTCGATGATCAGCCTCTCTCTGTCTCTCCTCCCTCTCCGATAAGTGGTGCCTTAATATACCATTCATTTTTTGTGAAATTGTAATAATTTCCACGAGGTCACAACTAACAGCTAGCGCCCCCGTTCTCTTTTTCTAGAACACTGACTGGATATTTTTCACGTGAATAAAGTGAAAATGGAAACGTGCCTGTAATTTAAGAGACGAGAGAGAGCGATAGATAGAGAGAGCGAGCGAGTGAGTGAGACAAAGATAGAGAGAGAGAGCGACAGTGAGAGCGAGTGAGCGAGACTGAGATAGAGCTAGAGAAAGAGCGGGAGAATGTGGGAGAGAGAGCCAGACAGACAGACACTAGGATAGGGCGTACGAGCAAACACCCTTTGGGAACCACACATTTAGAAAAAACTACGGAAATACACATTTTCTGCCTTCGGAAGAGACCCGGAAGCTATAAAAAATACGCTATTTGCATTTTCGGGCCAAATTTGCATAAGTATGTGAAAAAACCCGAAAAATGAAGACGTTTTACCATTCCTAAACTTCCTCCACCTCCTCCTCCTCCTCCTTCTTCTCCTCTTCCTCCCCGTCGCGATGTACTGGATGAGGCCGAAGATGTGAGAGCGCATTGGTTATTTTGGAGTTCTTCTTAGCTCGCGCGCTCCCGTCGCCTACAACGACGTCTTCATCGTCGCGCCCAAGACCGTCGTCAGGAGCACGAAGAAAAAGTGGGATTTTGGGAGTAGCTCCGGGGTATCTGATAGAAAACATTAGGACCCATTTTGTGTGGTAACCCGGTTTTTGCTGCGATGCGCGCTTTTTTATGGTGTTTTCGTGCTTAGGAAATGAGGGCAGGCTAGCAGAGATTGCTAGGGAAAGGGCAGGCTCGCAGAGACTCATTAGAAAAAAGGGGTACCTAGCAGAGAAAACGTGATCGATATTCGGTACTGGACTGTTTGCGGGGGGGGACTTTCAGCAGGGGAAGACTGATTTTCGCTTTTCCGTCTACACCTAGCGGCCAACAATAATTTTAACAATAATCAATAGTTTATTTTTACAACGTTTTTAGGAGGTTTGATTGCTAGAACTCATAAAAAATTTATTAAGCGCCTTTGAAAAATTCGAAGATTCTCACCTTTTTGGCCATTTTCATGTATTTTAGACCAAAAAAGTCGAACTTTCAAAAACTTCGACATTTTTTACCAAGAGTTTTTGATCTACAAACTGCGTAATTGCGATAAAAATGGTTGAGATATTTGTTAGGGGCCCGTACAGGATTACGGGACCCCCCGCCCCCCTGCTAACAGCCCAGTACCAGAGAAACTAGCAGCCAAGAGCTAGGAACCGGCGCTGAAATCCGGATCAGAATACTAAATTTGTTTTTCAGGCCTCGCAACAACACGATCTGGGTGATGTTCGAGGGCAACCAGTGGACGGACGTGGTGATGAGCATCGGATGGGATGGGGAGGACAAGCAGAAGCTGTTCAAAGTGCGCAGCGTATGGAACAAAGCTTCGAATTTGAAACTCGATTATCTTCTAGAGTCAGCGGCGCTTCGACATACCGTACTACGACAACAACTCCACAACGGCCCGCCTGAAGCTAGTCATTCAACGTGATCAGGCCGTTCATACGACACTCTTCTCGAAATGGCTACAAGTACCCAGTTTTCACAGCTTTAGGACGATCTTAGGTATCAACTTCCATCCTCCCGGCACCGCTGAAAAATGGTGATGAGGTAGATGACGAATTACAGCTTGAACTCGCTGTCTAGGTCATTTTCGAGGCGGCCGACGGGCGATATTTTGCTATGGACTACCTGATCACTTTGAGCCACCAGCCGGCGGTAATCACGATGTGGAGTGGTAGTCGAGAGGGTTTTACCTTGAAAATGTTCTGTAGAACCGGCCACCGAAGAGCTGGCCGATCTCGAGGTGGACGGCTCGGTGACGTTCCAGAGGATGGGCGACGAGCGCCACCCTTACTACGATGTTCATCTACGGCAATTGCATTTGCGGAGCCAGGTGATCTCTTCTCTCTCTCTATCTCTCTCTCGCTCTCTCTCTCTCTGCCTCACGCTCTCTTTGTCTCCGACTCTCAGATCATAAGTTCAGCCTCGTCGCCAGCTGAACCTCCTCTACTCGGGGCTGAAGGCGAACATCCTACCGATGGGCATGCACCGGCTTATCATGTGCGAGAACGGGAGGCTGACTACAGAGGTACACCTCCTATTTTCTCTTGAGTGTAGATGTTCATAGCGGTTTGACGCGCCCGATCCAACGCCGGCTGTCGACTTCCACATACATGCCGTCGTCGTGGTGCGTGGTATTTAACAAAACAATAAAGCGACTGGGAACCAAAATTTTTTGCTATTGGCCGTTTCGCACTTGTTCAAGACGTTCAGCGGCTTTACTTACCCCAAAATCAAACATTTTCAGACGAAGTTCTCACTCAACTGGACCGAGCAGACGCGTAGCGTGGAGTTGCCCTTCGAGATTGACCTGGTCGACGACGGCTGCCTGCAAATCGTGGGCAACTACACGGAGCTGAACGTCTACGAGAATGTCGGCCGGCTCGATAGGGAGTCACGGTGGGGCAAGGGATTTACCGCGGGTTTCCGAGACACACAACGTACCGGCGTCGCGTGCCCAAGATGGGATACAGGACGTCTTGATCATTTTTGATCATCACCAGCAGCGTAATGAATTTTCTTTCCTCGCGTTTAGGGCCTGAACGCGCGCTATTTAACAACACGCAACGCGCACGCTATATGCGTCTATCAGCTTAAGTTCCGCAGCGCGACAGCAACGTGTTCACCAACAAATCTCTTTTCCTTTTACCCCCTTCAAGATACTTGAAAACCCAACTTTTACAATTTCGGCGGAATCGTCACTTTTCCAGAAAAGTCACCGGCGACCAGACGACCACGACCTACTGGTCTCCGGAGTGGACGCCGTTGCGCGTCGAGACCCTGGTCGGCGACCTCTATCGTATGGTCACCCCCATTGAACTGTCGATTGATGGTCTCCAGTGGAAGCCGAATGTCTTGTATGATGTGACGGTACGTTTGTTGCTACTTACGCCGCTAGCCCCAATGTTCGGTTCTAGGCTATTAACGGGGTGGGGGGAACTCGAAAGATACCTGTCGTATATACCTAGCAAAGGGTAAGGGGTAAATTAACGTATTCCCGATCTCATCATTTTGACCTTTTAGAAACTCTGCCTCATCCCCACCCGCCAACCACCGTACGAGACGATTCGCCAGGAACTGAACGAGACCGATGATATGCTGCTCGCCGAACTTGCTGAAGTTGAGGAGGATGAGGAAGGATACGATGACTTCCTCGATGATCTTTTCGACGAAGAGTCCGAGCACGACGCCGAGCAGTTCGACTGCTAGAACCAATCTTATTAATCGTCCGCTGAACTGCATTAATTTTTGTCTTCTTTTGTGATTAACAAATTCGGGTTCTGTGTTTTTTTGGTGATTATTTTTTGTGTCTATGCGGTTTTGTGATTTAGCTTTAAGGAATGTCGTTCCGTATTCATGCCTGTTTCATGCGAATAAAGCATTCAGTTCTGGACGAGAGAAAAGACAGAGAGAGAGAGAGAGAGAGAGAGAGAGAGAGAGAGAGAGAGCGAGATAGAGATAGAGAAAGCGAGAAAGAGAGCGAGCGAGCGAGAGAGAGCGAGAGAGAACGATAGAGAGAGATAGAGAGAGAGAGAGTGAGAGAGAAAGCACGAGAGTGAGAGTAAAAGCGTTAACGAGAGTGAGCACCAGAGGGGGGGGGGGACCGAGCGTGTAGTGGGCGTCAGAGAGTGAGAACGAGAGAGAGAGGCTAAATGGGACTGAGATGGAGCTTGAGCGAAAGGTAGATTGTTTGAAATTATTGAGTTTTCTCTCTTTGCAGCTTTTAAGATCTTAGATTTTTAAGTTTATCTTCGAACAAGGTTTAGGGAACCTAATAAAATATTCTAAGTATCAGAAATTCAATAATTTTTCCCGGCTCCTTAGAAGGTTGCGGCATTAAGCGGGGGTGTATACCCAAGCCGATAAGCAACGTTGCAAAAATGTTTGAAAAAAAAACACAATTTCCGGTCAGTAACACCACCGGAAAAAGGCCACCACCACAAACACAAGGTTCAGAAAACAGACGGCACGATGAGAAATCAGCGTCCGATTTCCCAATCCATCTCTCCGCCACCTCACCTGCCAAGCCACTAAAGCAGCTTATTGGCTTGCCCACCTTCCCGCCTGCCCCCTTCCGTCCATCCGGGCCAGAATAAGCCAAATTGATCGTTGAGGGGACAGAGAGAGAGAGAGAGAGAGAGAGAGAGAGAGTGAGAGAGGGTGAGAGAGAGAGTGAGAGAGGGAAAGTCGTTTATACACAGCGACCCTCAGCTTTTCCGCTGACCCGATAAGGCTTGAATATTTTCTCCGAGGGTATTGCTCTCTCTCAGCTCATCAAATTGCCTTGAGGGGCCATTCGTCACTCTCGCGGCAACACTACGAACGATACTATTGAAAAACGATCTGTGGCCATGCCGAGGAGCGCTAATTTTCTGTTATACTTCCACTTTCTAACGGCCTTTTTGATTGGGCAGGCTGCTGCGGCGGATGATGATGGCGGAGCAGTGCGTGGGTTCAGTCTTGTTTTGAATTTTTTAATTAAAGTTTTTCCCTAAATATAGCAATATAGCAGCGACAGCAGCATACGATGAAACGTCGAAAAATAGATTTCCGGGCAAATTATCTCAAGTAAACAACGTATTTTCACCGATTTCTCTCTCTCTCTTTCTGTCTCTCTCACTCTCTCGTTCTTTCTCTCATTAAGTAGCCCATAGAGATAAAAGCCAAAATCCAAAATTTTAAAAATCTCGACCTAGCAAAACTCATAATTTTTAGGCTTGATCATCATCATCGTGATCCCCACCCTGGCCATCACCGTCATTTGCATCGGCTGTGTAGTAGTCGGGATCAAGAGGACCCGAAATTCCGGAAATAAATGGTGGCGGGTCTATGGTGATGCCCGAACCGCAGCACCTAGTCAAGGAGATGCAACTGACCCGAACGTGTATGTCAAGTGCTTCGGATGGGACAATTCGGTGTTTTTAGGAAACTAGAAATGACGGTGGCTCAAATGAACACTTACATGGACATCAAGTCGTTGGCCGAGCAGTTTAAGTGAGTTCTAAAGTTTGAACGGCATAAAGCATTCATGCCCAAAAAGAGCTTTTGATCGATTTATCGATTTTTACACATTTTGAGCGCCTTTAAAAACCGCTATCTGGCTTCAAAAGTACGGTTTTCTGTACCCCCAAAAGCATATCCCTTTTTTTAGAAAAGACCGCTGGGAGATCCAGACGAAAAACCTGTTGGTGCATGACGACTGCCTGGGCAATGGAGCTTTTGCATCGGTATATCGAGGCACACTAAAAGTAAGCACACAAAAATAAGGATGTTCGAACCAATTTTCAGGGTACCATCCCGCTCTTCAAAGTTTACAATTCGTTAAAATTAGTGCTCGAGGGTTCAAATGCGGATCACAGTGAGGTAAGGATCTTTGCAAATACCTGTCAAAGGTTTTCAAGTTAGTTTCAAAATGCTGCGCACTTATTTCTAGCAATATGGATATTTTTAAGGGCACAAATGGGCTAGTTAAATCGAGAAGATAAAGTTTAGGTTGCTGTCAAAAAGTTACCGGCTCACGCAAACCATGAGGGTCGAATGGACTTTTTCCACGAGATGGCGTTTATGAAAAAGCTCGGCTATCATCCGCATGTTATTTCGATGCTTGGCTGTGTGTCAAACCCGATCGGTAAGTAAGCTACCCTCTCGGTCTCTCTCTCTCTCTCTCTCGCTTTCTACGATCTACCTCCAAATACTGCCTTTTAAGAACCCTTGATCGTCGTTGAATTCTGCAAACACGGTGATCTCCTACGATTCATCCGTAAGAACAAAGGCAGTATTCTAAAGGTATCGTTTTATTACTGGTCTATTCCTTTAATTTTATTTTTAGGACGAGCATTCCACATCCAGCGACTACGAGCACATCCTTACCATTAAAGAGCTAGTTTCTATTGCTTGGCAAGTAGCTGATGGCTTGGTAAGTACTCAAAAAAATCGCCGTTTTTAACCGAACCTCTTGTTGTTGCTGGTTATCTACAAAATTAAAGATTTTACCGCCGCTTTTAGTTCTACCTCGTCTCCCACAAATTTATTCATCGTGACGTGGCCGCTAGGAATATTTTGCTGACCAAGAATATGTGCGCCAAGGTGGGAAAATGCCCTAAAAGCTATACAAAACTTTAGATATCCGATTTCGGGTTGTGTCGTTATGCCGATTCTGCTCTTTACACTGCTAAGGGTGGGAAGCTGCCGATAAAGTGGATGTCGCCGGAATCGCTCAAGTTCTACGAGTATACCGAGAAGACGGAAATGTGAGTCTCTCCTTCAGTTTCTTTCTTTCTCCCTCTCTCTCTCTCTCTCTCTCTCTCTCTCTCTCTTAAATCAAATATTTTAGTTGGTCCTACGGTATCGCGCTCTGGGAGATGTTTTCACTCGGTGAAGCCCCATTCCCCTCCGTCCAACCCATGGAAATGATCGAACACCTCGAGGAGGGCCATCGCCCCAAGCAGCCTATAAAGTGTCCTAACGAGTGGTACGATAGTTTTCGTTTTTCGGTCCCATCATCGGAATACTTCAGTACAATGATTTTTCAGCTACGCCCTGATGAAGCAGTGTTGGGAGTTCAAGGCCGATTTGAGACCGACTTTTGACGACTTGAGGCTGAGGTTGGCTGTGTTGCTGAACATGGGCGACGAGCAGTACGGTAAGTAGTTTTGACAGGCAGGCAGGCAGTGGTATCTTTGCTTCTAAAAGTGTTAGACGACCCAAAAACCGACTATTTTTTATTACTGTTACACGGATAACCCATCTTCGAGACACCATGACCTTCAGGATACCTCGATCTCGGCTCAGCGGCGCGTGGTCAACCGATGGGCACCCAGCAATTGACATACCTCGATGACGAATGCCCCGTCCCACTTGAATACCTGGCAAAACCTATAGAATTGTTGGAAGTTGACGAAACTGCTGAAAATACAGACACAGAGGTTAGAAAATCAAAGAAAACCTTAGCAATCGATAAGGTTCAGAAAATCGCGCTATCGGCCGAGGAGTATCGGGAAGTGGCCGAGATTTGGGCACGGAAGAAGATGCTAGGGATGGCCATTCACGATAGCATCAAAAGAGGCGCTGATGGGGAGACGGTTACTGTGAATCGGAAGCTTTTGAATGAGATGAGGTAAGCGGAAAACTTGACAGTTTTGCCCTCGCTTCAGCTCTATCAACCGTTCTCTCTGTCTGTATCTCTCGCTCGCGCTCTCTCTCTCTCTCTCTCTCACTCTCTCTCACTCTCTGACTCTCGCTCGCTCTATCTCATTTTCGCTCTTTCCATCTCCAGTTATCGCTCTCTCTCACCCTAACCCTTGCCATTTATCTTTGACTATCTCTCTCTCTCTCTCTCTCTCTCTCTCTCTCTCTCTCTCTCTCTTTCTCTCTCTACCTCTCCCCTCTCTCACTCTAGCTCTTTCCGTCTATCCCTGTCTCTCCCCCTCTCTCTCTCCCCCTCTCTCTCTCAGCTTAACTTTCAATTTTCAGAGACCTAACAATCGATTGCGACACGATGCTTCAACTCCCGCCAATCACCGAAAACGACTACGAACGTGCCAAGAAAAAGCATTCCACACCCACTTCTGCCACCTGCAGCCCAAGTCCATCTTTTACCCGAAAACACCCGCTTGAAGTCGAGGATCCTGAAGAATTTCTGCAACGAGCCTACGCAAGAGACAAGTTGGATTTGACTTCAGATTGGCACAACCGAGCAGCAGCCTTTGAGGCGATATCTGAGGTTCAAGGCCCGTCGGGTGGATATGTGAATGTTGAAAAACGGATCCCGGAACCGGTATTGGCTTCGATTGCCGGGCCTTCGGGTGAGGGAGAAAAGGAGAGTTACGGAGCGGAGCGTGCGGCCGCATTCATTATCGGCATTCACGATAAAGAAGCCACAGAACATCATCGAAGACCACCGCGCCAACTCGAGAATTCCGGATCGACAGATCAAGGTGAAGAGGAGCGTGACGCAGCGGAACACACTGCAACTTTTTCAATACGCGACGAAGAAGTGCCAGAAAATCGAAGGCTAGCGAGAAAATCCGGAGCTTCCGAGTCATCCGATGAGGGACAAGAGGTCTGTAGTGTAGCGGAGCATAACGTAACAGAGCGTCACCTAAGCGTACCGATTGACGAGGAGATGCCAGAAATCAGGAGATTATCTCGAAATGGGTCCTCATCAAGTGAAGGTGGAAATGAGACAGATGTGGAGTCGGGAATGGTTGGTATTTTGTACGTTAAAACCTTTATAAAAACTAAAAAAAAGCCGAAAAATTCATTAAACCGAATTTAACTGTTCATGTACATTGTGGGCTACGCTTTTTTATTGATTTGATATTCATGAAAATGAAAAAAGATTAAAAAGAGACCATCCAACCTGTTAAAAAAACAAAAGGTGAAATTTCCTTCGATGATTAGCAGATTAAAATCAATAATTAGCCCAAAGAACATACCAGCTTAAAGGTAACAAAGTATTTTAAAGCAAGGCACGTAAAGTTCAAAAATCAAACCCCAAGCGTACCTCATCTAAGCGTCACGGTGCCATTTAGGACATTGAGATGTGTGAACGGGGCCGTCACCGCAGCCGCACAGCCTCGTCATTAGTCCTCTTTCGGCCGGTCCCACCACGATTACGTACACATTCTGTCGGTCTCCAAAGGGACGACATGCCCTCCGAACAATAGACACACACACACAAAATATCGGATTTATGTAAAGCGGGGAGAAATCTCCCCCAAGACCTTTAAGCCGAGGGGATCATTCCCGCCAAAGCTGGTAGTTTTCCATTATTTTTGAAAGCAATTTTCTCTTGCTCCAGCCCTGCTCATCTTACTATAATTTTGAAAATCAATTTTTCCCAGTAAATTTCCGCAAATTGTGCTGATTTTACCGTATTTTTCAGCAGTTTTATTATTTTCAATTTTGCGAGACATTTTCTTTTTATGCCCCCTCCAAAATATCGTGTTTTCTATGGCAACAATTGTTCTAGTTATTATTTTCTACCCTGTAGGCTTTTTCTTCACATACAAACACATATTCCGGTTCCTTCCCTATCCTATGTACGATTTATACATTTACGGGTGTGATATTTCGGTTTCAGGTGATAAATATTAGTACTTTTTACTGTTTCTACTGTTTTTAGGTTAAATAAATGGTAATGACTTTAGATAACAAAAATCATAATTTTCTGGCTTCTCTTTTGAACCGAGAAATCCACGAGTCATGGTCCAAACAATCGATTTTGTCTCTAGATAGGCCTCATCTGACGCCACATAAAATTATGGATCGAAATGATGCTTTTTTGTTTGTAATTTTACGAGCGGCATGCGAAGTTCGATCAAGCAAGCCCAAAAACCACTCCTATCCTGCCGCTCTCCCAGCTTCCCCGAAACGCGCGCCACCTGGCCCACCGGGGGAGAAGGGGGTATAAAAGAGACCCCGCCCTCCTCTCTCTGATCGCGGTGATGTGTCTAAGGTTGGTCCGTGTTACTGAACGTGCTGTTGATACCACAACCTACTGAGCTCCATTTTTGCAATTTTGTCGAGGACCAAGTTTATTTTTGGAGGTTGTTATTTTATTTTCGCCCGGTTGGGCTCAGGTTTCGGCGCGACGGCGTTGACAGGTGAAAATTAAGCCTGGGGAATTATATTTACGAGGAATTTTGGTTTGCCTGCGCAGTACGGATTAATTTAAAAGTTTTCAGAGCATATTTATCACTTTAGGATATTCCTAAAGTGAAGATTACTAGCTTGTGACTGCAAGTTATACTTACAAAAGTTTCTAGCGAAGATAGAGCTGTTGAAGCAAGAAAAAAAAATTATAATTTCCACTAAAACAGCGAAAATAACTTTTATAAAACCTAACTGTCTAGAATTTTTCATAGATCTTTTCTAAATCAGGTCCCTTCGCAGAAAACATAAAAGCTGCGCGTGTTATGATGCATTAATGTCATTTCTGGTACGCTAACTCATCTATCTAATTTTCGGCGTAAATTCGATCGGAAAGCGGAACGGACCAAGGGCTAAAACACCATAAAGCAAATTACGTACCCGTAAAAGGGCACGGTTTCGTTTTTCTTAAAAAATTAGTCATTAAACACGTTAAAAACAGTCTAAAAGACTACAAATTACAAATTCTGACGCAAAACTAGCCCTACGATTCCTATTGTGTGCTTTGAAATATTCAGATTTCTCTGACGAGATCAATCTTGCAAACTAAGTCATTAAAAATCCTAAAAAAACTGATTGGAAACTCGAAGCCACGATTTTTACGTAAAAAGTGACTCTACGATTCCTATTTTGCGCCACTAAAAATTAGATTGATTTTACGCGTTGTGTCGTACCTTTAATCAAGAAAACTACAAAAAACACCTTGGGAAACTTCAAGCTACTACAATTTTTCTGACGTTTGACCTTCCCACGCGGTTCGCAAGCTGGGAAATTCACTATTTTGCGCCCCTAAAAAGCGGTGAGATCTCACGAACCTCACCGTTTTTCGTAGCACCCCCCCCCCCGCCCCTTCCGGTCTCCACGGTAAAATATAATTTGACGGCCGCAGCACTGCCGAGCCGAGCTGTGTGGCACGGCTACTAATTGCCTGAGAATAACCCATTTCACCAGGGGCCGTTTGCTACCTGCCGGGTCCCCAAGCGATTATTACTGATTTACGAGGCTTTAGACGGGTTTGAAATGGGGGAAGGTTGTCATGTAATGGGAAGTCATGTATGCTTTACGATCTGACGTTTGGTACATTTGATTATAGTTTTTCGCCGATTAATTGGACGCAGGATTTGGCAGGGAGTCGGACATTTCAGGCTCGTAGTCTTCTGCAGTTTACTGCCAAATAATCAAATATTTCAAATGCGTCACCAGAAAGGGATGCGACTTAGCGATTCTTGAGTGATATCTGCTAGCTTGCTAAAAACGCGAAAGCCAATGAATTTCCCCTTCCGTCTGTCCTGTTTCGATTGACTTTACCCCGCTGCTCTCCCCCCTCTCTCTTTCCCTCTCTCTCTCTCTCTCTCTCTCTCTCTCTCTCTCTCTCTCTCTATCTCTCTCTCTCTCTCTCTCATCAGAAATCAAAACACACCGGCCCAGCCAAGTGAATCCACTATTTCGAAGCTCAATCCCACCACGATTCTTTTTCACCTCACAACGGCCCGTTCGACTACATTTTCTCGCCCTGCTTCTCAGGAATTATTAGCTTTGAACTGCCGTACCCTCGAATCCTCCTTTTCAAGGTCTGACCTGCCTCCTTTTGAAGCTCCCAGAGCTTGAAAAGTTCTATCGATCTAGCAAGTGATGGATCCGAGGATGGACGCTGACCATTTGGCCGTGCAGGCAATATTTCCGTATCTGGCCGGCGGATCAGCAATTTGCTGTGTTCTAAATATTGCTATTATCACCGTGATCGCGAAGAATGACTCGTTACGAGGCAATTTTTACAAGATCTCGGTGGTGCAGGTGAGTTAATCCAAAAGAAGAGCATGCCCTAGCTGAAAACAAGATTCATTACACGTTTAAAAAATTTTTGCTGACCTGTCAAAGGCCTTAATATATCCTGGTAATACTAGATCGGGGTATATTATCCATTTTCAGACAATCATGGAACTCCTCTGGGCGCTCGTCTTCTTCGTCCTAATCCTTCCTTCACAAATCGGCTACTACGCCATCACATTCGAGCAGAGTGACTTTCTCACGGCAATCGCCCAACCAGTACGGATGCTCCTCTTTACTGCAGCAATCCTTACCACAATTGAGAGGGTTACGATCGCCCATGCGCCGGTAAGAAAGCGTAGAACCTTGTGGGGACCTAAAGCATCTACTGGATAAGGATGTAGAAGGAACTTTGACTAAAAGTTCTCTGGGCTGGAAGCAGGGCCGTAACAAACCCAAATTTCGGGGGGGGGCGACCCCAAAAATTTTTCACTAATATGACTAAAACTACAGCGCCGCAGGCAAAATTTTTGAAAACATAGGGTTTATAACACTAAAACTAGTGTTAAAAATAGACAAAAACAGCGCCGCAGGCAAAAAAATTTTTGGAAAAATTAAATCATAAGGGTCCCCCCTTATGAACTTTTCGGCCTTCAGCCGATTTCGGGGGGGGCGGCTCGCCCCCCTCGCCCCCTCTTACGGGCCTGGCTGGAAGTTAGGGGTTTCCGATGCCACATAACACAGTTAATCTGCGACGAACCGAATTTTAGGAAGTTGGCTGGACTCTGTTTCGACGTGGGCTAATCCTAGCCCTCATCTTTGTCATTCCCACGTTTCTTGTCGCCATCATCTTTCGAGATAGAGACGAGTGGACGTCGAGAGTGGATTTTACAGAATGCGATACTACGGTAGGAACTTGACATATTTTGGGACAGATTTTTGTTACATTTCTGATGTTAAATTAGTATGAATTTGCGATAGTGCAGTTCATGATTAGCATCGAGATGTTTTGGAACGACCGCCAGCTTTCGAGATCTACAGGGTGTCCCAAAACCCCCCCGGCGTTTGGCCGTCTTCCATCCAATCGGGACCAAATTTTTACCAATGATGCGGACCCATAAAAACTATGTGCATTTTCTAAGCAAAATATTGTAAAACAAAAAAGATATATAAAAATTAAGGTTTATTTTGCAGATTTCATTAGGATTTTAACGGAATTCGGCCTCGAAATGTTTAGCAAAAATGAAGGGGCACTCTTTTCTACCTGTAGAAGTTTTTTGATTTACGAAAATTACGTTTAAATTGGGCCTTTCGAACACTTTTTATTATCATAACCAGCGGGGGAGGAGCCGCTTCGCGACTCTCCCCCGCTGGACCCCGTCTAGGCCCTATGAATCGAGCGCCCTTACACATAAAGTTACCCTGAAGAAAGAAAAACACATCTCCCATGCAAACCTCTTTGTATTGGCATGCGGCGCAAGCTGAAATTGCTAGTGTCGTTATTAGGCCTGCGGCGCAGCGGCGCCGGCTCGAGCGGTGTGTTTCGAGATAAAGCCTGTCGCAAGCTTGAGCGGTAACCCCCTTCTTTAGCCTGCGGCGCTAGCTTGAGCGGCTAGCTTCGTTCTAAAGCCTGCCGCGCAAGCTTGAGCGGCTAGCTTTGTTCTAAAGCCTACGGCGCTAGCTTGAGCGGCTAGCTTCGTTCTAAAGCCTGCGGCGCAAGCTTGAGCGGCTAGCTTTGTTCTAAAGCCTACGGCGCTAGCTTGAGCGGCTAGCTTTGTTCTAAAGCCTGCGGCGCAAGCTTGAGCGGCTAGCTTTGTTCCAACGCCTGCGGCGCTAGCTTGAGCGGCTAGCTTCGTTCTAAAGCCTGCGGCGCAAGCTTGAGGGGCTAGCTTTGTTCTAAAGCCTGCGGCGCTAGCTTGAGCGGCTAGCTTCGTTCTAAAGCCTGCGGCGCAAGCTTGAGCGGCTAGCTTCGTTCTAAAGCCTGCGGCGCAAGCTTGAGCGGCTAGCTTTGTTCTAAAGCCTGCGGCGCTAGCTTGAGCGGCTAGCTTCGTTATAAAGCCTGCGGCGCAAGCTTGAGCGGCTAGCTTTGTTCTAAAGCCTGCGGCGCTAGCTTGAGCGGCTAGCTTCGTTCTAAAGCCTGCGGCGCAAGCTTGAGCGGCTAGCTTTGTTCTAAAGCCTGCGGCGCTAGCTTGAGCGGCTAGCTTCGTTCTAAAGCCTGCGGCGCAAGCTTGAGCGGCTAGCTTTGTTCTAAAGCCTGCGGCGCTAGCTTGAGCGGCTAGCTTCGTTCTAAAGCCTGCGGCGCTAGCTTGAGCGGCTAGCGTCGTTCTTAAGCCTGCGGCGCTAGCTTGTGCGGCTCGCTTCGTTTCAAAGCCTGCGGCGCCAGCTTGTGCGGCTCGCTTCGTTGTAAAGCCTGCGGCGCAAGCTTGAGCCTCCCTATCCCGCGGCACAATTTTGAAGGGCTAGCTCTGACCTTGGGCCTGCGGCGCTAGCTTTCCCGGCTAACTTCCTTCCGAAGCTTGCGACGCTAGTTTCAGGGGCCGGCCTGAACCTTTAGCCTGCGGCGCTAGTTTCAGCGGCTAGCGTCGTTCCAAAGTCTGCGGCGCTAGCTTGAGCAGTAGGTTGATTCCTTGTCCTGCGGCGCATGCTTGAGTGGGTAGCTTCATTCTATAGGCTGCGGCTTGAGTGACTAACTTCATAATAACCTCCCTACACGGAAATCTACTCCGAAACGCACTTTCCGAGCAAAAAGCAAAACAACTACGATATCCGAGGATCGAACCTCCGATGGTTGGATTAGCACGGCGAAGCGCTTACCACTACGCCATGCAATGCTTGGCAGCACGCGTCAAACACCCGTTTTATGCCTCAAGAGGACTGCCCGGGGCAGGGGAGGAAACGCATCGAGAGGCGGATCCAAAGAGACGACCAAACTCGCGAGTGCAACTGGCAAGAATGAGGAAATTTGTATTTTTTCACATTATGCAAATTAGCCCTCCCGGACCCCCAAAAATCAATAAAACCGGCTTTAACTTTGTAAACTTGTATTTTATCTGGATTCTGAAAGCGCCATCGGAAAGAGGAGGGTCGATTCCCCCGGGTGACGGAGAATTAAGGCATTTTGGACACGGGAAGTCCCTCAAATCGGGCGTCGAAAGTGACATCCACACACACACACACACACAAAGAAACGCGACCAAATTATATAAGGTAGGATTGCCAGAAACTGACCGAGAAATGACAGTTTTTCGGAGAATTACTCAAAATCCGCATTCTAATTGCGAAAACATAGCCAAAAACGATTACCAGAGTTCTCCAAAAATAAGTTTTTAAGCTATAACTTTTTGGTTTTACAATATTTTGCTTAGAAAAATACTCCCTAAAAGCAGGGACCTATAGTCGTTAGAAACGCTAAAAAATGACCTTGTCAACCTACCAAGACCTACGCCCCCGGGAAAGATCAATCCTTGCGCTGCCTAACCCCCTTAAAGTCTGGCGTCATTCAGCAAGATCATTTAACCTGCAAAATTCAATAGGCAGCGCTTTGCTTTTGCCGCCTCCCGTCTGAACCTTTGACTGTTTACCTAGTCGATACCTATGAAAAAATTAGGGTCGACCTTTCATCCGACTTTTCAGATCGACTGCGTACTCGAGTTCATCCTGGAAGGAGCCCTGTTTGCCCTGACCATCGCTGCCGTCATCTCGTTTGTATTGACAATGATTGGAGCGATAAAGAGTGGCAGCAAGGAGGTTAGGTTAATTCCATCAGGCCCCTCGTTTTGCAAGGCCTGCAGCCCTAAAAACAAATGGTTGTTTACGTGCGGATAGGGCAGTAAGTGCTCCTTCAATTGTCGCATAACAACGGTTAATGATAGCTCTCGTTTTTAACGTCAATTTTGCAAAAAAAATTTAATGAAAATCTGGATTACTCATTGTCAGTTTCGGCTATAAATTATCCCCTCATTCTGTGAAAAACCACCGCGGCTTCCCACCCTGATAAGCCGCTATCAACCACTCGTCATTTTCCAAACCCCTGGAAAAGACCAAAGTATGGAAAATGGGGGCGGATTGGACGGCTTGAATGTGACGAGAGGGGGGAATTAACGTAAAATTCACAAAATTTAAAAGAATGAGAAGTATCACTTGATTAAATTTAGGAAAAACACGCCCACGCCATTGCCACCACCATCGTGATCATCGACTACGTGCCACTACTATGTGAATCTGTGCGGAGTGTTATTGCCTTTCGATTGCATCGAGTGTTCGATTTTCGATTGGACAATAGCTTGTTTATTGCCAGGTAAGTATCCTAGGAAGTCTTGAAGCTAGGGATACGCATCCTAAAGGACTAGATTGTCGAAACTGCTGCCATTCGATGGCTAGGTCACGACGGCTACGCGTCGCACCAAGTGATGCATCCAAACCGTCTTTGGTTAGCTCCATGAACTGATGTTTGAGCCAAAATAATCTACGCTTGCACCCATGCTTTTGATGTCGAGACCTAGTCGCCTGAAGAGGTCGAAACTGCCACTTCCTAGTTCCCTTAATAAAATGTCTCACCCCTAAATTCTCGGTGCTTTGTTCTGCGAAAAATGTTGCGAAAAACCTGTGCTATCATACCGTCCACAGTATTTCCTGAACCTCAGTCTCAATTTAGTGTGATCACCCTAACCCTGAGCTCCTGCCTCCGCCCCTTGCTGCTCGCCATCTGCGATCCGCAGATCCGGGCCCTACTTTTTGCTCATCTCTGCAATCAGTGCAGAACATCGTCAGCCACTAGTCACCAAGCTGATGCTCCGTCGAACGCTAGTCACGGTATGGCAAAATGCTCTGGTTTTGAGAAAAGCATATTTAAGGAGCTCATCACGGAGGCGCTTCGGTGAAGACAAACGCTGTTGGCGAGGTGCAGAAAGCGCCGAGGGTAAGCAAGAGAGAGAGAGGGAGAGATAGATAGAGGAAGCGAGAGATAGAGAGAGGGAGAGATAACGAAAGACAGCGAGAGAGTGAGGGAGAGAGAGAGAGCGAGACAAAGAAAGCAACAGATAATTCTTGCCCGCGGCACGCAACGCACACGCTTCTCGAGGTCTTACGGCTTCGTAATCCATCCAACAAAAAAAAAATACCTTCCTACTTTTACCGCCCCTTTAATTCCACTTTTTTCCAGCGCCTCACCCCAGTGCGCCGATAACTTCTCTTGACCCTGCCGAAGAGCCTCAACCGCCCGTCATCTGTCTCGATTCGCTTCTTCCCCTATTTTAAACCGTTTTCCCCGTATTCGTTGGCCAGCCAGAGCCACCGGGCAGTCCATCTGCGATAAGAATAGGGAGAGACCGTGGGCGGCCCACTGCAGAAAAACCCGCGAATTTTGGCACATTCCCACGGGCCTTCCGGGGCCTCAATTCTTGCTCCTTCCGAAATTTTTCGGGGTCTGAATTCTTGGGCCTTACCGTATGTAGGTTGGGGTCAATTAAGCCCATCAATTAGTTCGGATAAATGCCATTTCTGGGGAAAAAAGTTACTGTATCTTCATAATACAAAACTGGCCGAAAATCATTGTAAATTTGCGTTGTTTTGGTTTCACGCTGATCTCTATTATTTTTCCTGAATTTCTAATTTATGTGACGGCCCACTAATTCGGCATTATGCAGATTTCCGTTGTTTCGTTGCACCAGTGCCTCTTGCTGTATTTATTACCGTTTAATGTGCATTATTCTATGCCGCTACGCCCCACTCCGCGTCATAATAAAACCGATAGTATCTAGAAAAGCTAAAAATGTTACGGTCAATTACTACTCAATTGAAGACAGCTTCTATATTTATGGGCCCGCGCAAAAAACCTTTTTTGGGTCATATGCGGAATGATGGGATTTTCCGTGAGGCTCCTGATTCCGCTACCGTACTGTACTGTACTGCTACCGTACGGTACGCTACAGTGGGCGATAGGGTTGCACAGAAGGTGTAGGCAGTCTACTGGAAATATTTTAAAAGTGAAGAACGAAAGTTGGATAACGACATTAAATTCCGCTGCGGTGCTAATTCCGTAAATGTACTATGTGCCAAAGTAGCAGTAGGGATCGGTGAGAGGTGTATACAGTCCACTAAAATGTCAGTTTTAAGTCAGAATCGGAACTTTCTGAAATTCCACTAAAATCCTAATTCCGCTACTTTCCTCTGTACTACAGCCACCAATATAGCCTGGGGTAGAAAGTGCATCAAACACTAGCACAACTCTAAAGTGCCACTCGATAGAACAAAGACTCCGACCCTTATCAGCTCTATTAAGGGGATCGATCCGTGAAAATATCATTGAATATTGAGAGGGCATAGAGACAGTGATAAGGGCCAACAAGTGGTCACCACCTCGGGGTTCGCTCCCGGCTGAAGTCGAGCATCAAGTCTGCCCTCGATTTACGGCTTCACACTAACGAGGCTCATGCCAGATTTGCGCTAAAAATTACTACATTTAATTCGAAAATCAATACCCCGAAGTGCGAAAAATGACCGAACGGGAGCCATTGCTTGGAGCGGGATTGTAAGTTCTTTTTTGATAAACATGTATTACATATCCTAAGCAATACACGGAGAGTATTAATATAATGCTGAAATACTACTTGGTAAACTACTATTAAATGACTTATAAACACTTGAAAGCATGCCGATAATATATTTTTCTAAAGTGAATGTCCTTGATTAATGTATTGAAAAAGTCGACATTAAAATCTTATCGCCTCACCTAAAATTTTCAAGAACTGGGCAATATCATAGCTTAAAAGCGTGTGTGTGTCCTTGCGTGTTGTTAAAGCGTTTCTTTGGGATAGACACTTTAACAACACACAAGAACACACAATTCACGATTAAGCCGATGATTTTTTCGTTTTAAAAACGTTTAACTACGTAATTAACGCACATCCATAACGATCAAAACAAAAAGACCTAAACTGCTTTAAACAAGTGCAAATTTACTGGTTTAAAAACTGGATTTTACACAACGGTCAACCAATTCACAATTAATCAGCCGTACCGCTTTTTTGGCGGGAAAAACTGTGAAGTTAACTTAGCGATCGCTATCGCGTAGAAAACAAACAAAAATTTCAAAATTCGGTTCCTTCACGTGCTCGTTCTTGCCATAAACATGAGTTATTTTTGGGAATCTGATAAACTATTGACGAGATATTTGGCACTGTGATGGTTAATTTTAAGATACCTCTAGCAAGTTACTTTTTCGCTTATGCTGTTTTCTGAATATAAACATCTACACGGCCAACATGTCCGTTGTAACCTTATTTATAAACTGCGGGATAGCTTACCCCCAGATAAGTGAGATGATCGGAAGACGCGTATCCCTCTTGATCTCGGGTCGTGTTTTATATAAACCTCTTATCTGCATTGTTTGCGTCAAACTTTGGTCGGTTTTCCCGGAATCCCGGAGGTAACATACATAGGCCAATGAAAGGCCGCCGGTTCGAGTCTGTAGGGGTAGCCGGGGGACTGGATGGGCCATGCCTGGTTGGCTTGGCCGAACTGCCTTCCACTTTTGCAAAATCCAGATTCTGCATGGGCTGAGTTTTGTGGAAAACAGAGACCAAAGCATAGATTAAACCGAGAATTTAAATATCTAGACGGCCTGTAGTTTTTCTTGCAATTTATAATTAAACATTGCTGATAGATTCCCGAGGTTTAGGTATCACTTTCTCTTTCCTGTTGCTAACCCGAATTGCCAGTTCGAACGTTTCGCAAAATACGGAAACGCTTCGGCTCCAGCTTGCTTTAATAAATAATGAAACGGCAAATTTTTGCTTCACTATATTTTTAACACTGTTTTACGCCATTTAATAAAATTTGATTAGGCATCCCAATTTCCTTATGCTAATGATGGGCTGATGGGGGAAAAGCTTGTGAAAAACCTTTTGCAAGGCACTGACCAAAGCATGTTTTATTCCAGCGTTGTAACGGTACACCGTATCAACTTTACTGAAGTTTGACCCGCTGAATCATTCCGTGTGTGTACTATTCTGAGAATTTCATAGGCCAATTTCTTGCGGCCAAAAACCATCATAAAAATTTTGTAAAGAAGTGAGTCAGAGTCTGATTCTCTGGCAAAACCGCTTTTTTACTTGATTTTGAATAAAGTATAGCGAGAGAGAGAGCGAGAGAGAGAGAGAGAGAGAGAGCGAGAGAGAGAGAGACGAGGCAGTGATCATAAATTGGGACATTCATGCGGTCGCGCGCAATTTTCTCTCATTGAATTGATGCTCTGCTTCACCCCGCATTTTTCTCGTTCTTCCGGTTTTTCGCAAATAATAATATGGGTTGTAATATTTTTAATATTACCAGTTGCCCGTTCAACACGTTTTGAATGGCGAAAAAAATTTTCGGTTTATTGGTTTCCTAATGGTTTTGTTTACCGTAGTTCCCCATAGCTAGGCTACCTCGCTAACGCCGTCGATACACCGCTATACGATATTTTCTATAAATTTTTGGTCACCAAGTATCTTTAAGCTCAGTTTTCCTGTGAGCTGATAATTGTGAAAAGTTTCGCACTCGCCTAGTTCTGAGATTTTTTGGGTTTTCCCACTGAAAAGCTTCCTAGTTTCTAAACCCAGATCGTTTCGCAGGTTGTGAAAACATAATTGGATCCAGTGCAAAATTCTGCCTACGTTCAGCTTGGTCCCGTTCCGAAAATATTGGAAGTCTTCGCTTTTAATTTGTTTAGAATTTAATTTCTATTAAAGGAGCGCTAAACTCCATGCCACAACTAACCCAAGATATCCGCAGAATAGTCTCCCTCTCTCTCGCTCTCCCTTCACCACGACCCACCAAGTCTACTCGCTACAAAGCCCGTGAACCCGATGTGAGAATGGTCTGAATTGGGGGCGGGACCCGCTCCTACCTATAGCCGTGTGTGCCGCAATGCAAAGCGAGATAAGCTGTTCAGGCCCTGTAGATCTATTACAGGCCTTGGGCCTAAAAAGTGCTTGCCCTCCCACAAGCTGCGGGTTATCAACATTTGGGACCGGGGGCCTAACCTCCCCCTTTGGCCTGTCGTCACCCCCTATATAACCTCACCCCAATCCGGTCAATTTCACAGGCGAAGCGTTGCGACTGGTTCTACGGTTTTTTATTTTACTACGGATTTGTGCAAATTTTCTATGCAAATTAATGCTTATGGTAACTAAAATGTCATATTGCCTAAATCCTCTGCAAGTAATCGATTACAGTATGAAACAAATCTGATTCCGCAAGGTGACTCTGCACGCCACAGTTTTCCACTAGCGTTGTCCCCATTACCGCAAATTTTTCTGCGAGGCTTACGGTATGACCCGATTCCGCAAAGTTCCTCTTGTACTTTATTTCCTACGCGACCTTTGCTAGGTACCGATTACGCAAAAAAATTCCTCGGATTCCGCAAGGCTCCTCGACATTCTACCACCAATTACTCTGTAATCTCTATCTCTCTCTCTCTCTCTCTCTCTCTCTCTCTCTCTCTCCCTCTCTC
Source organism: Mesorhabditis spiculigera (assembly GCA_958295435.1). Taxonomy (NCBI): domain Eukaryota; kingdom Metazoa; phylum Nematoda; class Chromadorea; order Rhabditida; family Rhabditidae; genus Mesorhabditis; species Mesorhabditis spiculigera. The sequence goes on along the minus strand of CATQJA010002607.1, from coordinate 268,658 downwards.
TTTTTTGTTGCTGCATATCTTATGCCATCTCATCCCGGATGGCCAGTCATTTCTATAAGGTTTCCTAACTACCTTCCTAGAAATAGATTAATCCCGGTTCCTCTCTAATTTCCGCTTATTCCTTGGCTGATTCTTGCAATACCAGCTTCTTATTGATCTTTACTCATATTTTCATATGGCTTTCTTGTAGCAAAAGCCTCATTTAATGCGCTAGCAATTAGAGATGACAGCCTCAACAGACGTACCACCCGCCCCGGTCGTGGAGCTCATTTATAACCCGAAAACCGTGGAGAGAGCGTGAGTTATTCCCAGGCTATACGAAGCTGATTGGGATTTTCTTGTATGCTAATCATAGCGAGAAATGTCTCACGGATTTGCAAATTCGGTTAAAAAATTCCGCCATGCTTAAGAAGCTTAAAAAATTCAACAATTCTGAGCTTGAAAACCAGTTAAACAAAAACAAACGAAAAATTGTGTGATTTGGATTCAGCCTGTTGATGTATGGTCACGTAAACCGTAGCGTGCTTTTTCAATACCTTGAAATTTGCATGAACACGTCGCCCCAAAAAATGCAGGCTCTTGCAAAGCCGTGAGTCACAACATCCGCCCCTCGCTTTAGCCCTAAATTGCCCTAAAAATAGGGGATCGCGCCCTAGTATGACGCTAGTAGACATTTAATGGTGACTGGTTTTGTATAATCCAAACCTAGACGTCAAAACCTAATTGCAGTAGCAAATAAGAAAGAAAACCACAAGTCAGAGAAAGGACACATCCCGACACCTGAACTCTGCGGAGGAAAACACGAATCACCGGGGCAGGGGATTTGTTGGTTGCTCACTCGTGTTCTGTCCTGCTCCTTTGGACTCGCTAAAACGAGCATGAGGACAGGAGGGAGGAGGAGTAGGAGGAGGAGTTTGTTTCCGAGTTCTGACCAGGCGAAATCCTTAATCTGGCTAGTGGAAATCGTATATTTTGGTGGGGCTTCGCTTATACTTCCGAAAATCTGATTCCCGAAAATCCGTTTCCCGAAAATCCGATTCCCGAAAATAGAATTCCCGAAAAATCTGAATCCCGAAAAATCTGAATCCCGAAAATCTGAATCCCGAAAATCCGGTTCCCGAAAAATTCGTTTCCCGAAAATCTCTTTCCCGAAAAATCTGCTGAAGAATCTGCGGTTTGTGAACTGAAAAAAACTCTGGGACAATTCAAATAGGCGGGGGAGATCTGCGCCTCAGCGCCCGCCCTGCTCTCTAGGCACCCCCTCTGCCTATAGGCCATTCATTAAAGTTAATTTTTAACTTTGTTTTCCTCCAATTTGGCTTTTCAGAGCGCGGTCTTTCGGGGTTTGGATTCTCGGTTCTCGGATTTTTCGGGATTCAGATTTTCGGGAGTCGGATTTTCGGAAAACGGATTTTTCGGGATTCAGATTTTTCGGGAATCGGATTTTCGGGAATCAGATTTTCGGGATTCAGATTTTTCGGGATTCAGATTTTCGGTAATCAGATTTTCGGGAAACAGATTTTCGGGATTCTCATCGGAAATCATTTTGGTGGTGTTTTTCTTGATTTCCCTACTCTGAGGCTGCGTTTGCTCATTAACCAGATTGCTAACTTGGAATGGGTTCATTCAGGTAAACTAGTAAGCAGATTATTGTAGTTATTGAATTTTTGGCGATTTATGCTAATCATAACACTACGTAAGCAGATTGGCAGGTCTTGATCACTACATTAAATTTAAAGTATTGAAGACGTACAAGGTTAATACTTTGCAATAGGCTAAAATACTGCGTTATACTAGTAGTTATAAAGATTACTGTAATTTCTTAAATTCCTATTAAATACCGCTATTCCAGAACCTCCTATAATGCGACCGGAATGGCCAAATCCGATACAACCGCTTCGTTCCATTGCCATGACCACGATGAGAAGAAAGAGGGTACGGTAGTCTGGTTATCCTTTGGAAAATAGAGATGGTTTTAGACGAGAAAAACCGAAAAGCAAGACGAATCCTGTGGATCTCCGTCCTGATTTGTTTGCTGTTCATGATTTGCGAAGTTGTCGGAGGGAAAATTGCTAATTCGTTGGCCATTATTACTGATGCCGCGCATTTGGTGAGTTCAGCACGATTTTAAAGGTACCGGGAATTCAAATGAACTTATAAATTTCAACTCAATTAACTAGAAAAAAATTAAAAACTCAATATTTAAATTGTCAGCTAACCGATCTCGCATCGATGCTGATCTCTCTCTTCTCCCTGTACATCGCCAACCGCCCCGCCAACCAGAAGATGAGCTGGGGATTCCATCGAGCAGGTTAGGCAAATTTTTCAAATATTTATCCCTTTAATTATTTAAATATCATCTTATTGATTTATTTCAGAAGTCCTCGGTGCCTTCTTCTCCGTTTTCCTGATCTGGGTGGTCACCGGCGTTCTCGTGGTGCTGGCGATTAGCCGGATAATCAAGGGTGATCACGAGGTGCGTGGATTTTCATGGATTTTTGATTACTCAGTCCATTTAAAGTTACAAAAAGGGCGTCATCGTAGATTTTAACAAAATTACGTTACTTTTTGACCCCCGAGCCCCTTTAAACCCGATTTTCCGTCAGTTTTTAACAATTTTAACACCAAGCACCTCCAAAATCTTATGTGTACTTTTCCCGGAACCCAGACAATCCCAGGGTTGTATTTTCCGGAGCGATACTTCCACCCCGTCTAGCCGCTCTCCGACCATCCCTATTGTGCCCATTCACGCGTTTATTGTAGCGTGCCGGAGCCCCGAGGGGTCGACCCCGGATACATAGCACACACACAATACAACACATGGCAATATGGCACAGGCAACCAACAGCAGTAGAACAGCTGTTCCGATGGTTAGGGCCGGAAGATTCTGGCTAGGGAAATTGGGAAAGAATTGAGATTTACCTTGACGTTTCGTACCCCTTTGAAGAAATTTTGCATTTTTGAGGCCCAAAGATAATTTTTGAGAGAGAGAGCGAGCGAGCGAGCGAGAATGAGAGAAAGCGAGAGAGAGAGAGAGAGCGAGAGAGAGAGAGAGAGAGAGAGATATAGAGAGCGAAAGAGAGCGAGAGAGAAAGCGAGACCTCACGACACTTTGTTCACTTCTTGGTCCCTTTAAAAACCGCAAAATTTATACAACAGGGTTTCCACATTAGCCACTAAAGCTCGTGCCATTAAACTCGCCTGCTCCCTTATCTCGACTGTGTTGATGTTTTGTGACGTAGTTGAACGTGTTCACAAGTCGTAATACTGATGCTGACCCCTTATCAAAAACTTGAGTCATAGCTTACCCTATACTAGTCATATTATACGTACCAAGGAAAAACGGGCCCCTTTTCAGGTGGAACCAAAGATTATGGCGATCACGGCCAGTCTCGGTGTGCTCGTCAACTTGATGTGAGTCATTTTTCAAGCAGGTTTTTTTTGAGGAAGAGGAATGGAGGAAAAGCTGGAAATGAGGGCCCTCGAAAAAGTACCAAAAAGATTATAAACATTATGATCGACTTTCAGGGACTTTTGAAGTGGGTTAAAGGGGCTAGGAAGCGGGTAAATTGACTTTTGAAGCTACCAGGTGTTGACAGATACGTATTTTCCAAGATACATAATAAAACTACTTAACGTTTCTTGAATGTTATTTAGAACACAGAAAATCTGCCATCAAAATCGTCTAGACGTGTATATTGACGTAGTGTGTAGTTGTCGAGACCTGGTGGACGCCCGTGGTCGATTTGGAGACCTCCAAGTGCCTTTAATTTTGGCTCGGTTTACGCTTTTTTTTTTGATTTTTGGTTGCTTTTAGGACGTAATAAGCTATAATCATAGGCAGTATCGCAAAACTTAACCTTGATCTCCACCCGTCAACCTTAACGTATCACAATTTTCTATACGAACCCACACGAAGAGCCGATGGCTTCCGTTATCAGGGTGACCGCGGGGAGCAGCTGGAAAATTTTTTGGCCGCTCGGCTTTGCGCGGTTTTTCGGGGCAAGCCGGGCTAGATAACGAGCTTCCTGAAAGGGTCAGGGCGTGAAATTATTAGTCTGGGAAGATCATGGAGATGGGGACGCTAAAAACATACAATACGACGAAAACTCTAAAATTAATAGATTTAGTGTTACAATATCCATTCATATATTTAATTAATATAATCCAGACCAAAGAACCTTCGAAAAACAAACCGAAAATTCAATATTTAGCATGGGAGCCCTTCTATTTTTCGGCGGGCACTCCCATTCTCACGGCGGAGGTGGACACGGTCATAGCCATGGAGGAGCCCCGAAGAAGAACAAGAAGGTGGGCGAGCTAGCAGAGAGCTTCTATGAATTAGCCCAATCCGCTAATTGAACCTTTCTAAGCTAATTTCTCCTTTCAGAAGCAGCAAAAGGACATCGAAAGCGCGCACGGGCACAGCCATGAAGGAGGGCATGGCCATAGCCACTCTGGTGGACATGGACACAGTCATGGAGGAGGACACGGACACAGCCATAGTGGATCTGATGCATCGCATGAGACTGAGGCTCAACATGCTGCTCATGGGCATAGCCATGAGGAGAAGGGGTCTAAAGGGGTAAGTGAAAAATTAAGGAGTTCGGTCTCGATCTCTCGTTCTCTCCCCCTCGCTCCCTCGTTTTAGTTAGCACTACGGTAATTGCAATCATGATGATACCAGTACATGCAAAATTCTATTAAATTTTGGTATTATCCTACTCTCTCTCTCTCTCTCTCTCTCTCTCTCTCTCTTTCTCTCCTCTCTATCCCTCTCCCCTCCTCCCCCTCTGCTCCTACCGCCTCTCTCTCTCCTCCTCCCCCCCCTCTCTCTCTCTCTGGCTCCATACCGCTCTCTCTCTCTTCTCTATCTCTCTCACGCACTCTCTCGTCTGCTGTAGTTAGAGTTAGAGTTATGCCCTTGCAGTTATAACGCTCATTACCACCTTTTTTAGCATGCTCACGATGGTGCCAACATCAATGTCCGCGCCGCCTTCATCCACGTCCTCGGCGACCTTATTCAAAGTGTCGGTGTACTGATCGCTGCTCTCGTTATTCTCTTTGTGGTACGTTACGTTACGCTTTACACATTACGTTGTTTAAGCCAAGTAAACTTTAAACTTGGCTTAATTTATCATATCGGTCTTGTTCTGACCGCTGCAAAAGTCCAACGCCACCTTTTTTGTTCCCATTGCAAACCTTGCGCCCAGAAATACCCAAAATTGTCGTAAACGTTGTTTTCTTTAGCTCGTGGGGGAATGGTTGTGCGCGTGCCGCCTCAAAAGTCAGAGTCCAAAAACACATGGCCTTGGTTTCGAAAAACCACAAAACCACCGCTCGCCCGGCGATTTTCTGGACTCCGCGGGGTAGAAACGGTCCAAAACGAGTCGCTCTGAAAGGGAAGGGGGAGACAGAGATTAACGTGCTCTTTGGTGAGCACTACGATTTGTAAAAATGTGGACGATTGGTCAGAAGTCAGAAGGAACAGGACATTTGCCTGGGAATCTTTCGGCATTGATTTAAAATAACTTCGGTGAGAGTACCAGGGACCCGAAAGAGAGCGAGAGAGGGCGAGCGAGAGGGATAGAGAGAGAGAGAGAGAGAGAGAGAGAGCGAGAGAGAGAGAGAGAGAGAGAGAGAGAGAGAGAGAGAGAGAGAGAGAAGGCAAGAGCTAGAGGAGAAAGATGGAGCGAAATGAGAGAGAATGAGAGAGAGAGAGAGAGAGAGGAGAGGAGAGGAGAAGCGACAGAGTGAGGGAGAGTGACAAGGGGAGAGAGACAGCTAGAACTAGAGGAGAAGATAGAGAGTTAGAGAGAGACAGAGACAGAGAAAGAGCGAAAATGAGAGGAAGAGAGAAAATTCCTGTAAGCAAATACATCAAATGCACCAGATTTCATAGTTTTTTTACTGAATATAATATCGTAAAATGTGGGTAGCGTGTAATTGACAAAACTTACCAAAAATCTGGTACTTCTAACGTTTCCTTGCCCCTTTAAAGTTGCAAAAACGGTTTTATAAGCTCTCGCTTTTCCAGCCCTCCTGGACGATCCTCGACCCGATCTGCACGCTCATCTTTTCCGTCATCGTCCTCAGCACGACCATCTACATTCTCAGGGACGCGCTGGTCGTGCTTCTTGAAGGTATATTAAGGTTTAAAGTGCCAGCTCTAATTTTTTCAGGTCGTCCAGCCTCAGTCGACTTCAGCGAGGTGATCCAGTCCCTCCAATCGATTCCTGGCATCGAGAAGGTGCACGATCTGAGGATATGGGCGCTGACGATGGATAAGGTTGGTATTTATGGCGATATACACGAATTAATAGGTTTAAGTGGTATAAATACCTGAATGGTCGTTTGTAAGCCACTTTTTCGATATTTAGGAAAAATTTTCTATTTTTCTACATGTCACGGAAACGTAAGTAATGCTTAAATAATATTTAATCGACGTACTACTCAAAAGTATCCAAATCAAACTTTACTTAGGTGGCCGTTTCCGTACATCTTGAAGTTACTGACGAGCGCGACTCCCAGCGCATTCTCCGGGAAACGAGAGCCATGCTCAAACGGGAGCACAACGTCCACGAGTGCACCGTTCAGATTGAGGTTTGTAGTCTTCTGTAGTTTGTTATTCTTTCGTTATATTTTTTCATTTATGGCAATTTTCGCATCATGTACTTTTTTGTAGTCTAATTCCATGGCTTTTACAGACGTACTCCTCCGAGAAAGACGATTGCCACCGATGCGTGCCGCTCAAGAAATAACCCAACTACACCCGCGCGAGATTGCTGTAGCTCTGTGCATAATTTTCTGTATTTATCTTTGGGTCAAGAATAAAGATTTTGTAAAACGGCGCTTTATTTTTGAGACCCAAAAAGCCTTTTGTTGCCGTGTCGAGTTCGATGAATGAGTGGTGGGAAGTTGTGCAAAGATTCTGAATAATTCATCTTTCTAAGGAGCCGCTTGTTGTATTTCCGCGCAAGAAAATAGGGATCCTAACTATCCAGTTTCAAAAAGGCTTTAAAACATGGGGTATGGCAGGAAATTAATGTGACAGATGACCGGTGGCAGGAACGTAGTTGAAAGCCTATCTTGTGCCGAATTTTTTGCTGATTCCGAATCACTTTTTAAAATTTGCGGAAGAGCCCGATTCCAAAGTTTACAAAGCCTTTTGTCATTTTTGTTGTCAGTTAGAGAGGTTATACGGATTGCTTTTTATGGCTCGTCCTGGAAACGGACCTAACTCATTCGATAGCGAATTCAATTCTGAACAAGATGCACGTATTCAATCTTGGAAACTGACAATTCCCGATTTCTTAAAATTAAAATGACGTTTCGGGGCAGTCCTTATTAGTAAGATGCTCCAGTATAAATAATTTGCACAATTTTATACAAAGTTTTATACTGGTAAGTGTTTTATTTTCTGCTTTGTTGAGTGCCATACACAAAATATGCATCACATTGGTCTACAGGCTCGCTCGTTACAGCCTCAATCTTCAGTATCGTCATCATCGGATGGCCAGGGTGATCCTGGAGCGGCCGGCATTTCACCGAATCATTTGCCCGTCACTTCGAATGTGATTATTGTTGTCGATTGCATGCATGGATAAAATGCGAAGTTTAATATTTTCAATATTACGCATCCCGTATTTCCATTCATCCACCAATCTATCCAGAAATCTTTGAATGTCAGTAATATCCGCGGAATCGATCTCGAGACGCATTTTCGGGCATTTGAGTCCGAGGTATGGCTCTAGCGGCGGCGTGATTTGCAGTTGGATCGAATTAACGTAGGTATTGGCCAGATGGAAGAGCTCGTCCGAAGGCGCTTGTCGTTCCCAGAAGCGCAGAACCTGATATTTTCTGTTCGGTAGTGTGAGCTTCTGAAGGATATCTGAATGTAGCGCAAAGTCATGGCCAGCTTCTTCCATCGCATGCAGCTCCAACGTTTTCAAGCCGTACGGGATCTCGTACTTTGGCCAGCCCTGCAATGCAATTTTTTCGACGGTTGTGTGCGATAGCATAAGGGTCTGGACACGCGGATCACCGCGTAAAGATGCGTACCCCTCGCTGTGAACAATCAGCAAATTGTCCTCTTCGATAAATACGGTGCAATCCATTCGGTTGTCCCTGGAATCCTCGGTCAATTTTCACAGCCATCTACACGTGAGTGCATAGCGTAGGCGGTCCCTGGGGCCCGCGCTAGCAACGAAATTCACGACACGTTCGTGGAAGGAGCGGGGAAGATCGAGAAACTCCATCGTTAGAATATTCTAAAAAAAGCAATCAATTACAAGGGCTCCAAAAAATCCCAGCCCCTCCTATCCGTCCGGTCCGATTCTCACGATTTAGGTATCTATCGAAAATCGAAAGCTCCCGAGGAGCTGAGGAGATACGTTCTTCCCGAATTTCAAAATTTTGCAGTATCTCACTCGATTTTCGGCATTTTCATACACAATTTAAGTATTTTTACCATTTTTACCGCAAAACCGGGCGTCGGAAACGCAACAGAACACCGCACTGTTTTGCAATAATTTTAGTAAATCTAAGAAAAATTTCGGAACTTCAAAACGCGAAAAAGAAAGATCAACACAGCGCGTCGAGTGCCTTCAACCTATACCTAAAGAAACCTAAATCGTAAAAATCGGACAGGGGAGGACAGTCAGGGGACGGGGTTTTCGGGCCAAGTAAATTGATTTTTAAAAATTAGTCAATCGAAAAAATCAAAGTGGAGTCGGGAGAAATCTTAGATGGCAAAATTTTCAATTTAAAATTAAATTAATTAACAAATTAATTTTCGATTAAATAAAAACGAGGACTCAAGATAGGGCACCGAATAGGGATGAGAAATGGAAATATCAATGATGCGGGCTTTTCCGAAATCGCCAGGCTTGGATGACTCAGCCAACAATGCGCGCTACGTGTCGGCCAGCAGCAAATACGAAAACCTGGGAAAGATAACGCAAGCGTCCCGGTGACTTCATGAAATTAATTACTGGCAAAAAGCCTGTCTAGCAATGATGTCATGTCGATCTGGACAAAATTCAGCGCGAATTAGGCGGGGTAAAACGCAGCATTATTATCGATCGATTTGTGGCCAGCTCGATGGAAATGCTATGATCTTGTGAGCCTTTCAAATGTTTATTATCTGCTACAATACACAAATTAACGATCAAAATTGGTCTAATCTTCAGTGGTTGGAGGGTCAATTCTTGTCACGGTCAGATGCAGAAAACTATTGCGGCTTCCTGTATACCGACAGTCTACACGGATTCTCTGGCCGTCCCTGCGGATGTGAACACAGGTATCAACTTGTGCCGTGCTCCGCATTGTTAGCTCGATATCTTCAATCTCTCGCATTCCTGACTTCCATTGATCCACCAATCCGTCGAGAAATGTTTGCGCATGCGCGAAGTCCGTGGAATTGATGTCGATACGCATGCTTGGACATTGAAGTTGGAAGTACGGTCCAACAGGCGGATAAAGTGTCAATTCGATTGAATGCACATGGCGATTCGCCAGATGGAAGAGCCGGGGCGGGGGGCTGTTGTGGCTCCAGAAGCGAAAATGCTTATATTTTGTATTTGGCGGTTTCAACTCCTGAAGGATGTTCGTACGGAGGGCAAAATCATGACCACGTTCCATTACTTGCACCTCCAGCGCTTTCAAGCCCGTCGGCATCTCATACGCTGGCCACCACCGCAGCAGGACGCTTGATACGGTTGTTCCCGATAATATAAGGCTTTGGACGCGTGGATTACGATGTCCCAGAGTTATGTAGCCATCGCGATGCTTTATGGAAAAGTGGTCCTGATCGACATATACATCGGCATCCATGTGATTGTCGTTCGATTCCTCAATCATTTTCCACAACCATCGGCAAGTACGTGCGTAGCGGAACCGTGTCTTTGGGCCTGAGCTCGCAACAAATCCCGCAAGGCGTTCATGGAACACGAGCGGCAAATTGAGGAAGTCCATCGTTGGTCTAGAAATAAAACGTTAGATAGAGAGAGGAGGAAGAAATACAAGGAGGTCAAAGAGAAAGTAGTGAGGCACGGTCAGCTGGTAAGCAAGTTACTGATTATCGCGCCAACGCTGAGGTATATAAGATGAAATAATTTTCTTGCGTCACCTCATAAAACCGAAACCAAACCACGAAATCATGAAGCGACTTTAACGTTGGAGCACAATTCAATAGTACACCGTAAGACAATTCTGGAAAAATCTTACTACAGATAAATCAGAAGAGTCTGACACATTGCAGCGCAGAAAAAAAAGCGATATTCGCAGGGCATCAATATGGGGTAACACAAAATAAGGGCATAACTTTTTAAATAAAAACTGTGGAAGGAACAGTCAAAATTTATCTCATCATTGTGAAAATCATTGGGTACCAGTTTAAGCCGAATAAGCCGCTGCACTCGAGACCTTCGACCCTGCCTTGCAGACCCTTTTGAGAAAGGCGGCGGTGTTCCCCATTCTCTTGGCGACACGGGCGCGATAGGGCTGAAAAAAAATTATATAAAGCTGAGAATAGGGCAGAACTATGAAAATTGTTCACTTTCGATTTTTTTAGAGTCAGCTCTAAGCTTAAGCCAAACCTAAGCCTAAGGATAAGCCCAAGCCTAAGCTGAGGCAAAGCGATTTGCCGACGGGTACGCATCGCGTCGCCCACACCCACTGGGCATTAGATTACGCAATGGAAAGATTGCTAGTGTAGCGTACATACCCAAAGCCCACGCAATCTATAGCGCTGCACTGCCGATCCCTTAGATTGTATATATGAGCTTACTCGAAATAGGATCAGCACGGAGATGGCGTCAGCCGGCGAGTACCCAGCGATGAACAACACAAAATACAATCCGGCTTTCGGGTTTTCGATTACCCCTAAAAAAGGTGAAACTACGTAATTCAAATTCCCACTCGAAAATCCACCATAAAACAGACAAAAAGGGGGGAATAGCTCGAAAATGACTGGGGAAACTGCCTGAAAACTTTTTGCTTAGTTCGGGCGTAGAAACCAACAGGACCTGAGCGCACAAGACGGCAAGCAGTTGCATCTGAAGTTTGTGTTGCTTGCCGGAGGCTATCCCCGATTTTACGTGCTTATACCTAGCAAAATCGGTACTGGACTGTTAAAGGGCTGCCGACGGCATGTGTCGGTCCCCCCTCATCAACAAATTGGCAAGTAGCCAACAGGGGAGAGAGCGCGCCTAGGGGAGAGGCGCAGAGACATTTTCTTTCCCTCGCGTAATCGATTGACTTATGCCGCCCCTATCCCTTTAACGGGGGGTGATAGTTTGGGCCTACCGCCCCGTGTCAGTATCTAATAGCAAAACACACCATTGAGGGGCTTGAGTACAGTTTCCCCCCCCCCCCACCCCCCCACGTCAACTCCCACCTATCATATCTTGGCTCCCTGTTAACCTACCGAGTAGAAAAGTACACAAAAATGCTCGCCAAGGCAAGGCGAACATTTTGGTATGCCTTACGCACCTGTAGACTGACAGGGCGGGGGGTTCCAGCAGTTGGGCGCCGACTGGGGAGGGGGTAAACTACACTCTAACCCATTTATGTGGCCTTTACGACGTTTCTCCGTAGAGAAAGTTCATGAAAATTATTGGGGTTCTAGAAGACGCAATACTGGCTTCCCGGTCCCATTAAACCCACATTTTTATCCCTGTCAAGCTCAGCACCATGTAGAAAACACCGAACCACACGATGCACATGGAAATGAGACCCGTATGGGGCCAATAGATTGATTCTTGGCCGGTAGCGTCTGTTTCCTAAAAAGCGAGCTTTTCGGAAGACTAGGCACGCCCTAAAAATTTTCGAAATGCGGAAAACATACTGTCAGGCTAGTCCCAATATACCAGACGGTCTCGTCGAGCGTGATGTTGAGAAACTCCTTCAACCCGGGCGCACTGATGCGATCCCGGAATTCGGTTGGCTAGAAATGGACATCGTTTTCGAATTCCGATAGAGGTCCCCTACGTGCATTCCCAGGCAGAACGCGACATACAGCATCGAACATGTCAGGTGAATACAGAGGACAGCCACGATTCCTCGAGTTGTGTTGAAGATATGGGTGTAGCGGCTGAAAAAGTAGGTAGTAGACGTTGCACTCAGGGCCAAAAACCACTTGAAGACATACCCAGTAATTATGGCGTACCGATACATGCAATGCACCCCAATCAGACTCAACGATTGCGAGAAGGAGTTGGCGAAAAAGCATAGCGCTATTAAATTCACCGCACGGGAGGCGCGGTTGGCGAAATTGAGCGAGAGGAGCACAAAGCCGTGGCGGTCGAGGAGGTAGACCTGAAAAAAAAAGTATAATAATTAGGTACGCAATATATTAAATTGGTCAATAGTGATTTTCCGCTTTCAGGCACACTCATCGAGATTCGGAAAAGGTCAGAGTGTCTTACCCCACGCCGCCGCCCCCTCTCCCGAATTTGTATCTCGGCTTCCCGTTGGCTTACGCCGCTGCAATGTATGCCAAAATCTTTGACTTGACCTGTTGAGGATTTTTATGGACTTTACAACCCTGTAGCACCAACAAACTGCCACTCAACCTCGTAAAGACGCCGTCCGTTTATCTCACTTACCGGTTCGACGACAATATGAACGATCGAGAAATAGAGATTATATATTGACACTATCGTGAGCATTCTACGATAACCCTTGGCCACATGAGAGTGATCAGTTTGGATCATATATAATAGAAAAAAATTTGAGCTGAGCCCGAGTACGGTAGTGACAGGGGGTGACGATTTGGTGGATGGTTAGCTCGAGCATTTCTGAAGGCAGGGCCCAAGCGATTGGTGAACCAAAGAACAATTGGCGTGAGGAGTAGCAGTTCGGAACTGTCCTATGGGTCCAGGTTGCGCCCCAAAATAAGGCAAATCCACGCAATTAATTAAAAAAATCAAAAAATGTGCCTTTCTGAGCTTTTCAAGGGGCTTTAGAATGGCATAAAAATCGTTCCGAGCCGAAACTCCTAAAGTCAAATAGCAAACATTAAGTGCTGTTTTCCAACTCAAAAGAAAGTACCGAAATCGAGGTGCTATTTCGATCCCAGCCCTTTTCAACCCATACATTTTCGTCAAAATGCTCTCAAAAATTGGGTGACTAATTACAGGTTGCAGGACCGGGGCCCGTACTTAAATTTCGACCCCGCTGGTCCTCGGGGAGCCCAGAGGTGGTAATTTGTGTTTCCGCGCGTTTTGATTTTTGTCGAATCGGTGCAGCCCGAGTTTTGTGACTTAAGCGCCTCTTGGCCAATTCAAAATTGCTTCCGGCTTCAGCGTCAGCACGCAGCGGGGGGCGAAAATTATAGATGTCCTGAAAATCAGCGTCCGATTGCTTTCTTTCACGCGACTTTATATTATTTATGAGATGATGCGTACGTGCGATGAACTTTTGCACGGACCAACAAAAGTTTGGTTCAGTGAAACTGACGCCTTGAAGTGGGTTTTCTATTCCTCACTCACATAAATTTTGGAATCGCCCCTTCATGCCACCAGATACCGATAAGAAGCGTCTTCCCAAAACAGCTGACCATGGTGAGTTGATAACTGGAAGATCGATCCACTTTTGGCGCGTCGCAATGAAGACTTCGAAGTTGATAAAGGTCTTTGGCGACTTCACATACGATGCCCCCGAATCTGGATTGTTTTTATCATAATCGGGCGATTTTCCCAGTTTATTTTGACTTTTCTGGATCCGGACATTTGCGGTACAACTAGTGCATCAATTATCATTATTTAGAGTGACCTGATGGGCCAATTGAATTCATGTTTTCAAGGCCGTAAGACTATGTCTGGAAGTTCGAGAAGAGCTTCCTTAGCTAAGACCAGCTATTGCTCACCAGAAGGAGCTTATTCTGGGAAGGTAAGCCAGTGTTAAAAAGTGTTATGTTACCGATGTTATCAAGTCGTCCGGTAAGGAATGCCCATGCTTTTCAAGTGAAGAGAATCCATAGTAAACAAGGTTTCCCCCGTTCTTTCTTCTCGCGTAGAGTTGCGAAAACCTGGAATAAGCTCCCGCCTAGGGTCTTCAAAGAAGGTCAATTGGGAAATGCAAAGAGCTTTCGTGTAACTTTAGAAAAAATGGACCTGTCCCAATTTCTGTGATCTTTTTTTCTCTCCCCTTTGTTTTCGCATGTTATACAACCTCTGACCATTGGCCCTCTCGCCCCTCCCCTCTTATTCAACTACTGAATAAGTATATATATATATATATATATATATATATATATATATATATATATATATATATATATATTATATTATATAAGTTTGGAGGCGAAAACCAAGCTGATTACGCTTTTTATCAATAAAATGGGGACTTAATCTGGATCTGAGCAGAACACAGGGAGTCCCAAAAAAAGACCCCCTAGCGGCGGCAGTGATGTCCGATTTTGACGATTTAGGTGTCTATTGAAAGCTCTCGACGAGCTGAGGAGATACCTGCTTTCCGACGTCTTTTTCTCTTCGTCTTCTTCGTCTTTTTAAGAAAAACGGTCTATAGTTTTAAGTAGGAAAATTCTATGCCCACAGTCATATTTAGCTTTTGATTTCAGGTCGAGGGCCCAGCATTCCTTGCGCTCCCAATCTCGGTACACGAGCTGATTCTCGCCTACATCGGAAGAGCCGACCCAATGACACGGTTGCGATACGCAAAAACATGCAAATGGCTCTGGGTGATGACTGGGAAAATAGCACACAACCAAACTGACTACAGTATTGTCATCAAAAAGAATAAGGTCATTATCAACAACGGACCGACTGAAACCTATCCATTGACAAATCTTCGAATCCAAGCCCTACTGTTATGGGAGACGACGGTGACCAGGGTTCGAATTGATGAGGTGCCAACAATGATGCCAATTGGCTTAAAAACCTTCGAACTCTCCATTGCTGATATTCGCGAATTCGAAACCGATGATGCGAAAATACGTCTACTCAAAATATTAAAAGCACACTCGGGAAAGTATCAGTCACGTCGAGTGCAAGGCCGGTGGTCGAAAATTCCTACAGTACGCGAGCCTTCATGTGGAATCACTTATGCTCAACGCAAGTTTGTCTCCTTCCTTGTGGCCACATATCCGTTGTCCGGAGTTTCCGATTTACACGATGAGGGACCAAAACGAAGAGATACAACCGTTTTTGGACCAAATGGTGCTGGAGTGGCAGGCTGGGAGACGGGACATCCGCGATGTAACGATATATTTTTCTGGAGATGGACCTCCACGTGATGAGGAATATCAGAGAGAAGATGGTCAACGCATACGGATAAAGTGCGAAAGGAGCCCGCTGACGTCATCGTTAAGCTACTATACACTTCAAAAAGTTTCTGCGTCTGCAAGGTTCGACGAGATGGCACCGCGGAAAATTTGTTCAAGACAGAACCAGCTCCTTTTTGCACTCAAATTCTATGGTTTGGTACAGTAGAGTGGTATGTAGAATAACGCGTAAACACGATAAAGGAATGAAGCCAAAGGCGTGAAAATCACTACTCACAGCGAAATAGACAACACAAAAGACGGCTTAAGTGTAGTTTTCCCACCCCCAGCCGACCCCACCCCCCCTGGCTTCGATCTACAGGTGTGTAAAGTATTCCAAAATACTCGCAAGCGCAAGGCGAACATTTTGGCATACTTTACACACCTGTAGACCAACAGGGAGCTGAGATACAAAAGTTGGGTGCTGGCTGGGGGGGGGGGGAAACTGCACTCTAACCCAAACGACCTTCCCACGATTTTGGCGATGCTCTAAAGTTCTGTAGATGCTCCACATTTCGGGATAGAGTCATTGCTAGCGGAAACCGATACAAACCCTCTTCTCAAAAAACTGGACCTGTCTGAGTCAGCAAACGGAAGATCGATCAACTTTTGACGCGTCATGGAATCCTGAGCTGATAAAGGGGTCTGGTGGCTTCACATAAGCTGCCCACGCGTTCGCGGCACTTTATCAAAAAGGGCCGCTTGGATTGATTCCGACGCCTTGAATTTTGATTTATGCTGATTTAAATAATTCTTCGTTTTCTATTACTGGTAGTCGAAAATATCAACACAGGCACATTTAGATAGCCATTTGATGGGCCAATGGAGCTCATGTTTTCAAGGCAGCAAAGAGCAGCCGAGGCAACCCGGAAGTTCGAGAAGAAGCTCCTTATCTAGCCAGGACAGCTGTTCCTCATCAGAAATACTAAGTTTTCGAAAGGTAAGCGCTTCAAGAATGTTTATTATTTATAAACTAGTTTGCAAACCCCCCATTTATGTAGCTTTTTACGTAGTTGTTAAGTCGCGAAAGTTCATAGAGAATTATCATTGTTCTAAATTTTGATTTTTGGCCAAAAGGGCTAAAATTTTTAATGATTTTCTCAGTAATGAAAAACCGTTAAAATATATACAAAAATGCCTACAATAAATTCCGTTTTTATTTCAGGTAGATGCCCCAGCGTTCCTCGATTTGCCTATCCCAGTCCACGAACTGATTCTGAAATATATCGGAAGCGGGGATCCAGTGACCCGCTTCCGATACGCGAAAACATGCAGATGGCTCTGGGACATGACCGAGAAAACCAAAAATAATCTGACCGACTACAGGATTGTCATTAAAAGGAATAAGATCATCCTTGACCACGGGCCGGTGGAAATTTACCCCTTAACAAACCTTCGAATCCAAGCCCTCTTGTTATGGCAGACGACGGTGGCCAGAATTCGAATTGATGAGCTGCCAAGCACGTTGCCCATCGGTCTGAAAACCTTAGAACTTTCCGTTGCTGGCATTCGAGAATTTGACGCCGATAATGCAAAAATACATCTACTTGAAATACTGAAGCCGCACTCCGGAAAATATCAGCACGTCGAGTTCCACGACGGTGACCTCGAATTTCTTCAGTACGCCAGCGAGAATGCAGAATCACTTATGCTATACGCAAATTTACCTCCAGCGCTGTGGCTGGAGATTCGGTGTCCGGAATTTCCCATCTACACGATGAGGGACCAAAACGAGGAGATACAACCATTTCTTGATCAGATGGTACTGGAGTGGCAGGCCGGGGCCAGGGACATTCGCGACGTGACGATATATTTTTCGGGGGATGGTCCTCCACGTGATGAGGAATATCAGAGACAAGATGGGCAGCGCATTCAGATAACGTATAAAAGTAGCCCATTGACGTCATCATTCAGCTATTATGCGCTTCAGAAGGTCGCTGAATAATGAAGTAAGGCTTGAAACGGAATGTCAGGGATCAGTCAGAACCAGAAGAATCTGACTGGCCTGTTTGCCTCTGATCGGGATTCGTCTACGATATGCGAAGGGTTTAAAGACTACCAGAACGATGGAACGCGCACTGTCACCCCGAGGGTGCGGCCCCCAAGAACGCGCAGAGAGGGTCGTCATTAGTGGTGTCCCGTATTGGGCAAAGACCCTCTGGGGTTTGGGGCGCCTCTGAATCCCTTCCCCACTTGGCCCTGCGGTATAGTGGCTAGCGCGTCGGACTCTGGAGCGGACCATCGCGGGTTCGACCCCCGCCCGGTGCGCAACTTTCTTGCTTTCAACGGAAATTCATCGTTCTGACGGCGATTATTTGCATGCTCGGATAATCTTTATTAATAAAGTACGTCTCTTTACAGAGTCCAATGCACAGTTAATTTCACCACCGGAATAGACACAGTCCATCAAAAATTAACCTGCGGTGGAACGCAATATTCGCAAATACACGCTACATACACGAAAAATCGAAAAATGTAATTTGTTTCTTGCGCCATCTTTAGCATTTTGCGACCATCATAAGGGTCTTGCTAGCAAGTATTCAAGACTCAAACATTTTTGCCTGTCCCAGCACACTAATGAGAGCGGCGCAGATAAGTGAAAATGATGCAGTGGGCCGTGAGACTCTGTTTTGGCGGGAAAAGAAATTATTGGTGTCACCAGTTCCAATAACTTTGCATTGGCGTTTCGGTAATTCTCCTAAAATTTATTTTTAAAAAATAGCTAAGCCGTAAGTTCCCGCCTTGCCGAAATTTTTTGCTCTCGGCTCCAGGCAAAATCGATAGTGGACAACCCTAAGACTCACCCGCCCCAAACTGCTTCTCTGGCTCTCCCGCATTTTTTCGTGGCTGACCAATTGTCCTTTTCGAAACCGTTTCAGCTTGCTTCTTACTGTAGATAAATTCATTCTATTTTCAAATCCTTGGTTCATTTATCGATACTTTCTTGCAATAAAAATTATGCAAAAAATTCCAGGCCCTGACACGCCTTCATGGATTTCACAAATTTGCCTATCAACTTCCACCGACGTCTGCTGGATTTTGTCGGCAGTGCCGATCCAAAGACGCGATTCCGGTTCGCCAGAACATGCCGATTTTTGTGGAAGATGACCGAGGCTTCTTCAGATAATCGATACAGATACAAGAGAGTTGAGTTTGAACAAAATAGGACCGACATTTTCGAGCCGGACAATGACAAAAATTGGGTACACTTCAATACAAAGCGTACCAGAAACCTATTGCTTTCCGGCACCACCGTCAACGACCTCATAATTCGGGAGCTTGAAGTCGATGAAATTCCGAACGGATTGAAAACTTACGTGTTGGCTGTTCATCGTCCATATGAAGATGAGGACAAAATAAAGCTACTCGAGAAGCTGAAGCCGAAGACCCAGAAATTTCAACATGTCTGGTTTTGCTGGAGTCGTCAAATCACGCTGGATCTAATTCACTACGCAAACGAGAACATACGCTCGCTAGTACTGTCGAACTTTTTCGATCCAATACTGGCGCTCGAGTTGAAGTGCCCCATATTTGTCGTGACGGTCAACTGGGATCAAAATGAAAAAATACAACCCTTTATCGATGCTCTAGTCGCCCAGTGGAAGAGTGGAGCACGAGATTTTGAAGAGATACGGATAGAAGGGAATACTGGTCATGCACGACTCGAGGAGCATGTCCGGAAAGATGGGCAGCGAATTCACATCGTTTATCGGACTAGAACTATGGCCCGGGGTGCGTACGTGATTCAGAAAATTACCTGATTTTTTTACGCCGAATAAACTTGTTCAAGATGTGCAGTAAAGAGCCTCATATTATAGAGCCTGCTCAATTTCCAAGGTCTTCAAAATCCAGAAAAAAATACATATGTACTTCCGAAAAATAACAGAATTTTGGATTTTAATTTTTTGGGACAGACTAAACTTATTTACAAAACCAGCCGCAAGCAAGCGGACTTCGGACTACCCCCCCCCGCCCCGTGCGCTCCTCCCCCCTCGCCGAAACGCGCGGGACCTGGCTCCCTATGAGAAAATCGTGCAATAGCCGTTTTTACGACCAAATTACAAATAAAGATTTTTAAATATGAAAATGAAGTTTTTAGATTCTGTTCATGATCAGTTTGGGGGTTTCTGGCCGCGCTGTATCCGGATCCAAAGAGACCCAAGCTCTAGCTAATTTCGAGTCGTGAAGCTAGCATTTTACTATCGGAAAATCAGAAGAAAAAAGAAAAACCGTCTTGCGAAAGACAAAATATCGAAATTTCCCCCCTGCCTTCAGCATTACAAAGCGGTTTTTCCTTTCCTTAAAAACGCCAAGCTTATCTATGCGCTGTCCGTATTTCCTTAGGCTACCCGGTTTATCGATTTCCGGCCGGGTGCGTCATCCCTATCTTTTTCGCAACTGTTTTTGGGCCTTATGTGCTTATCTCTTTTCTATAAAACCACTTCCTAACTTCCATGGAATTCATTGACTTACCTATCACCTTCCATCGACGGCTTATAACTTTTTTTGGGAAATTCCGGCGCGAGGACGCGATTCCGGTACGCGCGTTGTTGCCGATTTCTATGGAAAATTACCGAGGAATCGCCATACGACCGCCTGGAGCATGGCGTCATATTTCTAGCCGATTGCATCGGTATGGGGTCATTTGGATCGACATGCTTCTACCTAGACGATCCAAGCACCCAAAAACTATTACTATCCGGAGCTACCGCTACACGAACCGAGTTGTATCAGGTACCAGCAAACGGAATCCCACCCGGGTTTCGTACCTTACAACTATCAATATCTGCTCACGCAATGAAAGGTCCTGACGTTTATTTGGACCTTATCGCAGCTATGAAGCCTCTGCATCAAAAATACCTCCATGTAGACCTTTTGGGAGTGGCTGAGCCGACGCCAAAATTCTTCCAAAACGCCAACACTTGCACCGAATCGATTGCCCTGTTCTGTGACGTCCCCGTCGAACCGTGGATCGGGTTAAAGTGCCCGAAAATCCTGCTCAGAGTCCGACCTGGGTCTCGTATATGCCTTCAAAGTTTCATCGACAACATAGTGACCGAATGGAAGTCTGGCGAGAGGGAAATCGACTATGTCGCGATTCAAGGGGACCGGGCAAAATTCGCAGCGCCGAGGCTTGTCCGGATAGATGGCGCACAGATTTTTGTTGAGTATCGCAATTACCAAAATGTGCTCAGAAAGTATCCCGCATAAATGTATCGATAAATTAGGACTAACCGCCATACGATACAAATATACATTTGGAAACATGCGGCTTGAGATATCGTTAGCCAACTGATTAGGACTATCAAAGTTCGAAATCGAAACTGAGCCTTTTTCGAAATAGAAAAAATCTTAACAAACGAGAACTACTAATTATATATAGCTTCCAAAAAAATGCATATTAACAAATCACATTAAACCGCAAACAAATTCCAGTTAAACAGAATCGAATTTCCGCTCCGTTAGGAATTGGCAAAACCAATTTTTTGTCGGCGTAGACGTTTTAATGAATCGCAAACATTTTTATATCGTTTCTAGCTATTCCCAAACCCAAAAACTCTACTAGGTTTTTAAAAATTTAATTGTAGGTCGAAACAAGGATTTTTCAGGAGAAAATCACGAAATTGTCAAATTTTAAAAACACTTTCCAAATTTTTGAAAGTTTTTCTGCCCTTACTATATATAGTCAAACTTACTAAATACCATATAGCTACACTTTCAATTCGCTTACTACGCCAACCTTGAACCGCCAAGAATAATTGATCTATTTACTGCGTCGGCATTTACAGCCTTGCAAAGGATTTTATTCGAAACGTCTGGTTATATCAATCACAAAGAACATCGTGTATTGAGTGAGTTTTACAGGTTTGGAACACGAGCTTCGTTTCACGTCGTACTCGGCTCGGGGTAGAGATCAGGCGATTTGTTCATTCGTGGTGGTTGTGGTCGTCTGCGCGGTAGGAGTGGCTGGATTGGTGGGCGCGTTCGGCGTCGGGTTGGCCGGCGGAGTTGGGGGCGGATCTCGATCGGGGAAGTTCCCTGAAAAACAGATTGAGTTTCGGGTTTTGCTAAAGGCATCGGCTAAGGTTTTGGCCCTGCGAACCCCTCCCCGTTAACTCACCAACACCGGGTATCAAACAACAGAAAACAGACGTTTCTTCTGTTCGAAGTAGATGCACAATTTCCCGCCGCCAATAATCGCGACCGCGCCGGCGACGCTCAAGAAGATCAGCACGTATTGGTAGAACTCGCGGCTGTAAAGGACGTAGGGTATAAAACGTCAAATTCTGGCTAGCAGTATAAAGCATAAACCGAAAGGTATAGGCGAAAAAGAAACATTAGCCCCGCTAACGATCAAGTACCCGAAGACCCCGAAAGATCGCCGATTACGACCAAAAACTGAAAAACCAAAAATTTTTTCACGGTTTTTCGTGTTTTTTTGCACTCAAAACATAGCTTAATTATTAAAAAGTTGATTACGTTTACATTGCCTTTCGAAAAAAGTTTTCCCCTCGATAATGCAAATGAAAACCGGGTAAGAGAAAACCCCTCCCCAGCCGGCCCCCAAATTTTGCATCTCGGCTCCCTGTTCATCTACAGGGTGGCGATTAATTACCTGCGCGAGAGAAAACGCTCGCTCTGAATTTTCCTTAAAGCAATCTCTGATCCATCTGCATTTTATGATATCACAAGCTATCTGACACATAATGCACAGAAAAAATTTGGGTCAGTGGCCCTCAACTTTTTTCCAGCCGGAAAAATGTCGTCGAGCAAAAAAGCGCGTGCGCCGCGGGGTATGTACCGACCAAAAGTCCCGATATTTTTTCAGTTTGATAGGTAGTGCCCTCAAATTATTGTTAGTTCGACGCCTCCAATTACTCTCCAGATGCTCAGGCCATTAAAAGCATTTTCAGTGAGCCCTAGCCCTACCAAATAACAAAAATTCTACGACCAATTTCCGCCTGGTGCCAAATCGGCCAGAATGAGACACCTCAAAAATAAAAATATATTTCGGGAAAGAGCAATTTCGTTGATGTAGCCCTCTTCCGATTGGTTTGATAGGTCGCATTGTTAAATTGAGGCCGGTTCTGAAGAATTTTGGGAAAGTTCTGGGCCAAAAATGATGCCTTCAATTCAGTCCGCGGCGCACCTCAAAAATCGTCAGTAATTTCTAGCATTTTTGGATTCTAGTTTCCTGATAAAGCCTTATGAACCCAAGAACTTTTGGCATATGGTTATTGTAAGGATTGTACATATTTTCTCATATCGTACCGATAGATTCACGCGTAATATCGAAAGGACGCGCGGTTTTTATTTCCATTTGACCGATGTCGTTCTCGATACTGTATCTTTTTTTTATCTTGTGACTTAGGTCGGTTTTCGAACGCTTACTACGTTTGAAAAGAAGCCCGCAACGTATCTGAGTCGTTTTATAAAAGATTAGCTACCTCCCATGGCTACAGTAGGCTTCAAAAGTGTGGCCATGGGATCAGGATGCGCGTTGTGAACCCGGAATTTATGTTTCTTAGCTCGTAGTTTTTCGTGATTGCTTAACCCGGTTAAAATTTGGATAGGATGCAACTAAACAACCACCAATATAGTAAAACCACTCTATAAAACAAAATTTAAAGCCTGATTTTTAGGGTAAAAGCGACGCGCAGGTAATTAATCGCCACCCTGTACAGGTAGATAAAGTATACCAAAATGTGCGACTTGCTCTGGCGGGTATTTTTGTATACTTTACACACCCGTAGATGAACAGGGAGCCGAGAAACAAAAGGGGTCGGCTCAGGGGGGGGGGTATTGGAGTTCAGTCGAACACCGTTTTTGTACTCACTCGGCATGCTCGAGCTGCAACTGTCGCTTCAGGATATCATCGGCGTCTTCCGTCGGTTCCGGCTCGGGGGTGGTTGTAGTTGTTGTGGTGGTTGTGGTCGTCGTGGTAGTCGTCGTGGCTGTGGTGGTTGTGGTGGTTGTCGTTGTCGTTATAGGCAGCCAGGAAGGCTGAAAATGATGAGCCGGATGCTTATCCTGTCAAAAATCTCCCTGTCCCTGCCCCCCCCCCGATAATGCAAAAGCACCAAACATGGCCTTGACGGTGGTTTGAAATTAGAAGTATCGCCGGCTCCTGTGGTTCCGAACTTTTTTGTTAAGTCTAAGAGTGCTTAGTAATTTAATAGAAAGGATTTTAATAGTTTTTTGTCATACATAAGCTTATTTTAAGTAGAAAACCTCTAAATATTGAAAAAAGTAGAAATTTTGGTCAAGAATCGGCCATTTTCAATCGAAAAATCTATATTTTTGCCACTTTTTAATAAAATCTTGCAAGGTTTGCACGTTTAGGAATATTAAAAAGATCATTCAGAAACACTTTCACTATCCTTGTTCAAAAAATTGTGCCTTAAAGGGGCGGGGAAGTGCCAATCATAAGCCCTTTTGGGAGGGGCCTTAACCAATCAGCCGATATCAAGTGAATTTTTGCGAAGCGCTGTAAACCCACATCATACACAAAGTTGGCACGTCGCGTCGCAGTCCTCGTGAACCCAACATATTCGCCGCCCCATCCCTAAAAACAATTTGTTAGCGAATGACGGTGTCTGGTAGTTACAATATCCTTGACGTATTCATCTGCCAGTGCGATTAGGCCCTTCCCGGCCGGCATGATCAGCTCTATCGGTTTTTGCGGCCATTTTTGGAGATCTCCCTCAGCCATCGCCGCTGGGTTTTCTAAAAAGGTTGTTCTTCGAAAAGTAGATTATTCGCAAAGGTTTATCGGGGGCAGGGGGACTAACTTCGAATTTTGTTTCAAAGTTGGCAAATAAACGGGTTCTGAACTGTTAGCGGGGGGGGGGGCATTTTTAGCGGGGGGCAACCAAATTTTTCCCTTTTCAAATCCTCAAAAATTTTCAAAATATTTTTTTTCTAACTCTCTAATAAATAAAAACTTACAAAAAAAGCCGTGTAAAAATAATATAAGATCAACCGTCCAGAACCGATAAGTTAAACAAGACACGAACGGCACTCGGCTCTCCTTTCGGGACTCCTCTTCCAGCCGTACTGATAGCATCCCATCGGGTCGATCCGCGCTTGCTCGTGCCCCTTTCGCTCTAAAAATGGCTGGTGCTTTCGTATTATCGGGGGGCAATTTTTTCCCGGATTCATTTAGAAAGGTCTATTAACTTAATAGGGAAATGTTTTCATTATGCTTTATTAACAAAACTACTAGTTTTAAACCGGAAAAACAAAAACAAATATTCGTAAAATGTCGAGATTTGGTCAAAAAGGACCATTTTTTGTCGAAAACTGCGGTTAGCAAAACAATTACCCATCACCCATTCCGTGTAGCAAAACACGATGTAGTCCGGCTCCGTCGGGATGTCGGGGCATGCTGCAAATGAGAATAAATATCCTTGAAGCGGCAATTCTCGCCAGCCGTTTCTCTCCCTTGCTCTCTCTCCCGCTCTCTCATTCTATCTCCCTCGCTCTCTTTCTCTCGCGCTCTCTGTCTTTCTCTAGCTCTCTCTCTCTCTCTCGCGCTCTCTCTCTCTCAGAATTTCAGAGACATTGTCATAGCCATTTTTAGAACCCCACCCTCCCCACGCAAAAATCCCACTCCCCCGCTAATGCCCCAGCGCGAAAAAAGCTTAAAAAACGTACCGTAGGTGACGTTAAACTGTTTTGTCCCGCTCGTGATCAGCTCATGGAAGGCCACTCCCTGATCATCAGGGTAGATCTCTCGCTTCAGTGGCTTGCACCCCCTTTTCGGATGCCACGGGTAGCCGGACACGTCACAGTACACATGCTCTGGGCTCTAAACATGGTTTTTATTTGCCGGAGAGAACTGAAAGTCTCAAGTTCGCATTCGTCCTAGCTGTTGCTCCAGCATTATCACTTTGTAGGTGTTTTTCGTCTTCCGCTACTTTTTGATGCAAGGTTTTTGCTGAAAGGCGGACCTCCTGGAGTTGCACAAATGGCGGGAGCATCAGAAGAAGCAGGAGCAGCATCGGGAGGCCGATCTGGGCGGTTGATTGGAGGGCGGGGTTTGATGAGAATGATGCCAAAACCTTTTCGTGTGGTTTCCCGTGATGGAAGTTCATAGGATTCAAATTCAAAAATTATTTAAAAATTCTCTGGGACTAACCGGAAGTAGCAGCTGATAGAGATAGAGAGCGAGAGAGAGACAGAGAGAGAGAGAGAGAGAGAGAGAGATGCGCGCGCGAGAGAGAGACAGAGACCGATCGAGCGAGCCCGTGCAAGAACTTTATTCGAAACCTCTGGTTATATTAATCACAAAGCACATCTTGGATAGAATGGGTGTTACAGGTCTGGAGCACGAGCTTTGCTTGAACATCGTGCTCGGCTCAGGGTAGAGATCAGACGATTTGGTCATTCGTGGTGGGTGTGGCGGGCTGGATGGTAGGAGTGGCGACAGTAGTGGTGGATGTATTGGGCCTCGAGTTGGACGGAAGTGGTGGCTGATCCCGATCGGGGGAGCTTCCTAAAAAGGAAAATATAGGGGTTCCAAATTGCCAAATCTCGCCCCGTTGGGTTTTGGTAAATTGCCAGCGGTCGCTGCGAGACGACGGACAATTTTGCGGAAAACCATTTTCGTTCGATTTCTTTGTCAAAACACTATAACTCGCAGATTCGGCGATGATTTCTAAACCCCTGGTTCTGACTTCTGAATTTTAGACGACCAGGGTTGAAAAGCCGCTTCGCGACTTTTCAACCCCACAACGTCTCGGACCCATACTATTCTGTCCTTTGCATAATTGTCCTCCATTCAATCAGAAGACAAAAAAGTGAAAAGAACCGTTTCTGCCTCTTTATATGTATAGGCGACCACCCACTTCCGCTCTATGCAAATTATTCCTAACAAAGTGCTTTTTACAAAAACCTAAATTTTATCTCGAAAATGGCTAATTTTTAAAAATATGATATGTGTATCCCTAGATCATTACGCACCTAATGACGTATCATACGTAGCCCAATACCCGTCCCTTCTTGAGATATCCTCCGAACAGACAGACGGAAATGGATGCAAAGTGGCACACACACACAAACACACACAGACACTATTTTTTATTTATAGTAGGATTATAGTGTTTTAATCATCGAATTCGGCAAAATCATGTTTGAATCTGAAACAAATATTTTTGTTATTGTTATTTCGAATACTTCTATCAAATTTGCAGAAACGCGATCCTTCGAAAGTTATGCACGATTTAAGTCTGGAAAACCATAGAAAGTGGCGCATTTTGGGCGCTTCCGGGTCTTACGGCGTTCATAACTTTTGGAAAATGACGATCCCGCAGATTTTGTAAACATCGTCGGACTCGGCGCAAAATTCTGGACAAACTTTGTCTTAACTTGGAGCCCGGACGACAGCTACGACGGAAACAAAAGCAAAAAAAACGGACGCTTCTTCTGGACACAGTAGATGCAGCAATTCCCGCAGCCGACGATCGCCAACGCGCCGCCGAAGCTCAAGACGAGCAGCAGGTATTGGTACAACTCGCGGCTGGAATGGAATAAGATTTTAGGTCGTGCTTTAGCATTTGGATCGGCCAACTTCAGACCCCGCTTGACCGCCGTGTACTCGGGTTTAGCCGGAATCAAAAAAAAATGTGCTCCTACTCACTCGGAATTCTCAAGCTGCAACTGTCGCTTCCGGATATCATCGTCGCTTTCCGTTGGTTTCGGCTCGGCGGGTTTAGTATGCTTTGATTCCTAAAAATCACCAGAAAATTTTTGGCATTTCTTAATCTTTTTCACATATTTTTGGCAAGAAATCCAAATATGCGAACATTTATATAATCCTTTCCGAGGTTTTTATATCTAAAACGGCTTATGGTGCTATAAAAAATCGTTTATATTTCGTTGTAGAGGCCGCTGGATTACTGGGAAAGATTATTACAGAATTCCTGCCCCTCCTAACCCTGCCCCCCGCTAACAGCCCAGTACCGTCGTAGTAGTGGTGGTGGTGGCAGGCGTCGTAAGCAGCCAGGACGGCTGAAATTGATTCGGGTATCAATTGTATTAGTATGTCGCCGAAAATCCAAAAAACCAAGGGTTAGAGCCTAGCTTACCCCCCGCCCCCAGCCAGCATTTGCCCTCAAGTCATCCCCATAATGTGCCACGTATCTCAAAAGGTTCCCCTCTTCTCCATTTCCATATACTTTTTTAAGCGAAAATAAAGAAAGAAAAAGAAATAAAGCTTAAACAAATATTGGTTTGTATTGGGGCGACAGCCATCCCTTTCCCCGTCGTAAGCGTCGAAAGGGGCGCCCGGTTGCCCTGTTACCGCAATACTATAGTTGCGCCGCAACAATAAATTGCTTCTAAAATTGTTATTTGTTATTTTTCTTTTCAAAAAAAGGATATGGAAATGGAGTATTCGACGAGGGGAACATTTTGAGATACTTCACGCATTAATTGGACGAGTTGGGGGCGAATGCTGGCTGGGGGGGGGGAAGCCAGATTTTAGCCCAATGTGCGCCAAAAGTTATGAAGGCTCAAAGTAGCGAACGTTTTTGACCACTCCATAAACCCACATCATATACAAAGTCGTCACGTCGCGTCGCAGTCCTCGTGAATCCAATAGGTTCGCCCGCAAATGACTAAAAATTTCGTTAGATCATCACGGATGTGTTGTTACAATGTCCTTGACGTATTCATTTGCCAGCGCGATTAGGCCCTTCCCGGCTGGCATGATCAGCTTGATTGGTTCTTTCGGCCATCCTTGTAGATAATGCTCGATCAGCACCGATGCATTTTCTAAAAAAACACCTGATGCTTGGTTCTGAGTCGTTAACCGGGGGAGGGGTGTAGCTAATAAGAGATTAAGACACTCACGGCACTCGGCTCTGCTTTCGGGGCTATTCTTCCAGCCGTACTGATAGCATCCCATCGGCTCGATCCGCGCTTGCTCGTGCCCGGGTCGCTCTTAAAAAAAGCTGGTGCTTGCGCATTATCGGTGGAGGGGCGGCGGGACCAATTTTTTTGTATCAATTTAGACGCCCCCCCCCCCCGATACTGCGAAAGAACTCAAAATATAAGCCATTTGTTCCGCCGCTTACCATTTACCCATTCCGTGTAGCAAAACACAATGTAATCGGGCGCCGTCGGGCTGTCGGGACACGCTGCCAATGAAAAAATCCAAGTGGCAACTCTTGCTAGTCGTCTCTCTCCCTCTCTCTCTCTCTCTCTCTCTCTCTCTCTCTCTCTCTCTCTCTCTCTCTCTCTCTCTCTCTCTCTCCTCGCACCCTCGCTCTCTTTCTTCCTAGCTCTCTCTTTCTCTCCTCTCCCGCTATCGCTCTCTCACTCTCTCTCTCTCTCAGAACTCTCTCCACTAACACCACTGCGAAAAACAAAGGCTTAAAAGGGCACCGTAAGTGACGTTAAGTTGTCTCGTCCCACTCGTGACCAGCTCATGGAACGCCACTCCCGAGTCATTAGTGTAGATGTCTCGCATCAGCGGCTTGCACTCCTTTTCCGGATGCCACGGGTAGCCGGTCACGTCACAGTACACATGCTCAGGGCTCTAGGAGGGTTAGCCAAAAAAATCGCCAATTTGCCAAAAGTTTTACGAGGTTTACGATAGCTGACAATTGCTATAAAAATGGTCTAAGGAATTTGGAGTCCTGCCCCGCTACCCCCCGCTAACAGCCCAGTACCGTTGTAGTGTTGGTGGTAGTGGTTGTCGTCGTAGGCAGCCAGGACGGCTGAAAATGGTAAACCATTTGCTGTTCACGCAGAAACGGGCGGAAAAGGCGCAACAGTACCCCCCGGCAAATACGACAGAACCCTAGCAACAATTTCAGTCGTTTTGCGTGTGGGATATCAGGTAAATTAGCTGAGAAAAACGCGACACAAAAACATAAAACATTAGAACTAAACGTCGCGTTTTGCGCTCGAAAAACACCCCCCCCTAGCCGGCCGCAGGCGGGTCCGTTTTTTAGTTTCCAGTATCTATTGAAAGCTCCCGGAAAAGCTGGTCCAACACGTCACTCTGTTCCTCAATTTTTCAAATCCTACCTTATATAATTTGGTCGCGTATCTTTGTCTGTGTGTGTGTGCGGAGGTCAGTTTCGAGGCTCGATTTGAGGGCCTTCCCGTGTCCAAAATGCCCTAATTCTCCGCCATCCGGTGGAATCGACCCTCCTCTTTCCGATGGTGTATTCAGTTTACAAAGAAAATACAAGTTTACAAAGTTAAAGGCGATTTTATCCATTTTTGGGGGTCCGGGAGGGCTAATTTGCATAATGTGAAAAAAAGAAATTTCCTCATTCTTGCAAGTTGCACTCGCGGGTTTGGTCGGGACAGGGAAGGGGTCCGAAGGACCCGAGCTATCAGAAAGTCAAACTTTTCATGCAACGCCGCATTCCAGCGCCCAGGGCCCGCGAAGCGGGGTTTTGGGCGCTGGTTTTTTCAATAGTTACTGAGATTTTTGCGAAAAGCGAGGATTTTCTGATGTTTTCTGCCCAAGGGCTTTTTCAACAAACCAAAGTTTAAGGATTTTTCGCTTTTTCTGGCGACCCAACAGAGATTTTTCAAAAGCCGTTTGCCAACACGGCTTGGATGGCACTTAAACCGGTTAAATTGAGTTTTTGACAAAAATCGCGTCTTATTTCGATGAAAAATGGAGAAAGTCGAGCAGCGTGTAGGACTCGCTTTTTCAAGAGCTCTCGATAGATAACTAATCGTCAAAATCGCGCACGTCTGCGGAGCTTGGGTCTTGGCTGTAGTGCAGTTCACCCCCCCCCTCCCAGCCGACCCCCACCTACCGTATCTCGGCTCCCTGTTCATCTACAGGTGTGTAAAGTATACCAAAATACTCGCCAGAGCAAGACAAATATTTTGGTATACTTTAAACACCTGTAGATGAACAGGGAGCCGAGACACAAGAAGTTGCGGGCCGGCTGGAGGGGAGGGGTAAACTGAACTTTAACCCTATCGTCCAACGAATCACAGCGGTTTTTGCCAAGTCCTGTAAACCCACATCGTAAACAAAGTCGTCACGTCGCGTCGCAGTCCTCGAGTACCCAATCGGCTCGCCCGCATACCCCTAAAAATTCTGTTAGAGCATCACGAATGTGTTGTCACGTAGTCCTTGACGTATTCATTTGCCAGGTCGATTAAGCCTTTCCCGGCTGGTGCAATCAGCTTGATCGGTTCTTTCGGCCATCCTTGGAGACGGTCCTCCGTCAGCACCGAGGCATTTTCTGAAAAAACACCCGTCGCTTGATTCTAGGTCGTTAGTGGGAGGGGGCTTTGTGGGGGGAGGGAAAGAAATTTTGGTTAGAGTGCAGTGCAGTGTGGGTCGGGATCCCGCTAACACGCCCCCCCGCTAACAGCCCAGACCCGATAATTGATTATTTTATTTTAATATTTGATGAATTGACGAACCGCATTCGGCTCTGCTTTCGGGATTCTTCTTCCAGCCGTACTGCCAGCATCCCATCGGCTCGATCCGAGCTTGCTCGTTCCCGAGTCGCTCTAAAAAAATCAAGCGAGATATAGGAGTGCAAAGGTATCTAGCTAGTTGGAGATACGGGCACTTATCAAACATGCATGTTTTAGGTATGCAAAAGTGCAGCTCGAGCAGAGTCGAGGTCTGTTAAAAGAATGATTGGGAAAAATGTATCAAGAACGTTACGAAGGCTTGAAAATGGTTTTCGGAAACATTAGGATAAGCGACAATCCGTTGCACGGATCGGCGTAGTTCCTTATGGCCGCGTTCTACGACCTCTTCAATAACCATTGTTTTAGCAGCTTTCCATTACACGGGTAAAACGGACTACGGATATATCGCCATTCTTGCGCCTAGCAAAAAATTACCATTCACCCATTCCGTGTAGCAAAACACAATGTAATCGGGCTCCTTCGGGTTGTCGGGGCACGCTGCAAATGAAAAATAAAAATAGTTGAAGTGGTCACTCTTGCTAGTCGTCTCTCTCCCTTGCTCTCTATCTCTCTCTCACTCTCTCCCCGCCCGCTCTCCCTCGCACCGGCCCCCGCTCAAAAAACCAGTGCGAAAAACAAAAGCTTAACAAAGGTACCGTAAGTGACGTTAAATTGTTTCGTCCCGCTTGTGATCAGCTCATGGAATGCCACTCCCTGGTCAGCAGGGTAGATGTCGCGCTTCAGCGGCTTGCACTCCCTTTCCGGGTGCCACGGGTAGCCGGTCACGTCACAGTTCACATGCTCAGGGCTCTAAACAGGGTTTTTGTCTTTTTTTTGTCGGGAAAACACGACAAGACGCAGATAGTATTGGCCCTTGAGTATCCTTTAACATACGCGTTGCAGTACCCCTCCCCTCCAGCCGGTCCTCTCCTACCTTATATCTACTGCGTGGTCGTCTACAGGTCTTTTGTAAGTCATACCAAAAGACTCTCTCCGAGGAATCCCAACGAAGTCATTGGTATGAGCGGAGGTCATTGGTATTCTTTACGCACCTGTAGGCCGACGGGGAGCTGATAAAGTTAGAGTAGGGGGCGGGCTGGGGAGGGGGGCCTCTGTAGTCATACACCCCCAATCGTATTGAAGTAAAAAAAGCAGTCAAGACTGCTAACTTCCTTGTGGTAAACTACATTCTTGCCAAAAGCCCCCACCATTTGAAGCTGCACAAATGGCAGTAGCATCAGAAGAAGCAAGAGCAGCATCAGGAAGCGGAGCTTGACGGTTGATTGGAGGGCGGGTTTGGCGAGAAAGACAGCCAGATAATGACATTTTCAGAAATGCGATATGGTCCCGTGATGCTAATCGCTCAGATTCAAATTACCGAATTTACTTACACTAATTTGAAAGTTGAAACGCAAGAGAGAGTGATAGCGAGAGCGAGAGAGATATAGAGAGAGAAAGAGGGCGAGAGAGGGAGCGAGAGAGAGAGAACGAGGGATAATGAGAGAGCAAAGGGGAGAGATAGAGAGCATGAGAGAGAGAGCGAGAGTGATAATGAGAGCGCGAAGGAGAGAGAGAGAGAGAGAGAGAGAGAGAGAGATGCACCATCAATTCGGACTTGGCTGTGTGTGTTTATTCAGAAACTACTTTAGTGACGTGAATCAGAAAAAAAAGATCACAATACAAAAAACACAGCATTCTACAGAGGAAAAAGGAAATCGTGGTATTTGTTGTAGTCGTTGATCCTAGTTGGGGGCGCCGGTGGAGGAGGGCGGAATGTAGGCAGACGTCGGTCGCTCTTCCAGCTGCTGAACTGGCCTGCCGCGCGGCACGTTGTTGGCCGTAGCGTTGGGGCCGTCTGAAAAGGACGAACGTGAACAACAAAAAAAAAACCAAAAAAAGGCTGAAATTGTGCAAAGAAAAACGTACACAGCTTCTGCGCCTTGACCACGGTGCGGTACTTGATGTAGTGCGAAGCGCCCAGGATCCCCACCGCCGTCGCGAAGCTGATGAACAGCAGCATGAAGCGGTAGTAGACAGCGCTGAAATTAAGGGTCGAATCTTCGGATCTGATTTTTCAAATATAAATAGTGAAATTGTTTTTAAGCGGTCTTTTACTATTCCCAAGCTTGAAAACTTTACAAATATTTTTCAAAAATATAGAGTCTTCTACTGAAAATGGCCATTTTTTCAACAAATTCGAGGTTTTCAAAATTTTGGAGTCCTTAAATAGATCTCTTAGTTCAAATAAAGCTACATTTACTAAGAACACGACTAAAACGACTACTCCGCGCTACCTTTTATTGCGCCTACGCGTAAAAATGGGAATAAAATTCGTGTGGAAGATGGTATCGCTACATACTCGGCGCGCTCGATGGCCAGTTGGGCGCGGAGGTTGTCGTCCTCGCTGCTGCCGCTCTCCGTGGGCTCCGGCTCGCTGGTGGTCGTCGTCGTGGTAGAGGGCGGCGGAAGCCACTCTACCTGAAGAAGAGTTAGAATCGTTAAATCCTCATATTCTAGTCCCAACGTCGAATTCGAAGGTCGACGGGCGTTTCAAGGGATGATCGATGTGGCCCACTTGTTGTCGCTGCGCCATATTCTGAAAACCAGCGTCAATTTTGAAAGCTGAGACGGAAACTGCGGGTGTGCTCCCGGTAGCTGCTCTCTTGAATCGGAGCTGAAGCCCCAGCAGAACAAGCCTAACCACGGTCTAACAAGCTTAGGATCAGGCTTAGGCTTAGATTTAGGGCTTAGGCTTAGGGCTTAGACTTGGGCTTAGGCTTAGGCTTAGGCGTAGGCTTGGGCTTAGGCGTAGGCTTTGGGCTTAGGGCTTAGGCGTAGGCTTAGGCTAAGGCTTATGGCTTTGGGCTTAGGTTTAGGGCTTAGGCTTAGGGCTTAGGCTTAAGCTTAAGCTTCGGCCTAGGCTTAGGCATGTAAGCCGGAGCCTCGCCGAACTAAAAACCTTCACATGATCCAGCATCAAGTTACCATTTGAAACATATGGTGCTTGAGGAGCATTTGGATGCCGGGGCTGGCGTCCTGGACGAGCTTCATGGGTACCCTCTTGCCCTTGTAGTTATAATACGACAGCGCCGTCGTGTTGTCTCAAAAAAATTTTTATTAGGAGACTGTTGCAGAGCAGCTACAGCAAGCAGTCGAGGGCTCGATCTTCCAGCCGTAGCGCCAGCAGCCGGGCGTCCTCATCGGCACAATGCCTGAAAAAGACGTTGAAGCGTGTTGTGCTTGCCAGGAATTACCGAGCCCAGCCATCGTATGGCAAAACACGACGCGTTCGTCTCCCTTTGACACATCGGGGCACGCTGAAAGGCCTTCTGGGGTCAAGTTGAAAGATGCGTACCATAGTACACCTTAGCGGGCCCGACCGTCCCGTCTGGGGTG
Source organism: Mesorhabditis spiculigera (assembly GCA_958295435.1). Lineage (NCBI taxonomy): Eukaryota > Metazoa > Nematoda > Chromadorea > Rhabditida > Rhabditidae > Mesorhabditis > Mesorhabditis spiculigera. The sequence continues at coordinate 234,571 of CATQJA010002607.1, read as the reverse complement.
CCATCCACGAGTTCGATGAGTGCCATGCCCCAGTCATGCTTATAGAGTCCGGGCTGTTTGCGCAGCTTGCAGCCGTGGATCGGATCCCAAGGGTGCCCCGTCACGTCACAGAAAACTTTCTGGCGCTCATCCTGTAAATTTATATGTTACTCGAGATCTTGTTATTCTGCCATATCAAAAATAGGCTGATAAAACTTTGGTTTACCAGGAACTGGACTGTTAGCAGGGGTAACCTAATTTTCTCCCCACATTCCCGTACGGTCCTGTTTCTAAATATTAACAATTTTTGTATGTGAATAGGCTATTTATCTTTCACAGGTATGCATAGGCGTTAAAATCCTTGCTAACAGGATTTATGGGCACCATCTCCGAAAATTTGCAGGCGAAAACTCCACTAGCATGGCAAAATAGCTCCTTTTGATATGGCGGAACTGACTTTTTGTATGGAAATTTCGAATATCTTGACAAAAAAGCATAGAGCAACAATTGATTGCAAATTGGAATCAGCGCAAAAAATTCATCTAGGGGAACGGGTTGCCCAAACGCGGACTTCGCAACGTTCCCTCGTGAGTTTTGCCATAAACACAGACCTCTTGGAGCTGCGCAAATGGCAGCAGCGTCAGAAGAAGCAGGAACATCACCGGAACAATATATTGGCAGCCGATTGGAGGGCGGGGTTTGATGAGAATGAGATCTGGCTTATACCATTACTTGAGGTCAGGTCCCGTCACATTTCCGAATTCAAATGCGGCGATGCAAATCATGCAAGCGGATCATGCAAGCATGCTCGAGGGCTTCCGACTCCCCCGGTCAGCCTATAATGTTCCAACTAAATGTTATTGTTAAATTTTAAAAGCTATAATAAAACTGTTAAGTAACACGCTATGCTATCCTATTAAGTAACAAATGTTAGATTCTAGGAAACGCAAGCCTGAAAATGGCATTTTTCGGCAAAATCTAGCCAAAATCGGCTCGTAAATGATATTTTTTTGATTTAAATTGCAGACGTGTCTTTTTTCAACACCCTACCAGGGTTGAAAAGCCGCTTCGCGACTTTTCAACCCTGGCCTCTCTGCGGGGCCCTTTGATACACGGGCACTGCACATGATAATTTGCATTAATATTACGAATTACGTTAGGGAAAGGCACCACAGGAATTACGTGAGCAACCGACTCGAAACCCCGCAAAGCCCAGAATGAGCCGAATTAATAGCGGTATGCAAATTAGTCTATTTCCATATGTTTTTAAATCGCTAAAATAAGGTATAAAACGTCATTTTAGTAAAAATCTGATATGCGCGCAGTAATCTACGCCCTCGATTACCCCTAAACACTTTACTTCTGAACCATAAAATCCTCTTCCCTTCGAGTTATGGCTGGAACCCGGGATTTTATGCAAAGTGTCCACACACACACACAGAAACTATTTTTTTACCAGATGGTTCCAGTCGCTTCGCGACTGTAACCATCTGGCCTTCGGGCTACCCTACATGTCCTACACCACACCATTCCACCTGCCACATCAATACCCACGCTAACGACTTCAAATACCCCCTCCCCCCATAGCTGAAACCCCCTTAAAAACTACTTCGATACCTTCCTGATGGCTTCAGATACCCCTCATGGCTGAAATCCGCTTCAAAAACTACCTAAATACCTTCATGATGGCTACAGATACCCCCCATAGCTGAAATCCCCTTCAAAAACTACCTAAATACCTTCCTGATGGCTTCAGATACCCCTCATGGCTGAAATCCGCTTCAAAAACTACCTAAATACCTTCCTGATGGCTTCAGATACCCCTCATGGCTGAAATCCGCTTCAAAAACTACCTAAATACCTTCATGATGGCTTCAGATACCCCTCATGGCCGAAATCCGCTTCAAAAACTACCTAAATACCTTCCCGATTGCTTTAGATGATTTAAATAATTAATTAACATAATTAAAAAGTATTAAAAAGTATTAAAAGTATTAAAGTAACTTAAAAAAGCTATCTGGGCGCGGGAAGGGGCCTGGGGAAGAGGGGCGAGGGGAAAGGGGGAGGGGGAGGGGAGGGAGAGGGGTCCCCCCACTCGTTTTATTAAAGCGCCACTTTCAAAGTTAATTTTAATAATTTAAACTAAAAGTTTTTTATAATTTTTTTTATCAGTTTGGGGGTTTCTGACGGCGCTCCATCCGAATCCGAAGAGAGCTAAGCTCTAGCTCCTTTCCCCTTCGAGTTGAATCTGGGACACGACAGACGGACGGACGGACGCGTCAAGAAAATTATTATAGTCCTACCTTATATAATTTTGGGGTGTATCTCTGTGTGTGTGTGTGGATGTCACTTTCGAGGCCCGATTTAAGGGCCTTCCCGTGCATAAAATGTCCTAATTCTTCGTCACTTGGGGGAATCGACCCTTCTGTTTCCGATGGCGTGCTCAGAATTTGGATAAAATACAAGTTTACAAAGTTAAAGCCGGTTTTATTCATTTTTGGGGGTAATTTGCATAATGTGAAAAAATACAAATTTCCTCATTCTTGCGAGTTGCACGCGAGCGTGTGGTTGGGGGGGGTCCGAAGGACCCGAGCTACCGGAAAGTCAAATTTCCCATGCAAACGCACCATTCCAGCGCCCAAGGCCCGCGAAGCGGGTTTTGGGCGCTGGTTGATATATAGTAGGATATCTAGCAAGAAGTCTTTTTTTTACAATCCTGTCCCCGTCACTTCCGGTCCCGCAAATTTTCAACCATGTTGAATCTGCATGATTGCCGCATCGGAAGTTAACCGGAAGCAGCAAAAGCGTCCTTTTAAGCAGCAAGTTGGGGAAGCATATGCAAAATGTCTGGTCAGGATTCGTCCAGTATCCTACTATTCCGTTTCTTTCCGATGTACAGTTGGCGTATATAGGCGCATTACGTACTACGCCTTCCCTATTTTGAGGCCTTTTAAGCTACACCGCCCCTCATAATTATGTGTCCACCCCAAAAACTTCGAAGATCTTTTTTCGTAACGTGTTTCGACGGATGGGTTGTATTAACAAAATCGGCAGCATATTTTGGCTTAGATACAACCGTAGAAGAAATATCGATGTTTTTTCAGAAAACACGTTTTTTTTTCCGATCCACATAATTATGTGTCCGCCCCCAAAAAAAACCAAGTATAATAGTGTATAATGGTAAGTTGAATTTCTATGTTTTTACCTCGTAGATTACTGTAATCAAGATTCCAGGACGGTTGGATGCATCCTGTAAATTTTAGAAAATTCGATTTTTGTATGGAAAATCGGTTTTTCAACTAAAAGATTTTAGTTTTGCGAGATGACAGCTATGCCCGAAAAGCGTAGCCGATCGCCGTCATATCGGTATGAATACCGATTGCTCCCGGCTAACTGTCTCGAAAATTTCAATATTTGCTTTCCTTGGTTCCGCGCAAGCTTATACGCAATACATCTTGCGGGCTAAAAGAGGAAGTGTGGAGCTTCACAGTCCTAACGGAAGCACATCACGGGTTTTTAATACCGATATGACGGCGATAAGCTACGCTTTTCGGGAACGCAAACTAAACTTTTAGGTCAAAAATGAAAAGCGCGTCCTCTTCCCGATTATAAAGGCTACTTCCACCTCCGGCGTAAGCTTATTTCTTCCTAACAAAGATGTCCGATTTTTAAGGAAAAACTTAATTTTAATGTCGGAAACAGTAGCTTTTGAAAAATCTGATAGGCGTGCAGTCATCTACAGGCCATTACGCGTCTAATGACGTATCATACGCCCCTTTCAGCCCTTGCCTTCTTGAGATATCCTCCGGACACGCTGACGGAAGTTGCATGCAAAGTGTCATACACACAGACACTATTTTTTATATATAGTAGGATGCACCGGAAGCGGAGGTAGCCTATAGAAAAGAGGGGGAGCGTTGCTCATTCTTTTAGCCGCGTAATTCCAAATTGAGAACTCTCATGGGATGAGACGGGGCCAGGTTTGAAACATCGCGAAGTGGGTTTTTAAACCTCGTTTCCCAGAAACTTCCGGCCCCGCGCATTTACGACCATTTCTAATTAGCATCTTTTGCGAAAGCGGAAATTAGCCGGAAGCAAAAACCCCTTTCTTTAAACAGCTGTATTAAATCACGCGCAACCTTCTGTACATTATTTGATGCGACTTCTTGCCCTAGTGCTGCTCATTCCCGGCTTCTATGCACTCTTGTGCTACGAATGCGTTGCCGACGGGAAGAACGTTTGTAATGGAGGAGGCGGATGGGTAACGGACGGTTCAAATTTTGTCGCTCGGTCGCCCTTTTTCCCGTCGTGAAACTCACATATTTTATTCTTTATTTTATTTTACACTTCTGTCTCGAGATATGTAACTTCAAAGTTGGCTACTAAAGTCTCCGGTCACTAAGCGAAAATCGTAGTGTTGTCACAATGTCCAGCGAGTTGAGCTGATCCAGGATCAGTTGAAAAAATTTTCGGAAAATCGCTATCGAGAGATATGTAGCTTACAAGGTCTCAAAACCGGCCGAGACGTAGTACGCAATACACCTATATACGCCAACTGTACATCGGAAAGAACGGAATGGTAGGGAATTGCTGTTTCTTGGGTAAAAAACATTGTCAGGCAAGGCGGGCCGTCGCTTTAGATGGGCCGCCGCTCCGCTCTTTCGAAATAGGGCGCCTGGGCGCTTCGCGCTCTCAGGCGCCCCGATTTCGAAGGCCTGTACTCGCACCCATCCGAAGCGACTAGGCCCCGGGCGGCACGAAGCCTCATTTTTTGGCTCAAACTGGGGGTGAAGAGTAAAGCTAAGCTCTTGTCGAGCACCATCCCTCATTTCCCGCACTGAAAACGGGCTTTTAGGGGCGGGAACAGATTGGTTTACTATCAGAATCTCGAAAATTAGAATCTCGAAAATTTCTACCTCTTGCCTATCAAAAAAATTAGGAAGCCGTAGGACAACTCCTATCTGCCTAAAAACGGTGTATTTTGGTCTGGATTTTCGAGATTCTAATTTCGAGATTCCGATTTTCGAGATTCTGATTTTGGAAATTCTGATTTTCGAGATTCTGAACTTTCGAGATTCTGATTTTCGAGATTCTGATAGTTTCCCGAGCAGGTTATATAAAGAACGGGTTAAAGTCAAACTTTGAAGTGTCATATCTCGAGACAGAAGTGTTTCCGAAAAGTTTTTTCAACTGATCTTGAATCAGCTCGATCCACTGTGCGCTTTGACATATAAAAATTCGAAATCGGTTTAGTGACCGACTACGACAATTTAGCCAGTAATTCGACCACGGCAAACATTTTGAGATACTCCCCGCATTAATAGGAAGCAGGGCTGAAAATTTACGGCTGGGGGTAAACTAGACTCTTACCCTTCATTTTTTTGGCTTTTGTAATGTAACTTTCTTCTACAGAGCAAGGCAAGAATTTTGGTACCCTTGCCAGGCCCCGGGGGGAGGTATCCACAGTTTAGCCCAAGCCGTTTGCAGACTGCATAGCAGCTTGTGTTTTAGTTGCGAAGGCCAACTTGTCAAGTTTTCGATCCGCCCGCCCCACCACGACCTTTTTTGCTTAGTTTTTCGAGAAGATCATGGCGATGGGGAATAGCACAGTACGATGCAAGGCCGGCGAACGTTGCGTCTGGTGGTGGAAGGAACAGAACCCGCGCGCCGAACCAGACCGAAAAAGAGATTGCGGTGCCATGGGCCCGCACCGCTGTGGATACAGTGAGAGTGACGACGAGGACGTAGGTCAGCTGGCTATGGTTTACATGATTTCGGTTTTTCCCCGATAAACTCCCCCCACCCCCCTGATAATGCGGAAGAACCCGAAATTCCACCTCTGATAAGAATGAATTAAATTAAAATTAAAAAGTATTGCTTTACCCTGTAACGCGCCCTGTCACCACCCCAACTATTCAACGCCATTAAATACAGTGCGTGCCAAAATGATAGGGGAATGGAGTTTTTAGCCGTTTTCTCGGCCGTCTTCCATTTCCGTGTAAAACCAATTAATAGGTCTGATACCCCGAAAAAAGACGCGTCTTTTCGTCTGCTTGAAATCTCTTCACGATAAAAGATCACGTTTTCCGAAGCGATTGTATAAAAATAGGGAAAAAACACGTGACAAAATTATAGGGGGAATCATTAACATATCATTTCCATCAACTTTCTGTATGAATAGTGGATGTTGATTGATCTTAATTACAGATTCATAGCAGGGGAATGTAAAAATCTGATTTTCTGGACAAAATTGCGACAGGAAGTGATCAGTCAAAATTTTCAAAATCCAGTTAGCATCCACTATTCATAAAGAAAGTTGATGGAAATGATATGTTAATGAATCCCCTATCATTTTGCCACTTGTGTTTTTCCTTTTTTTTTATACAACCAGGGTTGAAAAGCCGCTTCGCGACTTTTCAACCCTGGCCCCGCCTCATCCCATGATGTTCTTCATTTTGCATAATTGTGCCCCACCGAGGCTGAAAAAAATGAAAAATGCGCGTTCTGCTCCTTTATATAGGCTACCGCCACTTCCGGTGTATGCTAATTGATTCCTAACAAAGAGGGTCTCGGATTTTTCAACAAAAACTAAAATTTAATGTCGAAAATAAGAGATTTTGATATATCTGATATGCGTGCAGTCATCTCCAGACCATTACGCTCCTAATGACGTATCAAACAGGCCCGTAACTACTCTCCTACTTGAGATACGACTGGAACAACCTGACGGAAGTTGCATGCAAAGTGGCACACACACACAGACACTATTTTTTTATATATAGTAGGATCGCTTCTGAAAACGTGATCTTTTATTGTCAAGAGGTTTTAATTAGACCAAAATACGCGTTTTTTTCGGGCTATAAAACCTATTACTTGGTTTTTCACGGAAATTAAAGACGGTCGAGAAAACGGATAAACACTTCATTCCCCTATCTTTATGGCACACACTTCAACATTCTTTTCCAGGTAAAATCTGGTGGTGTGCTTGTGACAAGGATCTCTGCAACACGGGGAGCCTTGATGAATTGAAGGCCACGGTAGCAGCCTACTCGCCGACTCCATCGCCATCGCCGCCGCGACCCGTCTCCCCCGTGGCAGTTGATTGCTTGTATTGCGCCTCGAACTTTACCGAACCCCCAAGATCTCCGCTGCTGCCCGGCTGCCGTGAGGGTGGCAAGGTTAGAAATACCACATTTTATCGTCAGCCTATATGGTTTTATAAAGAGAAATTTTAAAGAGAAGAAAATTAATTCTCTTTTTACAAATTCTACAAAATTCTCTTTTTGAGTCTGAATCCACCGAAAATTTGTAAAAATAATAAGATGCGCTTGATCCCTACTATCGAATACAAAGTGGACCAAATTACTGCCAAAATTCCATCTGGTATTCGAGTTATTGCGCGGACACCACGGGACTATGGCCATTTTATTAAAGGGCACGTTCAGGGATTTTTTTTGGAAAAAAGCCAAAATTATCGCCGCGGCCGGGGCTCGAACCCGGACCCTCCGCTCGGAGGCGCGGATGAATACCAGTCAGCCACAGCTATAATGGCGAGGGGATGAGGGGCGCCCCACGCCGCAAAGGAGGGAAATTGCCTCCCACGGCATGGGCAGGCAGGGCGCGCGGTCCCTAGGTCCATAGGGTGTACACGTTGGGACGAGTACACGGCCCCTCCCTGAACGTGCGCTTTACGGACCTTTTAACTTTATTTTAAGGAATTTGGCAAAATCCAAAAAAAAAACAGTATCGGGAGAATTGATTTTACCACTCAGCCTCCAAAAATAAGAGCCCAACTCCTCTTAGCGGCCGAGAAAACCTCCGGAAATACCTTTTTTGGGCAAAATGAAATGTTAAGGATTTTTCACTATTTTTGTTGTAAAATCGTCAAATGAACGAATCTCACCATACAAAAAATGAATCACTGACAAATGTGTTTCTCCAACTCCATGCAAAAAATCAGCCGGTAATTCGGCCTGACGGCCGAGAAATCCTCATTACAGAAAACATACATACTTTTCTCACTAATAGGATAGGATGTGTTGCCTAGGAATGGTCGAGGCAAACGACGCACGAGAAGGGACGCTGCGGGGTGCCGGGCCAGTACTGCCAAATGAACGTCAAATTCCATGATGACCCTACCAGTCCTCCATTAATCGAGAGGTTCTGCGTGGAAGGAGAAGATCCAAAATGTACAGTCCACCGCGAAGACGACGGTGGGTTCGCCCAGATATACCTGGGAAGTCACGAATGGCATGTTTTTGAAATGAACCTAGCAGAACTCATCAAGCTACTCTTGGTCCCGTTTAAAGCCAATTTTTCCAGGTTTCATGATGGGCTGCGGATGCGAAGGCCCACTATGTAACGATTGGGATGAAATAACACTCAAGGACATGGCGGAAGCTACTCTAGAGCCGCGAGAAGACGTCCTGAACATGTCCTCGCCGTTGCCCGTCGTCTCCATCGGAACCACCTATCACATCTTCCCCTATTACCTCTTCATCTTCTTGCTCGCCTTTGCCTAGATTTTCTATCAATTATAATCTTGTTATTCAGTCCATTTTAATCCCGGTTTTTGTGGTGTGAATAAAGGTTGTTAAAGGAACCTGGGAGTTCAAAGTTGCTCCCTATGCATGGAAGGAAGATGATAGTCGAAAAACGTGATAAGTCGATATGCCCTAATTTGAAGAAAACACGCAAAAAAACCCATGAGAGCAAAGGTCGAAAATTCAAGTCCCGGTTCGCAGCTCAGTACTACCGCGTACACACCACACCGTCAATCTGCGTGCACAGAGAAAACCAGCAACAGAGACAGAAATGGAAGAAAGACAAATGAACAACGAAGGTTGAAAAAATCGACGGGCTTTGAGGTGAATTTTTTGGCAAAATGCCCTTATGAGACGAAACAGGCTGGAGCTTTCGCGTCGAGTTTTTGAAAATCACGGTTTCATCCGGTTCAAAATTGTTTTTGTGTTATTTAAGGTAAGTGCCAAATCAAAGCCCTTTTTGAGAGATCTCTGTGATTTCTGGCAAAATTGCCAGCGGCCGCGACGGTACGAGAGCCCACACTTCTTCGATTATTGCGCGAAACTGTTCTTGGTCGATTCGCAGCCGAACGAGGTACTGATCTTGGCAACAATGTGTTGTGTGTACTTTATTCAGAAACTACTTTAGTGACGTGAATCAGAAAAAAAGAACACAATATATACAATACACTCAACACAGCATATACTACACTACAGAGAAAAAAAACAGGCGTCGATATCTTTGTTGTAGTCGCCAATCCTAGAGTGGGGTATCATTGGAGGAGGGCGGAACGTAGACGGACTTCGGCGGCTCTTCCGGCTTCGGGGCTGGCGTGTTGGGCGGAGTTTTGTTGACGGTCGGGTGGGGGCCATCTGAAAAGTTTGCTTATCAGGAGGTGAGGAGGTCACGAAGGCGTTCAATTCCAGAAGGCAAAAACGCACACAGCCGCTGCGCCTTGACCACGGTGCGGTACTTGATGTAGTGCGAGGAGCCGAGAATCACCACCGCCACCGCGAAGCTGATGAACAGCAGCATGAAGCGGTAGTAGGCCGCGCTGGAAAGGAAGTAATTTTTTGCAGAGTCTTTAGCTTTTGTCGGTCCTTGACTGTTAGCGGGGGGGCGGGTTTTTAGCGGGGGGGGGGGAGGAACCAACATTTTCCCTGTGACTCTCTACGACCCCAAAAGAAAGAAAATAAAAACCCTTTGCCCAAATTTTCCAGATACAAACACTATAGCAAAAAATAATCAAAATTTTCGAAATTTTCGACTACTTCGGCAAAATTGTATGGAAAATTGCCACAACGGTAAAAATTCGATTTTTCAAAATTTTTTAAACCTTTTAGCAATCAAAAACACATAAAACCCATTGAAAGAGCGTTCTAAATTTTCTAGCCTGTTTTCCCTTTAAAATCTAGTTAAATTGTGCCAAATCCCAAGTCGTATCGCTATGTACTCGGCCTGCTCGATAGCCAGCTGGTGGCGCAGTTTGTCTTCTTCACTCTCCGTCGGTTCCGGCTCGGTGGTGGTCGTAGTGGTGGTGGTGCTTGTCGTCGTGGGTATCCAGCTTTCCTGAACCACATTTGCCTCATTACGAACTTTTGCATGCTTACATTGTATTTGAAATCCTTCGGGCGAGCCACGGTCCATTCGTGGCCGACACTGTGCGATTTCCCCTGAAATCCCAGTAAGGTTCTTTTTCAATATCGGGCATTATATTTTGAAACATATTTTTGCAGTATTGTTTATGAAACTCTCTAAAAGACTAAGTTTGGTCGAAAATGCGTATTTTCGTATACCCGTCAAAAATTTGGTATTTTACACATTAGTTGAGTTTCTACGTTTAGACCTAGTAAAAACGGCACTAGAGTGTTAGCGGGGGGCGCGGGTTTTTAGCACGTATAGTGCATTTTTATAGCCTTCTTATCGGTTTTTCCTTGCGATAAAGTGACAGAATGTATTTTTAATTGGAAAATTCAAAATTTTTTGCCTTTTTTGGTAATTTTTTGATACATTTTTAACCAAAAATGAAAAATTTCCCAGAATCTTAGAATTGCTTTATATCTAGAAAATTAGAAAATTGCTATAAAAACGGTTTTTATTTTTTATGGGGCCAGAATGCCACCCCTCGACCTTGCCATAGCCCACCCTATCCAGGTAGTATTTGACGAGCCATTGGATGCTGGCGCTGGCCGCCACGTCCAACTCGATCGGCTTCTCGGGCCAAGTCCCGAGATCGTGCCAAACCGCCGTCGCGTTATCTGAAGAACATTGTTTTGGCGACTTTGCCGAGGCTATAGTAAAAATTAATAAAGGAAAACATGGCTTCCCCGGCTACGGGTGACTAAACCCCCCCCCCCCCACAGCCGGAATGTTTTGGTTATAACTTTTTTTATTTTACATTATTTTAGGCTCAAATTAAAATTCTTAGTATAACAAAAGTACAAAAAAATTTTCCAACAAAAACTTAGGTTTCATGTCGAAAATAGGCAATTATGCCCCCCTCTTGAATTGTATCCGCTTCCCCCGCCAATTTCGGCAAATCCCAAACTTACAGCAAAAAGATGAGCCCGCACGTTTCCACCCGTATCGATAGCAACCGATCGTCTTCATTCGTGCGGCTGCTGCAAAGAAAAATTTATCTTAAATATTCGAATTCTCCAAAATTCTTGGTTTTCGCGAAGAATGCATGCACTTACCAAAACAGCTCAAAGATTTTAAGCAATTATAATTTTTTATTTCATATTGACTATTGATTATAAATCGGGGCTTGGGATACAGATAAATACAACTAAAACAATACCGAGTCCCTGTATGGTGTGGCAGAATGAGACGAACTCCCTCCAGCTCCGGGGGCATGCTGTAAACACAGGGTCGTGTTTGTATCTATCGTACGCTCGTGAATAGGCGAGAGGGCCAGCCGTTTTCGTTTTTTTTCAATATTCGAGAACATATGTTTAAATTCCTTTTACTTCTAGGCGCGCTTGGTCAGGATTCTTGGGGTCGGCTGGGGGGCGGGGGGAGGGGGGTGGGTGTAAACTGCACTTAAGCTTTTTTGTTAACTAACGGATTCTTTACCTTTCACTAACTAACGGAGACTAACGGAACGGACGTTTTCACATTGTTTGTAGCTAGCTTTTCCTAAGCATAAATCCTTACAAATTTCAACAAAAAATTTTATTTTATTTTAGGTCAAAAGATTGATTTTTCGTCCCAAAATGACCAAATCTTCGACTTTTTCAAAAAATGTTCTAACCGTCTGTGAAAGTTTTTCGATTTCAATACAATCAAAACGTGCGGTAAGAGTTTACTTTACCCCCCCCCCCCCCCACAGCCGAAGGGTCTCAAAGTTTTCGGTATTTTTGCTATTTTTTGGATTTTTCAACGCCATTCGATAGAGCGTCGAAAAATATACTAAGAGTTTGAATTTGAGCCTACAACCTCTGGCTGGGGGGAGGGGGGTAAAGTAAACCGTAGTCAAACGTGCTAAAAGCTTTAAAAAGACATTTTATATTCAATTACTCGGTCAAGCCGGACCGCGATAAAAAACTGTTCCCCCTCCGCGAATCCTGAGGAACCAAATATTTTTATTTTTCGGGACCAGCGCCCAAACCCGCTTCGCGGGCCTTGGGCGCTGGAATGCGGCCTTTGCATGAAAAGTTTGACTTTGCGATAGCTCAGGCCCGACGGACCCCCTTCCCTGTCCCGACCAAACCCGCGAGTGCAACTTGCAAGAATGAGGAAATTTGTATTTTTTCACAATATGCAAATTAGCCCTCCCGGACCCCAAAAAATGAATAAAATCGCCTTTAACTTTGTAAACTTGTATTTTACCGGAATTCTGAAAACGCCATCGGAAAGAGGAGGGTCGATTCCCCCCAGTGACGAAAAATTGGGGCGTTTTGGACACGGGAAGGCCCTCAAATCGGGCCTCGAAACTGACCTCCGCACACACACACAGACAAAGATACGCGACCAAATTATATAAGGTAGGATTTTGCTAGCCCTTCTAGCCCTCACCGACCACCAAGACCAAAATCGGAATTCACTTTCTAAACTTGTATTTTATCAAAATTCTGAGTACATCGTCGAAAAGAGGAGGTTAATTGCTCCTAGTCCTACTTCTAAACAGAAATCGAATAACGTACCGTACAACACAAAGGTATGCATGCCTTGCTTGCTCACAATCTCTTCCACGAGGCCCACGCTCCACTCGTTATTCCAATCGACATTGCGCGTCATCTGCTTGCAACCTTTCTCGGGATGCCAGGGGTGGCCAGTCACATCGCAGAAGACAGTGTCTAAGCCGATGCCCTGCAAAAGTATCGAATACACCCCACTGCAACTCGCCGCAGAAGCATCGGGTCGGAACGATAGCTACACCATTCGAAAGCCCTTGAAATGGCGAGTTTGCAACAACCTTCATAGCCATGTTTTTTTATTAAATAAAACAGGTTTTCGCAGATTGTTGTCAACTCGCCGTGAGAAGGGTTTGCAAATTATGTAACTAACGTTCCGCTCCGGAGCTTTTGCGTCGAGTTAGTGGGGGCGTTTGTATTTGAGAAACCCTGTACAGGGTGCCCCAAAAAGTTCGGTTTGGTAAGAATTTACTTAACCCCCCCCCCCAGCCGGAAGGTCCCAAAAAATTTTTAAGGCCACAAATGGGTAGCTTTAGGTCCCAGCTACTATCCCCTGGCCGGGAATTGCAAAAAAATCAATATTAAAATTTATACAATCAAAATAGTGTCTCGGCAGCTATTCGAATTTAGCTTGTTTTTGGCATAACTATTTTATTTTACAATATTTTGGGTTGTAATTAAAATCCTTAGTATGTTTTTTGGTGCTCTATCGAATGGCGTATCGAGAATCCCGGAAAAATAGCGAAAATATCGAAAACTAGCTTTTTAACCCTATTTTTAGAGGTTATTTTTGTTTTTGCTATAACTATTTAATATTACAATATTTTCAGCTGCCATAAAAGTCTTTGTATATTTTTTGATGCTTTATCGAATGGCGTCAGAAAAATCCCGGAAAAATAACGAAAATTTCGAAAACTTTGGGACCCCAGGGCTGGGGGGGGGTTAGTTAAACCGTAGCCTTCGGTTTTTGAAACCTTTTTGATATCGAAAAACAATGTAAGCCGCTATGAAAATGGGGGCAGTAGAGGATTACAGGGAAAAATTTCGATGCCCGGCTAACAGTTGAAAACCTAATTTACACCCCCACGATAAATGACAACCCAGATACAAAGATTTTTGCCGGCCGGGAAGGGGGTCAACAGAAGTCGTACCTTCTGGCAGCCGACGAAGGCGAAGAGGAGCCCGAGCAGCAGAAGACGGTGCAGCATCGAAGAGGCCGCCTGGAGAGCTGGCGGGAGGGCAGGATGGATAATAATGGAGGCATGATATCAGGTTTTTATACCAGGGCCTACACATACAAAGCACTACCTCGTCCGTTAATGCAATATTCCGTATGCAAATTGTGTTTTGTTATCGTCTCATCATCAATTTCACGTCATATAAAAGCGCGTCAAAGCCAGATGACGGGAAAAAACATCGCGTTTTTCCATAATCTCTATTTTTTCATCCAAATAAGCATAGACTTCTGCCGCACTTTCAAAAATTCATTTTTCTATTCCTTCCACGTCTTAAAAACGGTATGAGTTTTCGTATTTTTCAAAGGGATTATTTATCCAAACATTTAAAGAGTAGCGGAGTAGCAGAGTAGCCCTCCCTGACGCCGGACACACACACACAGAGATGCACCCCAAAATTATATAAGGTAGGATGCGTATCTAAGGTAAGTGCTAAATCAAAGCCCTATTGAGAGGTTTTTGTGATTTCTGGAAAATTGCCAGCGGCCCCGACGGTACGAGAGCCCTACTTCTTCGATTATTGCGCGAAGCTGTTCTTGATCGATTTCTTCTTGATAAAATATAATTCGCCGGCTCTTAGCTCATTTCTCAAAACCGCACTAAATTTTACTTACAAGGGAAGTGCACAACCGGCCCACGAGAAATCGACACGAGACATAGTGGATCTGATAGAATCGGACACGGGGATTCCGAATCTGTAATCAGAATTTGCTAAATAAAACGGAGAAAAAAAAGTTATAAAGCTTCAAAGTTGACCAAATCGCCAAAAAACGGTAACTTTTAGGGCCCGTAAAAACCGATGGAACGGAATTGAGGAGAAAAGAATTAGTGCATCTTCCGCAGCAGAAAAAGCATTTGCAAACAATTCACTGAAAAACGTTTTTTTTGGATTCACGGGCAAGGGTATGTTCATAGAAGTTCATAGAAGAGATTTTCGCGTAATCATCGCAAACTTGAAGTAAGATAGCTCATTCGAAAGAACTTTTTCTGCTGAACAAGATACACTAATGGGTTGTGGAAAGTTTCCATTCTCCGGGCCCTTACAGGCCCATAAAAGTCCGATTTTGGGCGATTTTACCAACTTTGAAGCTTCATAACTTTTTTCTGAAATTCTCTGAAACGGAAATTCGGCTCCCGAACGGGACTGGAATTGCAATGGAGCGAGCTCTGGATTGGCACGCCGACACGCCTGCACTAAGCCACGGGTGAGGAAGAGGATCTTGTGACTGATCTTGGCAACGATGTGTTGTGTGTACTTTATTCAGAAACTACTTTAGTGACGTGAATCAGAAAAAAAGAACACAATATATACAATACACTCAACACAGCATATACTACACTACAGAGAAAAAAAACAGGCGTCGATATCTTTGTTGTAGTCGCCAATCCTAGAGTGGGGTATCATTGGAGGAGGGCGGAACGTAGACGGACTTCGGCGGCTCTTCCGGCTTCGGGGCTGGCGTGTTGGGCGGAGTTTTGTTGACGGTCGGGTGGGGGCCATCTGAAAAGTTTGCTTATCAGGAGGTGAGGAGGTCACGAAGGCGTTCAATTCCAGAAGGCAAAAACGCACACAGCCGCTGCGCCTTGACCACGGTGCGGTACTTGATGTAGTGCGAGGAGCCGAGAATCACCACCGCCACCGCGAAGCTGATGAACAGCAGCATGAAGCGGTAGTAGGCCGCGCTGGAAAGGAAGTAATTTTTTGCAGAGTCTTTAGCTTTTGTGGGCTCTTGGCTGTTAGCGGGGAACAAAATTTTTCCTATGATTCTCCACGGCTCTAAAAACCAAATTAAAAACCATTAGTCATATTTTTAAGATACAGAAACAAAAAAATAATCAAAAATTTGTATGTTCGACTACTTCGCCACAGATGTATGGGGAATTGCCACAAATCGAAAAAATTCGATTTTTCAAATTTTTTTAGACCTTTTAGCAACCAAAAACTATTGAACACCACCGCAAACATCGATTCGATCAAAACTCAAATCGACAAGGCGTTCTAGATTTTTTAGATGTTTACCCCGTAAAACTATAGTAAAATAGTACCAAAACACATTTGAAAGAATTAAAGTCGTATCGCTACGTACTCGGCCTGCTCGATAGCCAGCTGGTGGCGCAGTTTGTCTTCTTCACTCTCCGTCGGCTCCGGCTCGGTGGTGGTCGTAGTGGTGGTGGTGCTTGTCGTTGTGGGTATCCACTTTTCCTGAACCATTGATCATTTGTATGGCGGCAGCAGGTTAACTCACCTGGTATTTGAAGTCGGAGCTGCGCTTAACATGTTCATCATTGCCGATACGATGCCTTCGATCGGGCTCCTGAAAGTTACAATATAAGCTAGTATTTGTTATCAACTATAGTAATTTTGCTATGGTGTCCGTCCGTCTGTCCGGTCCCGAATTCAACTCGAAGGAGAAAGGAGCTAGAGCTTAGCTCTCTTCGGATTCGGATAGAGCGCCCTCAGAAAGTCCCAAACTGATAAAAAATTACGAAAAAGTTTTCGTTTAAATTATTAAAATTAACTTTGAAAGTTTTTTCCTTAGTGAAGGGGTGGGATAGTGAGCCAGTTCGCGCGCGTTTCGGCGAAGGGGAGGGAGCGCACAGGGGGCAGCCCGAAATCCAGCCGCTTTCAGTTTTGACGTTTAGGATAAGCAAAGAACATTTTCGCGAACGACCACATTTTTATTGAAAAACCAGCGGGGGAGGAGCCGCTTCGCGACTCTCCCCCGCTGGACCCCGTCTAGGCCCTATTAATCAAGCGCCCTTCCACATAAAGTTACCTTGAAGAAAGAAAAACCCTTTTTCCATGCAAACCTCTTTGTATTTGCATGCGGCGCAAACTTGAAATGCTAGTCTCGTTATTAAAGCGCACGTTCAGGGGAGGGGCCGTATACTCTGTCCAACGTAGGCACCCTATCGACGTAGGGACGGCGCGCACGGCCTGCCCGTGGAGTCGGAGGCAATTCCCCTCCTTTGCGGGGTGAGGCGCCCCTCGGTCCCTCGCCAGGTTGCACCCGGGCTAACTGGTATGCGACCGCGTCTCCCGATCGGGAGGCCCGGGTTCGACCCCCGGCCGCGGCAAAAGTCTTTGCTTTCTTGCCCAAAAACGTCCCTGAACGTGCCCTTTAAGCCTGCGACGCATGTTTCATTGGCCAGCTTCGTCCTGCGGCCCATGGTTGACGGGTTAGCCTCCTTTTTTGGCCTGCCGCGCCAGCTTGAGCGTTTACCTCCTTCTTTAAGCCTGCGGCGCTAGCTTCGATGGTTGGCTTTATTCCTTAGCCTGCGGCGCTAGCTTCTGCGGCTAGCTTCGTTCTAAAGCCTGCGGCGCAAGATTGTGAGGTTAGCTTCATGCTTAAGCCTGCGGCGCAAGCTTGATGGGCTAACTCTTTCTTCAAGCCTGCGCCGCGAGCTTCAGATTCAGAGAACTTCTTCCTTCATAAGCCTGCCGCGCGAGCTTGAGGGGTTAGCCGATTCAATAGCCTGCGGCGCTAGCTTCAGCGGCTAGCTTTGGTCTAAAGCCTGGGGCGCGAGCTTGAGAGGGTAGCTTCATTCTTTAGCCTGTGGCGCTAGCTTGTGCGGCTAAATCCATTCCAAAGCCTGCGGCGCTAGCTTGCACGGCTAGCTTTGGTCTAAAGCCTGCGGCGCAAGCTTGAGGGGTTAGCCGATTCATTAGCCTGCGGCGCTAGCTTCAGCGGCTAGCTTCGTTCTAAAGCCCGCGGCGCTAGCTTCTCCGGCTAGCTTCGTTCTAAAGCCTGCGGCGCTAGCTTGCACGGCTAGCTTTGGGGGAAAGCCTGCGGCGCAAGCTTGAGAGGGTCTCTTAATTCTTTAGCCTGCAGCGCTAGCTTGTGAGGCTAAAGCCATTCCAAAGCCTGCGGCGCTAGCTTGCGGAATTAGCCTGAATATCGGGTTCTGCGGCGAGTTTCAGTGCCTAGCTGGATTCATTAGCCTGCGACGCAGTTTAGAGCGACTGACTTCAGAATAGCGCCTCCCTACAGGAAAATACACTTCGAAACATGCATTCCGAGCATAAAGCAAAAAAAAAATACGATAGCTGGGATCCGAACCCCCGATAGCAAGATTGGCGGGCTGACGCTCTAACCACTATACCATCAAACGCTTGGGAGCGCGCGCGCAACACCCCTTGTATGCCCCGAGGTAACTGCCGGGAAAGGGGAGCAAAGGCAATCGGAGGCAGCTCCAATGAGGCAGCCAAACGCGCGAGTGCAACTGGCAAGAATGAGGAAATTTGTATTTTCTCGCATTATGCAAATTAGCCCTCAGGGACCCCCAAAAATGAATAAAACCGGCTTTAACTTTGTAAACTTGTATTTTAGCGAAATTCTGAGAACGCCATCGGAAACAGAAGGGTCGATTCCCCCGGGTGACGGAGAATTAGGGCATTTTATCCACGGGAAGGCCCTCAAATCGGGCCTCGAAAGTGACATCCACACACACACACACACATACGCGCCAAAATTATATAAGGTAGGATTTGATGAAAAGGAAAAGCCGAATTACCTAAAATGCGCGGAATTTTGGGTATTTCCGGTTTTACGAAATCTCGTTTCGGATCAAAAATTTTTTGATGAAAATTTGTATCGCAATATAAAATAGCTATAGCAAAAATAAGTAGCTTACGGCTACTTTCACAAAAATCCCAAATCGGGGTACCTTATCAAGGTAGAAGTTGACGAGCCATTGGATGCTATCGCTGGCCTGCACGTCCAGCTCGATCGGCTCCTCCGGCCAATCCCCGAGATCGTGCCAAACCGCAGTCGCATTATCTAAAAACAAGTCTTTCTTTGAATACCTCGACAAATAGTGGGCAGTTTTGGCCAAGGGCGGGTAAAACCGACAGCAAAAAGTTGATCCGGCACGCTTCCAACCATATCGCCAGCAACCCATCGGAACGAGTGGTGCGAAAGCTAAAAAAACGGTACTGGGCTGTTAGCGGGGGTGAGCAATTTTTCCGATAAGCAAGCATTTATCGTATTCAAATGTCATTTGAATAGGAAAATATAAATAGTATGCCCGGGTATAAGGAAACAATACCTAGTCCCTGTATGGTGTGGCAGAAGGAGACGTAGTATGGCTTGCGTGCGGGTAGAGGGCACGCTGAAAGAGGCTTTGAAGAGATGTACCAGACATCTCGACAGGGTGGCTTAAAGTGGTAGCGCGGGCATATGTCAAACAGTTCCGCGGGGGAAAGGAATTTTCTCTGCGCCTCTCGCCTGGGCGCCCTCTCTCGCTCACAAGGAGTCGCTCTTAGGTGCTTTTGGAGTTTCGGGACGGGACCTAGCTAGTTCGATAGAGAAAAAAATTCTGAGCAACATCCCGTTTTCAAAAAGTGCTGATCGATTAAGGTGTTTTAGAAAATTTAATTTAATTAAAAAAGTTCCCGACGTCCGGACCCTGGTGGTGATGTGAGGTTATTTGCGGCAGTCGACCGTCCCCGCCACATGAGGACTCCACGCGCCTTGGATCCCGTCCTATGCATGGCCAAGTGGCTAGTGCGATGGCCTACGAATTTTTTTTGACTTTTTGCCACAAGTTCGATTCTTATTTATCGTTAACTCTTTGCTTTTTTGCTAATTAAAATTTTATGCACCAATAACGGGTTCAAGAAACAAAAAGCAAAGGGTTAGCTAGCGCGAAGATTCGAACCCGAGGCAAAAAAATGTTAAAAAGTTGGTAGGCAAGCGCGTTACCAATACGCCAATGCAACCTGTGATGGAGGCATTGGCGGAGGGTTACGAATGGCGCCTTGCCCAGCCCCGAAAACGACGTGCACCGAGGAAATGGACCCGAAAACTAGAAAAAAGCGCGAACTTTAAATTAAATTTTCTAAAACACCTTAATCGATCAGCACTTTTTGAAAACGGGATGTTGCTCAGGATTTTTTTCGCTATCGAACTAGCTAAGTCCCGTCCCGTAACTCCAAAAGCACCTAAGAGCGACTCCTTGTCAGTTGGCAATTTGCCACCTGTTGATCCCCCTCCCAGATTGGGATCAACAGATGCTTTCTCATCCTCCCCCCTGGAAATACACAAGAACCCTAAAAACTCTATAAAAATACATAAAATATCTTGAACAGGTGGAAAAACCGAAAGTGGTTTTCGTCCTGCTAACCCCCCACCCCCGCTAACAGTCCAGAACCAAATCAACGCTTTAGTGGAAATTATACCGTAGATCACTCGGTACTTCTTCGACTTGTGGGTAACATGTTCGATGAGGGCAACGTTCCATTCCCGACTCAACAGCTTCCTTAGCACCTTGCAGCCTTTCTCGGGATGCCACGGGTAGCCGGTCACATCACAGTAAACCTTCTGGAAGTGGGTGCTGGTCTGTTAGCGGGGGGGGGCGGCGGTTTTCGGCCCGTTAAAGATCTACCTTGTAATTTTACGGTAGCTTTCATATAATTTTTGATCGCTAGAATGCCATAAAGAATCGACACCCACTATCCTTTTATCGCCCTTCTTGCAGCCGACGAAGGCGAGGAGGAGCCCGAGCAGCAGCAGCTGACGGTGGAGCATCGAAGAGGTCACCTGGCGAGCTGGCGGAAGGGCGGGATCGATGATAATGGAAGAAAGATATTTCGCTTTTATGCCAGTGACTACACATGCAAAGCACCGCCTCGTCCGCAGTTACAATATTTGGTATTCAAATTGTATGTTATTCTTGTTTCACCAGGGTTGCACGTCCTATAAAGCGCATTAAATCTGGATTAGGGGGAAAAGCATACCTTCTTCCATAATCCCCATTTATTTATCGAAAAAAAGCCCATAAATTGCCGTTGCACTTGAAAAGTGCATTTTGCTAATCGTTTCTCCTTTTGAAAACGGCATTGATTTTTTGCATGTTTTAAAGGTTTGTTAATGTAAAAGGTGGTAAAAGCCATAAAGTGTAAATTTATTCAAACATGAGAACATCATTTATTTGTCAAAATAAATCCCTCTATCGCTCATTCTCTCCTTCTTTCGCTCTCTCACACTCTCTCGCCGTTTTCACAAGTAAAGAGTTCGCGAAAGGAATCTCTCTCTCTCTCTCTCTCTCTCTCTCTCTCGTTTACTCTCGTTTGATTCCCTATCACCTGTTCGAAAATCATCTGTTCGAAAATCACCTGTTCGAAAATCATCCGTTCGAAAAATCATCTGTTCGAAAATCATCTGTTCGAAAAGACATCTGTTCGAAAATTCATCTGTTCGAAAAGTCATCTGTTCGAAAAGTCATCTGTTCGAAAATCATCGGTTCGAAAATCATCTGTTCGAAAAATCACCGTTTTCCAAGCAACAACTTTTCCAAAATTCACGTTTTTTGAAAAGTCTTTTCATGAAAAAAAAAATAAAAAAAACAAAAAGACTTTAAAAGACATATTCATGACGTTTCAGGTTAAAGTTTTGGCGATGTTGTCGAGAAACTCGGCCATATATTCTTTGCTGTAGTTCTCGCAGAGCTGCTGCTGCTCGTCGATGGTCACCCTCGGGCGCTTCTTTGGCTTGGCGGAGGATTCGATATAGCCGCGAAATTTCAGATTTTCCTCGAACTTGCCCACGAGACATGCGAAACACAGCATTTTAATAGCAATAGCTTCCCATAGAATTTTTCCCCATTTGGGACCTTTTTCGAATAGGTGATTTTTCGAACCGATGATTTTCGGACAGATGACTTTTCGAACAGATGACTTTTCGAACAGATGATTTTCGAATAGGTGATTTTCGAACAGGTGATTTTCGAACGGATGATTTTCGAACAGATGATTTTCGAACAGATGATTTTCGAACAGGTGATCGGCCACCCTCTCGTTTGCTTCATTTCTCTGGATCCACTGACCAAGGCCACGATTTTGACCTCGATCTGGGTGCCTCCCCCTGGGTGCCATCTGCTGAGCTGCCATTTTGCCGTCGGACAGATGATAAAGCTAGCCGACGCACTAAAGGCAGGCGCACCGGTCTCCATACAAATAAACCGTTTTTGTTTTTAAATGCGCCTTACTTAGTAAAACATTAAAAATTATACCTTTATTATTATAATATATACCGTATTTTAACGCACCATAGGGTACTTTATCGTAAAACTGGCGTGTTCGGGTACATATTCTCAGATATCGGTGCTTTATTGCACATTTTAACCGGGTTTTTATGCTTTAATACATTTAGTAAAGGAAATAGTTTAATTGAAGATGAGTCGTTTACTTCGTGGATTGAGAGCGTAAAAATGATTATTCAAAGTAAAAAGCTTCAATTTCGAGGCTATTTGATACAAAAATAAGAATTCCTATTAGTGGTAAGAAAGGTAATAAACCAGGAAAAAAATATTGTGAGAAAGAAAAACCCTGAGAACGACGGGAATAACGCGTGATTTGTAGGCAACGTATCAAATAAAAAGAACGCACAGGTAGACCAGCATAATACTACTAAACTTATAGCTGAAGACGGTTCAATTAAACTATTTCCTTTACTAAATGTCTTAAAGCATAAAAACCCGGTTAAAATGTACAATAAAGCACCGATATCTGTGAATATGTACCCCAACACGCCAGTTTTACGATAAAGTACCCTATGGTGCGTTAAAATACGGTATATATTATAATAATAAAGGTATAATTTTTAATGTTTTACTAAGTAAGGCGCATTTAAAAACAAAAACGGTTTATTTGTATGGAGACCGGTGCGCCTGCCTTTAGTGCGTCGGCTAGCTTTATCATCTGTCCGACGGCAAAATGGCAGCTCAGCAGATGGCACCCAGGGGGAGGCACCCAGATCGAAGTCAAAATCGTGGCCTTGGTCGGTCCGTCCCATTTCTCTTAACGACCCGCGAAATCAATTTTTTGTCTTTTCAGAAAATTTCCACAATGCATCTGATAACGGTAGATAATTCTATTCTTTCCAACCCATCGGCGACGTGTCACCCCGCCAGGATCATAAAGTTGTAAAATAGGGCCGACAATTTCCCGGTCTAGTTGAAGGGTTGATGAGGATGGGCCAAGCAGGTGTGTGCCCCACAGAGAAAGAGACGGAAAAACACAGCCGGTGTGCTCTACCAACGAGCAGGACGACAGCTTTTATTTTTGGGGCTCTAGGGCATTTTGGGTTATGGTTCTTGTACTCTTGACGGGTCGTAGTAATAATGACCGGCGGGAAAATATTGAGGGCAATGTCGGGTGGTACTGGCGAAATTTTAATCAGCGTACCTTGTCAAGAGAACTTTGTTAGACAGATAAAACGACAATGAAGGCGAGACTTCTTGATGCTAACCTTTTATTCGCTCTATGGGATAGTAACCTGGTACGATTTGTGGATTTGTGGATTTCTGAAGCTTAAAATTTTTGGAAATGAGAGCTATCGTCACGGTTTTATTTTTTTTTGATTGCTGTTTGATTGCCATTTGCCTTCTTTGGTTGTGGAGGTTCTTTTGCATTATCCGGGAGAGGGGTCCGAGGGGTGTTTTGATAGCGATGAAATGATGAAATTTAGTATAATAATTAAAAGAAGAGTATTTTTTAATATTCGATTACCCGTCAGCTTTTTCTGCTCATGCTCGATTTGCCCAACCGATTGCAAATTGCCAAACAGCTTGAAAAATCAGGATTTCGTAACGAAGCATGAAATCACGGTTTTTAAGTTCCCTTCCGATACCCCCACGGATAACATTTTGAGGAATTCGAAAACAGCAAGAAATCATTGATTTTAACGCTTTTTTTGGCAACACGTAAACATGCAGCGATCTTTAACAAAATTTAGCTTGCTCAGAATTTTTCGCTTGATTGAAACAGCTGTTATCAGCCTTACGCTTTTCCTAATAACCTACAATCTCGCAAAAACACGAAAAATCTACTTTTTACATCACCCGTTTCCGGTGGATCCTACTAACCACCCCAATCGCCCCCCGAGCGATCATTTCCGAAAACGAACAGGCACATAAATCGTTTTGTGGCCAAGCTGGGGCCGGGTGGGCACCTGGCCCTCTTGAGCTCCCTCCTCGAAATCGCTCACTTTCACGCTGGGGCTCCCTAAAGAAAACGGGAGGAGCAAGAGGGGACAAGGATCGTTGCCTTTGGCCGGACAATTTCTAAGCCGTCTTTCCGGGCACCCCAAAAAATCCCATGGGCCACTCGGTTTACACCTCCTGTCGTCGTCGTCGTCGCGTCGTGTGGTGTGGCCCACCTGAGGGAAGGGAGACACCTGGCTGGTAGCCTTACGGGCCTCCCTAGTTAATCGTTTTGTTAGTAATAACTGAAAATTTATTAAACATCAATAATAAAGTATATTTCCCTTGATTTTCCCTTATTTCCTTTTACTTTAGTTTTTGCTCAAAACCTTATTGAGAGAGCTAGAGAGAAAGATAGTGACAAAGATAGAGATAGAGATAGAGAGAGCGAGAGAGCGAGAGGGAGAGCGCGAGACAGACAGAGATCGAGAGAAAGAGAGAAGGGACCGATTCGTTGTAGTTCTTTCATTTGTCATTACGCAATATATTGTTATCTATTTATTCAGACCCGATTTATATTTGCTCATAAATAAATAAAGACGGGCACTTTAAAGGGACGTGCAAAACACTGACTCTGCACCGTATTTTTTTTGATTTTTCCACCAAATTTGGGGCCGGTTTGGACTCCGTGACCTCACAACCTCTACTTGTGAGTGATTTTTTTGCTTTCCTTTGTGATGACGAATCGGTAGATAAACAAGGAAATCATATTTACCATCTATTTCACTATTGCCTCGTTCCCAAATTCTTAATGCTATTTCATTTCAAAGGGCATTGCGCGCGTTTTCATGGCGTAATCGGCAAGCCCGTTGCCTTCTGGTCTTTAAAAAAAGACCCTAGATCACCCAATCTCTATCCTGCTATTTTGTTGCTGTGCGCCCTTTGAGTGCATGCAAGCCATGTGTTCCCCCGAGATCGAAAAGCCCCCGTGTGACATGTGTGTGTGGCCGAGACGAATTTATAAAGGGGCCAAACACATGGAGGGACACACCGACATACACGACAAATCACCGAAAGAAGGGGAGAGGGAGAGAGAGAGACAGAGAGAGCAAGAGCAAGGAGCACGAGCTTTTGTGCTGATCTTCCTCCTTTTACTGCCACCTTTTCCATACGGAAAAGAGGGTCCCCATTGCAAACGAGAAGCATCTGTTGTTTCGTGTCCAACTTTTATTGCTGCGCCGCCTAGTAGTCAGCTTAAACTTTTATTGCTGCGCCGCCTAGTAGTCGCTTAAACTTTTATTGCTGCGCCGCCTAGTAGTCAGCTTAAACTTTGCTAGGGTATACTAGAGGGTCTAAAGACTTGTAATATAGTCTCATCCTCATAAATCTACTTTTGAGGGTTTGTTTTGCATTTTTGCGTACAACTCTTGCTCCTTTCTCTCACTCCTCGCTCTCCCTCACTCTATCGCTCTCACACTTTATCGCTCTCTCTCTCTCGCTCTCTCTTGCTCTCTCTCCCTCCGTCTCTCCCTCTCTGCCTCTCTCTCCCTCTCTCCCCCATCTCTCTCTCACTCTCACCCTTCCATTAGGGCTTGCAACCTGACAAAAATGTCGTTTCTCTCATTTGCATTTCCCTGCAAGACCCAATCGCGCTGCCTAATTTTAAGTTGATTTTCAGGAGCCGTGAGAGAAACAGCCGAGAACCCGGTCGACCCGGGCGGCGTATCGTACATGAATGGGCGCATATTTATTCTCGGCTTTTCACTATTTGTAAGCCGCCAGGTAGACGCGATCGAGCACGACCCTACTCCGACAGGTAAGATAAAATTCGTTGGAAGCCAGGAGCTGGTAGCAAGTGGAGACAATACCAATAAAATCAGGCAACCTTAGGGATTAGTGGAGCTGATACTGGAATTTTTCAGATCATCTCCAACCCCTAGCTCCTTACACCCATATCCGGCTTTGACAGATAGCCGAATTCTCGCGGTTTTCAGAACTTGACCTGCTCGACTGGTCGGGCGGTATTCGCGTCGCGTTCTGCACGGAAGCCCCACTCCCCGATGTCATTTCCCCATTCAGAAGGGCCATGGCCAAGGTGGCCACCAAGTACTGTCAGAATACAACGGCGTGTAATCTCAAGAAACAGTACGTTACTTTCCAACTTACGGATGCCGCTATACACCGAAACTATCGATCTTCTGAACGGCGCTCTTCTAGGGTAATCTTCCATCCCGAGTCTGTGCTGATGATCGAAAACTTTCCACGTCGAGAATTCGGGGAGTTGCTGCTCAAATTTTTGATCGTGCTGCCCCATAGTTCAATATTTGATTTGAAGCAGCAGAGACCGTTATTGCCGAGGCCGGTAATCGCTGGTAGGTTTTCCGAAAGTTTAAAAACACGGGGGGGGGGGGTCTTTGGCCCGGGCGGGGGGGGGCCCCGCCCCCCCCCCCGGGGGGGGGGGCGCGCGCCCCCCCCCCCCCCGCCCCCCCCCCCGCCGGGGGGGGGGGGCCCCCGCCCCGCCCCGGCGCCCCCCGCCCGCCCCCCCCCCCCCCCCCCCCCCCGGGGTGGGGGCGGGGGGTGGGGCCGCGCCGCCCCCCCCTGAATTGATTACGCTGGACAATAAGTACATTTCTATATAAATTACGGTATACAATTTTCTATACTTAACAACCAGGTTTTCAATCTGTTACGCCATTTAATTCAAGGCATATTTTCTAGATATGCTCTCGAAACACCGAGGGGAATTGGCGAGCCGGCTGGGGTGGAATATTTTATCGTATGAAAGGTAATTTATACTTTCTAATATTGCCTTGCACCTCAGCAAAAAAATTTATATTTGAAATTAGAATTTAAAAAAAAACCCGTAATTTTATTAGTTTAAACAGCTTGCAAGAATTTTAGGCCTGAAAAAAGTTGGGCTTTTCAGATACCCCCGTTTCGACCCGATGACCGAATTCATGAACATTGCCATCATTCCAATTATCATCTTCTCCATTCCGCTTATGATCTTTTTAGCTTATTGGACATCCACGTTACGGTAGGAACATTCATGCTTTAGCGAAGCTACTGGCAATCTTAATGTTAGACCAAATATGGGCAGCGAGTCATGGCTGGTTACCGGCTCTTCAGGAGGCAAGAACGCGGCGTTACGGTAGGTATAATCTCACTTCGTAAATTGACCACACTGTCTGAAATACCTTCCTATTAGTGCCCCTTGAAGGCTGATTGGGTTTAAGGTAGACTTTAAGGTTTAAGCTGCACAAAGAAACGTCCAATTAAGCTGATTAGGGGTATCTTTTTTTTCTAGGCAATTTTTGAGGATTGGATTCGGTTTTGGAGACGTTAATACGCTAATATACCCCAATTTGTATCCCTAGGAACGAACCTGAGCCCGCTAATAGTTTTGGCGGATGATGAGCGCTGTCTAAAGCCTGTCAAAAAAGCCGCAAGCACCCCCCGCGATCAATCACAATCAGTGTGGGCACTAGCAGCTGAGGGGGGAGCTCCACCTAAAAAAAAGAGGACGTCCCGGGCACGGAGAAGGCTAAAAATTGATCCAGGGATTGTCGGGTAGGGCTATGGAAGAGGATCGCGTAAGATTAAAAAATACAATTATCATGTTGGATAAAAACACGCCTGGCAGGTTTTCCCCCTTTACTTTTGGACTTTGCAATCCTTTGTCTTTATCTTTGTTTAAAAAATCTTTTTGAATCATGTGGTTTAAGCGCCATCGGAATAACTTGAAAATACGCGAATTGAAAAAGTGTCGAGAAAAATTCTTGTAGTTGGTTTTCCCACGAAATTTTATACCAAAGAGGTAGCCATATCGCATTCATTCCGTCATTTGTCAAACGGACTTGTTTTATGAAAGAATAGATGTTTTCAACTTTTTAAAACGTGGGGATTTCCCATGGCCATGCTCATTCAGCAAAACGCGAATTTTAGAGATTTTACGTAAAGATTTCTAGCAAGTTTGAGGCCTATTTTCAGACGCACGATGGAAATAATCGCCGAGCAAAACGAGGAGATTCGCCGCCAGGAAATGGCCGATCGACTTCGCGATTTGCGAATTACCGGCGCGCACGAGGGGCTGAGCGGCCCCGCACAACTTCTGCTCAACGTCGCTAGGTAGTGGAACGGAATTTTGAACAGATTTAATAGAGTAGAACCAAAGGTCAAAAATCAGATTACCTAGTCATTAAACCTTTTCAGCCAAAACCCGGCAATGTGTTAGCGCCACTATTTTAAAGGGACACCCAGACGCATAGCTAACTGTCTGTCAGAGCTAATTCCAGGCTGTCCATCGCCTCTTCGTCGTATTCTCCACACGGGTCGCTACAAACCCGCCAGCATCATGGCCCGCCACCTCCAGTGATCATATCTCCATCTGCGCAGTCGAGAAGATCATCAGCTGCCTCGGCTGGCACGGTATATTTTTCCGAATTTTTCTCCCACTCGATCTCGTGCTCGTTCTCTCTCACGCTCTCTTTCTCTTTCTCTCTATCCCTCTCTCTCTTAACTCACTATCATTTAGCGCTGTCCATCCCCTCCAAGTCAAGTTGGGAGCGCCAGCTTGCTGCAGCTGAGAGATTCACATCCGCACTTCAAGGGGTAAGTCTTGATGCCAATTTTATATCATGTATCGAACGGTACCGACTAACAGTATACAAAACGATGAGACGGTGATATCCTACAACCCTTATTCTTCTTTCTTAGCAAAAAAGAACGCCGCAGCTCGCGACGCCAATCTTCCATCGAGGGCATGGCGATCAAGGGCCGGAGAAGAGGTAATTTAAAATCAAGTTTGTCTAGAGTTTTAAATTACCTAAAAATTATAATTCGAAACAAAACTGGATTTCTAAATTTTTCAAATGCACAATCGTAATTTTTAGGCACCTGTAATTTAAAGCTTTAATTTTTAGTCCATGTGAAAGCTTCAGTTATGCGAGATTTAATCAAGAAATTTCCTGTTTTAAAGTATACTCAAAAGGCTTACTAGGCTTAACGGTATTTTTTAAAGTATCCAGCGTTCTTATCATTGTCCGGTTTAGTTAAAAATCCCTCTTTGTATCAGGTTGGATAATAAGTTCTGTCACAATTTTTTGAAATAGCTCGTTCAAATCACAGATGGTGCCAATTTTGGAGTTTGAGTATGGTTCGATGGTCTCGCAGCCTCTATCCTGGGAAGGCATCACTGACCCAAAACTGTGGGTTTCAAGATAAAGGCCCGAAGTTTTTCGCAAGTAGGAAGGTCTACCTAAATGGCTCGATGGCCTTCAAACCATATATTATACTTCATTCGGGTACGTCTGCAGCGTTAACAAACGTTCCAAAATTGTGACCTTTCCCTACAAGTTATCACTCTGTTGCTATACCGCATAAAGCATGCCACTTTCTGTGCAAATAATTCCTCTGATTTCTGAGTCCACCCTTCCAGGCATAATTCCATTACTGTACGCTTTACGCACCCATTACCACGTGACGAGGGTGTGAAGCCAATTTTCGCCAGATGATCATATTTCCGCCAAGGTAGCTTGCTGCTATTCGTCATCAAATGTCCCACTTTTTCGATCCGCGTTTTGCGGTAGCGAAAATCAGATTTTCGCCCGAGTCAGACTCCCTTACTCTCATTCAGCCTCAACAAGTAGCACATCATTTCTCTCATAGGATCATTGCGGAAATTTGGGCCCAATAAGGGCACACGGGGAGTGTATCGGGCTGTCTTGTGATGCCCCGACGGAATCGGGTTATTTTGGGGCGGTGTAGGCGTGCGTGAGTGTTATGCACAAAAATAAGAAGGGTACCAAACAATGGATGGCAAGAAATGCAACTTTTTCGCATCAGTATTTTTATGGAATTTTAGGCTGAAAAATTCTTGTCTCGATCATCTAAAATGTGGAATACGGGCTCTGAAGCTGTTTACAAGGATAAATAGATAGCAAAATTGCACCCGATAGTGATCAACTTATTTGAAAAGTGACGTTGCAGTCGGACTGTCTATAGAAAATTCAAATCGCGAGCACGCTGCGGTCGCGTCGAATTAGTCTAGATGGAGCGAGAGTGAAAGTCAGTGAGAGAGAGCGAGAGAGAGAGAGAGAGAGAGAGAGAGAGAGAGAGAGAAGAGAAAGAGAGAAAGAGATAATAAAGAGAGAGAGGGGAGAGAAGCGAGCGAGAGAGAGAGAGAGAGGAGAGAGAGAGAGAGAGAGAGAGAGAGAGAGAGAGAGAGGAGAGAGATGGGTATAGTTTTTCCACGTCGGCCACCTATTGTCGTCAACCGCGTCACGTCTCGCTTAACGTGTCGCGGAAGCTTTACAATCAGTGATTTCCATAGGCATACTTTCTCAATCCCTCTATTTCGATTATTCCTGCAAATATCACTCCCAAAACGCTACTGATCTCCGAGCCATTCCCACCCTCTCCAAAATTGTTGCGCTCCACCCTCCCTCCACCCCCAATTTCCCGTAAATGATGTGCGGCTCGAAATGGAGCTCAGGAAATTGCGGGAAATCAACGGGAATCCCCGAAAAAACGCCCTTTAGCTCCCTTTCTCCAGCAATTGTTTGCCAGGGCCCAGAAAATGAATTCTTTTTTTGTTCAAGCCGTAAAGGGGATGGAAACCGAAGATTCTACCCGCAGGAGTAAATATTGTGGGTGAGGGGGGGGGGGGTGGATTTCTTTAAAAACCGGGGGCAAAAGGCCCTCGGGAGGGCCCATTGTTTGCCAAAATGTGTAGGTGGGCGGTGGAGTGTGCCGTATGGGGTAAAGTGCTGTGATAATTTTGAAGGGGAAGTTGTTTTAGAGGTCAATGGAGTGCTCGAAGCGGCAAATGACGCTATTGGTCAAAGAACGATATTCGAGGCTCCTAGGTTTGGGTTGGGTCGTTTTAAAGGGACTGAGAAGCCAGCATAGCCGTCCATAGACATTATATACATCATTCAAAGAATGATAATACTTATAAACTGGTAAGACGGCATAGCATATCAGCCAACGATAAAATAATTCAAAGAGACGGACAAACCAGTGATATGGATTTTTCTGTGTATGGCTCCCCTCTTTCTGACTTTCGATTTTTATGAATTTCCCGGTAAGTGTGCGCCTTTCGTGTTTAAACGGGCTCACGCCAGGTGCTCATGCTCACGTGCTCTAAGCGGTTTCGTCGAGTTTTAAGGCGTAACCGGGCGATATTACAAAACTGAGCATTACGCCAGAGAGTGTAAGAGCGAAATGGAGCGGGAGAGAGAGAGAGAGTGTGTCACAGCGAGAGAATTTAAGTTGCTTAAAAACTAGGCAAGTCAGCAGAGATTACTAGAGATCCATAGGAAACTGATATTTTCAGGTCTCTCCATCTCCTCCGCCCCGGCCCAACGCTGGAAAACCGGCTCCCTAATCCTGAGCCGAGGCTTCAGGAAGTAACATAAGATTTTTACAATTTTCCATTTTGTTTTTACTAATTAAAACTTCACTATCGAATTTTGTTTAATTTAAGCGTGTTTCCTCTTTCCTCTCCTCTCCCGATTCTTTCCGCTACAGGGTCTGCTGTCCAACAAATGAGCTTTTCGTATTATTATCTTCTTGGTTTTGTTTCATTTTCCTGCTATTTCCTGACCATTCACACAATTCTTTAAACTCTGTTTTGTCACAATTTGTATAACCATTCATTTTTAAGTTGATTTCCAATTTTCTTTAAATCCTCGTTTTCCGCTCTTCAAAATTGTTGAATAAAGATGATATTTTTCCTGTATTTATGTTGGAAGTTTTTGAAGTGCTTTTAGGGTTTGAAGTGCAATGGAGTGATGGTGTGTGCTATTTTTTACGTTGTTCGATTTCGAAAAATTGTGGTTTTAAAAATTGTAAAATGAAGCCAATCTCTGTTTTGCTATTAGCACTGACATTATCCGGTTTTCGTGCATATTTTTTTGGTGGAATTTTGCTACATAGTGATAATAGAAATTGCATAAGGAAGAACATCCCAGAGGACAGACCCGCTCTTCCCTTTGCTGATGTTCGCCTCATTAGGGAAATTTGCCCCGCGCGCAGCGCCTCCCGACCCGTTTTTGCACCACCCGAAAATGATCTACGGCCAAGAATTGAGCGCAAAAATGCCTCGATATAGTCAATGTTATTTATGGATTCTAAGCTCTCACACTTTATCCATAGCTTTAGAACTCGGGGTTTCGAAAGCTGGAAACGTATGGCCTCCAATTTTCAAAAACTCTGAACTCCAAATTTTTCGGCGCGAAGAGATATTTTTTTCTCATTAGCAAATTTGCACCAATTTTGCAACATCACTTTTCATATTTTCATTGGCATATTTGCTAAACGCCCCTACGTTCTAAGAAAAATAAGTGTTTCTCCTCGAGGCGGGGGTTAATTAGCCGGTGGCAGGGCATTCCGGAATTAGTAGTCGTCAGCGAAGGAGCACGGGCCGTTTAGGAAACCCTTGTCAGCAGGGCAAGGAAAATAGAATTAAGCCCAGGAGGAACTTTTTTTAATTGGTGCTGCGTAGTTCGGGGCTCCAAAGCGTATTATAGAGCCTTAAAAGGTCAACGAAACCGGGGAATCAACCTCAGGCTTTTCCTGGCACTCGGCAGATACCTTTTTTCATGCCTATAGACCCGATTTGTTACAAATCTGTCCAAAATTTAGACGTATTTTTGAATATCACGTAGTTGTCGACACCTAGCCGTCGCAGGGGTCGATTCTAAGGCTTCCCGGACCCTATGAACCTCCAGAATTTCCGAAAATTCCGAGAATTAATTACTGTAGGTTAAGTTAAGAACTATTAGTCACTTAATAGAAACCGGTGGAATTGAAATTATACATAGCTGCCTCAAAATGTCGTGAAATTAACGAATTCTAGCGCCCTATTTTGGGTGAGTGGGTGTGAATTTGGGAGGAAGCTGCCCTCTATTACTATCGAGGTCACGTCCCCCATAATCATCATTTTTCTGTGTTCCGAATCCGGAGTAGCCAAAATCCAATGGAACATAGATTGCA
Source organism: Mesorhabditis spiculigera (assembly GCA_958295435.1). Classification (NCBI taxonomy): domain Eukaryota; kingdom Metazoa; phylum Nematoda; class Chromadorea; order Rhabditida; family Rhabditidae; genus Mesorhabditis; species Mesorhabditis spiculigera. The sequence goes on along the minus strand of CATQJA010002607.1, from coordinate 201,777 downwards.
CTGGCATACGCCAGAATGACGAAAATATGCCGTTTGCTGTGGGCCATTGACCTTTCCATATGATAAATTAGAGAGACTTGCAAGTGTGGAATCTATCACTCAAATTGAAAACCTTTTGAACGATATTTAGCTTCCAAATGCAACTACTGCGACGTCAACGAGGTCTTCTGAGGCTTCCGAATCGGAAGATTCGACGTGTATCGTCACTCCGGAAGGAAAGAAAACGAGAGGAATCTCAACACGAAGACCAAGATTCCGGGTGAGTACATTTTACGTTTTGTTTACATTCAGTTTTCATCTTGGGGCAAGGCTATGGATTTGATGTGAATCTGGACGCGCCGCAAAAAACGTACACGTTCGCGGCCCGCCACGTATCACGCATCGCATAGTATTGCGTTGCGCATCGCGTTGCTAATTACTCTGGATGCTGCGTAGCGTTGGTATAGTTTCGTTGCGTATGGCTTCGCGTGTGGCATTACGTATGCGCAGTTTATAGTTATGCCTCTACCGGATCTTAAAGAATCTGCTATTTTAGGGATCAAACACCGTAGAGAACTAACTAGAAACGTGTCTAACCAACCACTACGACACACTCCGCTCGTACATCAATGCCTAGTAGACCTTATAATTAGCAGACGACAGACGCCAGAAAGGAATTCAGCCGGGTGTGGGGAACAAGAAGGTAGCAGCTGCAATTTTCCAATAGAATGCGCAGGCAAGAGGGCAAGCTATGACGGATATAGCGTTTTACTTTCATTAAATATTAGCAGTGCAACATAAAATAGACATTCAGATGGTTTTGAGTGTAGGTGGACAGGTGGTCTTCTGTTTCCGTAAAAACCGGAAACGTACATTTGCGAAACTAGGTGTTAGGCAGCCAAATCGAGCACGGTATCTTGCCTGAAACGAACTGTGAAGGTAGGTAAGGTAGGTATAGAGAATTACGTAGTCGTCCATGCCAACTTGGAAGCAGTTACGAATTTTATAGACTTTTTATAGACTTTCCACGCTATGAATTTCTTATGGATTTACAGCGCGCTACACGCAACGCGACCGCTCTGCTTTCCTATCGCGTAACGAGTTACGCTCTATGGGGATACGCAGTAGTATTCAGCACGCGTTGCGTACCGCGGCTGTCGGACTCTGTGGAGCCAGCGAAGGCCCGCGCGCGGCTACGGTACGGCACTCAAGTACTGAAGAAAATGGCTTCCCTTATCAGCAGGGCTCACTCCTGGGGCGTACGGGTGCGCTGCATAGAGTATTGTCACCTCGTGTGAAGTTATCTAATGTTTACATCATACAGCGCGTATCTAGGCCCTCTTTGAGCGTTTTGCGCTGCGTTAAAGGGACGCTCAAGGTATCGCCCGTAGTTTCCGGACTTCCCAGGACCCAAGAAATCCATAGATAGTTCTCTCCGTTCCCTTAAAAAGTCGGCTGGGACCCGTGGATGGCCAAGAGAATGGACCTCAACGTTTCGATCCGTATCCAACGACCCATACTGGCAATTTTCTCGTTTTGATGTATTCCCCAGCCAGTTTGGTCTATCGTCGATGAAGCGTACTCTCAAAACTGTTTATCCTAGTGTTTTCCTAGGGCCAAAAGCACGCAACTGGCGCGTCAATATGCAAATTCACACCCGCATAAGCTTTTTCATCTTCTCCCAAAGTTGACATCACTTTCCACAACATATTCCCATATTCCGCCCGTTTTGCGTTAGGCGGCTATTCCAAGCCACGGGGAGGCGGGCCTCCCGGGCAGGGGGTGGAGCCTGGTGGGCCCCGTTGGCCCCACGCGGGCTTAAACCCCAACTGCCCCTGGCCGCTTCACAAGTATCGGGATCCCCGTGTCCGTCCATTCCGGCGACCGTCCCCTCCCTAATAAATTTTTCTAAATTTATTCCCCACCCTACCCCTAAAAATGCTGCAAATCCGAATTCTCCTCGTCGCCTTGATCGTCGCACTGTTGGGTTGCAGCGTCATGGCGCAATCATTGTGAGCTTTTGAAAATTTAGCATCATTTTCAAAGTGCCCTACCGGTCTAACAAAAGTAGTCTTATAATGATTACATACTCCAAAAGGCTCTACCAAACACGGCTCCCATGTTCTAGCAATTTATGCACTTTTTTGCAATTTTGCTAGTATGTATTGACTTTCCTATACATTACCTGGTCCCGTTCTTGGTCTGCTTTGTCGGTGTGCTTTTTAATAGTTTTCTGCACTCATTCGATCCCTAACACACAACCCGCTTTGGTCCATTGGCTATCGGCGGAAACAATTTCCAGGAGCCGGGTGAGGGGAGAGCGAAAGTTCCCGGTTGAACCCCCCGTAGATGGGCCCCCCGCTCGGTCGGTCGAGGCCAAAATGAATGTAATTAGCGAGCTTTGGCCTCAGCTGGAGGGCACCGAAACCCCTTGAAAAAGTCGAAATTGCCCTGAACATGGGCTCAAAAAACAGTACGATAATGGCAAAAAGGGGTTCGATTAAAGGGGGCAAGAAGCTTCAGGAATGCTTTTTAAGAGCAACTGATGCGCGTGAGGTATCAACTTATGGTAAATTTTTAAGGTATTAAAGGTCTAGGTTCTCTACGGTTGAATCGCGGATGTTCAGTCGCGTCACCTGTCTTTCGCGGCGCCGAAAAAATCCAAAAATAAACGGTAGTAAAACCCATATAATGACTTTTCCAGCACTTTATTACCCAAAAACAATCGATCGATGAAATGTTACCTTCTAAGTTCCGTTAATCGAGACTATACCCACACCCGGAAATGCCCGCACTCCCGAATTCATAGCTTTCACATGTTCTTTTTGCCTACCTCTAGGCGCTGACGTCTTCCAGTTACCCGTCTCCTGACAACCTGTCAATAACTCGAAGTTTTTAGTACTTTTTAGCATCTTTTTTAGACCCGGTCCACTTTTGACTTTTTGACATTCCTTGGCATTTCCCATTCCCCTCTCCCTGGCCGGTCCGCGATCCCATTTTGCCGGGGGGGACAAATGCGACTACGCGAATGACTAATGGACACCCCCGTTGCTTTTCGGAACGTCCACGAGATTTCCTTTTTCTCGGATTAGAGGATGCTAATTTTTGGGGGGTTGCGAGGGGCTGGAAATAGTAAAAATTAGAGAAAAAGTTTGCGATTGTTTTATTGAATTTTGGGCTGCTTTCGGGCTTGGTTTCTGTAAGTTTCAAGGGATTGAAAACCGTCACGGCATTTATTTTATATACATAATTTATTCTATTAAACTAAGAATTTTTATTTATCGCAATTTTTAAAAGTTACTTGTGTAAATTTTACTCTCTTGCTAGTGCCGTTGCAGTTACCACAATGCCGACAGTCAAAATCGCGGCAGACTAAAATGCCGACAGCCATAATCTGGACAGCAAAAGATGCCGACAGCTCAGAATGCCGACAGCCATAATACCGGCAGAAAAAATGCCGATAGACATAGCCCGACACGACAAATCGCTGTTTATACGGAATTAGTGTTTTCAAACCAGCTTCCAGAAATTGTCGGGATTGCTTGTCGGCATTTTCAGCGGCCGGATTTGGCTGTCGGGATTTGGTGTCGGGATTTTTTGTATCGGGATTTTGACTGCCGGTTTTATGGCTGAAATTCCGATGATGTGCTCTACTTTTTTTGATGTTTGTAGCACGAAGCATAATTCACTTTTCGCAATTTTCATTTTATGGTAATTCTCCGTCAAAACCTAACCACATTGATCACTTCAACACATTCCGGTAATGAACTTTGCGCGCGCCCCGCCCCGACGCACTTTTTGCTAACTAGGGAGGTATCTGAACTCGGCATCGAAATTTGAGAAGTCAGATACACCATTCGACGCGCCTTGTCGAGGGGATTCCAAATATGTAATAAAATCAACCAGAGCGTATAACCGTAAAAAGTTATGAACATTCGAAGTCGACAAAATGGTGAAAAACAGTATCTTTGAGACCCTGTATCATCCCGCGGAATGGAATTTAGCCTAAACTGATTAGTGCCGCTTATTCAACAAAAAAAGCTCTTTTAAATGAGCTATGTTACATACGGCTGCAAAAAATTTCCGTAAAAAATATTTTTGGAGTGCGGCGTAAGGGTAGGGTATGGCCAGCTTGCCGAAGACGTTTCGAGAATTTCGCGTAAAGCCTGTGTAAGATAGCCCATTCGAAAGAGAATTTTCTGCTGATCAAGATGTACTGCTCAGTTTTCGACAAATTACGTTCTTCGAATTAGTACAGAGTCTTAAAAGGGCGGTTTTTGATGTTTTTGCCAACTTTTATATGGAGAGCGTCCAATCCTGGTCTTGTTGCCCGAGGTTATTTTATCATAGCTGGTGCCTTTTAGGGGTCACACAGTCAAGAAAAACTTATTCCCGAGCTTGGAAATGCAACAAGTAGGAACTGGTCAAAAAGCAAAAAATAAAATTCGTGAGTGGATCCGAACCCTGGTCGTATAGACCGGAGACCCATGCGCACACCACTAGGCCACGGGGCCGATGAGCAGGGTGCGCTGGGAGGGGCTCATATCGCCGCGGTGGTTTTCGCTGCAAAACTTAAAATGCTCATAACTTTTTATCGTTATAGGCTCTGGTTGATTTTATCACATATTTGGAATCCCCTCGACAAGGCGCGTCGAATGGTGTATCTGACTTTTCAATGTTCGATGCCGAGTTCAGATACCTCCCTAGTAAGTCGTCAAAAAATGTAAAATTAGGCGCGAAATTGGTCGGGCGGCTTGCCCCGAGAAACCGGCGACAAATTGGCCAAATCGGCCGGCTGAAGCGTTGGGGTGTTTCCGGGTTGTTTCCCAGATGGCGTGGTGTTCCGCAGAACGCCGCTTGAGCTATAAAAACCGCTGTTCTCGGATGCTAATGCCCGTAAGGTCGGGGAAATAGAAAATTCAGCATTTTGTTTTGATAAAGGCATCGTGAAATTTAGAATGCGAAAGACTAGAGCGTCGTAGCCATTAGAAATCAACCATCGCCCAAACACAGTGTAGTTTAAGGCGCTAATAGAGATAATCGTGAGGAAATTTAAATATTACAAGGTTATGAAAGGTGAATAGTCGCATCAAAAATTTCCAGTTCTTATTCTAGTTTTCTTAGTCCACCCTAAACCCGGCTATCTGTTATTCATAGAATCCAAAGGCAGCCGAAGCGGGGGTGGTCAAGCTGAAGATTTTATGCTATTTAGATCCTTACACATATCAGTGGTTGGAGAAAACATAGTACGGACTACAAAATCACGGTTTTCCGAAACTGTATACCATAAACGATACCACAATCATTCTCCTGCCGATAACTACAGCGGTTTCCGGTACCCAAGAGCAAAATACCAGAATTTAAGCATGGAGAACAAAAATCCGACATGCTGAATGGTTGCACCTTAATCAACCCCTTTTTCAGTGACGAGGCCGAGGAGTTCATCCGGGAAATGAGGGCGCCCAGCCCGAAATTCATCCGCTTCGGCAGGGCCGGCCAGAAGTTCATCCGGTTCGGGAGGAGCGGGGCAAACACTTGGGTGAGCCTTTCGAGTATTTTTGGGGTTTTCGTGACAGGAATTAACCAATTGAAAAACAGGAAAAATTGGTTACGCTATGAAATCAGGGCAAAAATTTGTGTGCATCAGTGGCGTATCGCGTACATAGGTGTACTTTGTAGCCATGATACAACAAACTCGTTGACCCAGAAAATCTCATTTGATTTCCTCGTCACGTAGCGTTCAGCGGTGCACTTCGTGTGCTTCGAGACTTTGAAGCTAAGGCACCTTCCGCTACCTTGCGTTATAGTATGGCAGCGTACTGGGCCGTAAATAGGTGTACTGGGTGTACTACGTATCCTGGTTCTGGCAGTATCGTAGCGTAGTGTAGCGTACATAGGTGCACCTCGTAACGATTCTGCCCGGCCGCGGCCTCATAAATCCGAGACCTTTTCCGTAAAATTTCGTAGTGTTGCGTACTGTAGCGTCGCGAGGTGTATTTCGTAGCTATCCAGCTGAGCTCTAAATTCTCATTCATATTGTCGTAACGTAGTCAGGTATCCACAGGCGGACTACATAGCTACTTAATTCCGACGCTCACCCAGACAATCAATCCCCCTCTACGTCACCAAACTCCTCCTTAATTTTCTGCATTTTCCGGCGTTTCTTTGTTTTCCGGGTTCAGCCCTTCAATTCCCCTCTCATCTCGATCCTCATCCAAATACCAAAAATTCCCCTCGCTCTCTTCGTCGCGCTCAAATTCCTCGTTTCCACTGCCAGCAGCGCGTAAAGTGGCTTGATGGAGAGGAGGGCCATTTTGAGCAAAAGGTCCTTGGAGGAGAAGCCCTTGGCCGGCTTGGTTCTAAAATGCACCCATCTCACGTGAGAAGCCGCAATGAGTCCCTGGAGGACCCGGTGCCTGCCCTTATTCCGCCTCCTTCAATTTCAACTAGAGAAAATGATCTAGAGGGGTGGGGGCCCAGCGATATTTGGCATATCGAAACCACAAGGAGGGATAGGGGATTTTTATATGCTGTACTAGAGGCCTGGCAAGAGTACTAAAACAAAAAAAAGCGGCGAAAAGGGCTGAAAATCGATTGTTTTTGATTTTTTTGACCCCGTATGCATAAAAAATTACATCGTGCGCATGCTCTCTCTCTATCTATCTCTCTCTCTCGCTCCCTCTCTCACTCGCGCTCATTCTCTGTCTCTCGCTATCTCCCTCTCTCCCTCTCTCGCTCTCTCTCTCCCTCTCTCCCTCTCTCTCTCTCTCTCTCTCTCTCCCTTTCACTCTCTCGCTTGTGCCTTTCCAGTATCTTTAAAAGCAAAAACATCGCAAACGCTTCCCCATTTTTCTGACTATCCTAAAAGTTGCGAGCTCTGATCCACTATTTAAATTACACTTTAACTACAGTATACCAACCTTCAAATGCCAAAGCCATTATCATCCAAGTATTCAAAACCCTGTGACCCGGTTGCCATTTCACCGACCCAGCCAAGGCCTGTTTTCCAACTCAAAATCCAATTATTTTTCTCGTCAACGTTTCGACGACCTACGAAAGTTGATTACAATAGTCAGAGAGTCAGTTGATTGCATTTTCAGGCCAGAGAAATTGAACGCAGCGTTCGGCTATAATTACCTAATGGCACCAACGAAATTAAGCGCAAGATTACAAAGCTGTGATGAACTCTAGGATTCAGAGATCCAATCCAAAAAGCTAGTAAAGAAAAAAACTATTAGGTCGAGAAATGCCGAAGTTTGGACCAAGGTGCCGAAAAATTCCAATTAAACTTTAACTTCGGAGTTTCAAGTTTTCTAAGTCACTTATGGTTATTACTATATTTAGCTTTTCAATGAATGGCCTGAATTTTTCCTCACTTTAACCCCCAGAAGTGCAATTCCGCTTTTTCGCCATGTGCATAATCTTCGATGTGGTCGCTAGATTTGGACCCCACGGCTCGACGCGACCAATTAAAATACTGGAAGGAGGCCGGAAAAAGGTTTCATCTCGGGAATTCAAAGACCGGGGCTAGTTTTTGAAAGGTAAATAGATTATGACGGGGTGGAGTTCAAGTTATGAGATTTTGGAAGGATCTTATGGATTGGAACGCGGCGTTCAAGGCTCGACGAAACTCTAGCCTTTCCTGAGCTACCTTGAGTGCCCCGAAAACATGAAAAGGCAAGATTGGATGACGCCTTTTAGAAGTATTATTCGAAATTAAATTCTCCGCGACGCATAGTATGCGCGTCACGGCACTCGGTCTTTCTAGCCTGATTTCTTGTACGCACATTTTCCTCGCGTCCTAGATGTCAAGCTTTCCCTTAAGGTTGTGTAGGTGGTAGCCAACTCTCCTCTATCATCTCTGAAATTCGACCCTCAATCTTGTGCCCGTTTCACAAATAAAATGACGATTTTACGCGGAAGCACGAGGGTCGCCCGCCCTCGCAGCGCTTGACCGGGTCGGATCGGGTTTCCTAAAAACGCCTATCTATGCTTTGGAGACAATGCTAAATTGTGGCAGCGTACTATGGTTCGGGAACTGGAAATTGAGAGAGAGAGCGTGTGAGAGAGAGCGTGTGAGAGAGATCGTGAGAGAGATAGAAAGAGAGAGAGAGAGAGATAGAGAGAGCAACCTAGTGGCGCACGACTTACACGTTGAGTAGGGCTTTAGAGAGGTCTTTAGATCTTCAATTTAGATTTTTTGAAACGTATAGCTTCCGCAGCGTTAATTTGAACCCACCGGACCATAAATTTCACTAAATTTTCCGAGCTTCTTGAGACTGAAAGCTAAAAAGCTGCAAAAACACGGTCATCTTAGCGGTCTGTCTCTATATTTTTAACTTGGGCGGGACTCTCACGAGTTCAAGGTCTTTTCTTAAAGTTTACCCAGTCCTGAATTTACATAACCCGTAGTGAGCCAAAGTCCGGACCTAGCCGAGGAGTGAGCAAAACAAAAAACCCCATCCCGGGCGTGAACAATCGAATGTCAGCGCGTTACGCTTCGTTCTCTCTGTCTCTCGCTCTCTCTCTCTCTCTCTCTCTCTCTCTCTCTCTCTCTCTCTCTCGCACGTCTCCTCCACCCGCCAGGACCCAAAGGGGAAAATCAAATTTCGTGGGCCTGAATAGCGCATACATAGGTGCCCTTTGGAATCGACGTGATATCACAGCCTTTGGGGATCGGCCAAGGGAAGGAGTTGAGACTTAAAAACCAAGGAAGTGGGTTTGAAGATTTAAAACGATAGAAATAAAACGTAACTTGAATTTCTTTCAAACTTCCGCGATTCAGAATGCCAAAACGCTTTAGGATCTACCCCTCCCTTCGACTGGGTCTCGACAAATATCTGGCTTTCCAGCAATTGTCAGTCCCTGTAAAGCCCCTTTAAAGGGGCTACGAAATGCCAAAAATTGAGTGACGGCCCGAAAATCGGAGCCCTGTACGTCGGAGGCCTCTGTACGCCCAGCGGCCGGGAAGCTCGCAAAATTTGAAATTGCCTGTCGTCACCTCGAAATCACGTTTTCGGCTGTTTCTGGGCCAAATTTAATGATTAAAACACCAAAACTATTTAAAATTGAGTGAGGGTTTCAAAAATGGGCTCAGAATGCGCGAATTATATTGTTTTCACAAAGAAACCGGGCACAAACAACTTCGCGCAAAAATCGAAAGAAAGAGGGCTCTTGTCCCGCAGCGCCCGCTGGCAATTTGCCAGGAATCAAAGAGGCCTCCCAAAAGGGCCTTGATTTGGCAGTTCGGAGCCCCTCTAATAGCCGCCTCCACCCCCATGTCCGTACACAATCCGCGTTGAAGGCCGTGCAAATTCCAAACAACCACTCGTCACCGCCAAATAATTCCAGACTTGCGGTGCTCCCAAAATCCGCCGCAACTTTTTGGCCCACGCAAATTGCCAAAAGTACCCGAAGGACAGGGCTTATCGGGGCGAGGCTACGCGACATTCCGGTGGGAAGGGCAGCCCAGAATCGGGTCCCGCGACCTCGAAATTATTCATTGCAGCTGGTGTGGGCGTTTTGGCCGAGGGTGCGAATCGGGCAGTGCTTTATGCTTCTCGGAAAAGGGCTGGTTTAAGGTTTTGCGGTGGGTGTTAAATCGAGAATTACGCATGAGTTTTTGACAGCTTTTTATAAAATTTCAATACGATAGCACGAATAATCGAGTGTCAATACCATAACTCAATGGTTGTTGCGATGTGTTTTCAAGTCACCATCGTAGCTTTCAAGGAGGGGTGGATTCTGCAGCTTTCTAGCGACTTTAATTAGCTACGCATAGAATCGTGTGACGCTGCGTTGCGCTACAATGCGCTGCTACCTCTTGCAACGATGTGTTGTGGGGAAAGCGTAGATGTCGAGGCCTAGTCGAAATGAGGGGTAGGCCCTGGCGCTTATGAGCTACGCTCAGGCCCGTAGGAAGGGGGGGCAACTGGGGCAAGTTGCCCCCCCAAAATCGGCCGAAGGCCGAAAAATTCATAAGGGGGGACCCTTATGATTTTTTTTCGTGAAAATTTTTTTGCCTGCGGCGCTTTTTATAGTTGTTTTTAAGACTGTTTGTACTGTCATAGCCCTAAGTTTTTCAAAATTTTTCGCCTGCGGCGCTATTTTTGATAGTTTTGATACGTTGGCAAAAATTTTTTGTGGAGTTGCCCCCCCCCAAAAATCGGGGATCGCTACGGCCCTGGCTACGCTTAATGGATATAAAAGATACTTTAAGAGGCTACATTACGTGACGATACGCCGCGACCTAAGTTATGTAGCGGCGTGTTTTGGAGCTACTCGTAGCTGTCGACACCTAGTAGACGGAAGGGTCGATTTTTGGCATAGTTTCTTTAAATAGCTACGGTGCACCAAAAATCATACGTTTTGAACGTCGCGTGCTTGTCGATACCCAATTAAAAACAGGGGGTCGATTTTAGCGCTTCGCGGTTCCTTTAAAAAAGCGAAATACGTCTCGATTGATCCAATAACCTATGATCCTCTTTCCAGGATCACTCAACCCTCGAAGAGCTCGACAACCTTGACGGTGGCGTCGAGAAGCGGGCCGGACAGAAGTTCATCCGATTTGGTTAAACTCTCAACATCAACCCGATCAGCCAGAATTCCATCGCCCCGCAACGAACGATACCGGTCTACCACTAAAAGACAAAACTCCATTCCACCACCAATTCCATCCATAGGGTCGCGGCTATAGTCAGCTCCTAAGAATCCTTGACAAATCTCAAAAATACGAAAAACTATTTTCGTGACGGCCCCAATGTGCTCCATTCAAAATTTTAACGTATTGGGAAAACCCGAAAAAAACCAGCCAGCTTATGTGCATAATAAATTGTTGTCGGTCGCTTAAAGACGTAAAAGCATCGTACAAAACCTAAAATACACCTAATAATAAACAATATTTGCTATTGTCTTCAGGATTGTTTTTGCAGCCAGAAGGTGACGAAATGAATATGCAAAATTTTGCTATTCAGGGATTCCAACTGATGCTAGAAGACATGGAGCGGTACTCTTAAAAGCAGGATGACAAAAAATAAGAGTTTCCAAACTTGAGCCCGCATTTATCCCCACTTAAAGGCGCCAGGTAGTTTCGAAATCGGAGACAAGGTATCGACAGATCACCTCAAGTAACGCATCAAGCCGCCTCAAGAAAAGCTTCAAGAAGTGTTGTTTTTGCGACACAACCTGGCCCTATTCAAAATCAGCATATCAAGGCGACATTGAAGCGATCGTTTCTCGCGATTTTTGAGACATTCTGGGTTGTACAAAGGGGCGCGGAAGTGCCAAATATAAGCCCTTTTGGGAGGGGCTTTATATTTCTGGCAAATTGCCAGTGGCCGCAGCGGGAGGAGAGAGCTCTGGCTCTTTCGATCTCTGTGCGATTTGTTTGTGAAAACACTGTAATTCGCAAATTGCCAGAAAAATAAGGCCCCTCCCAAAAGGGTTTAGATTTGTCGCCGCGCCCCTTTAAGGAGGTCGTGTCAGGAAGACACCTGAAATTCCAATCCCGATAGTACCAAATCCCGAGAAAGAAAATGCCTACAGGACCAAATGCCGGATGGAAAAAATCCCGAGATGATGAACCACCAGGAAGCACAATCCCGATGGCCAAAATCACGCTGTCGGGTTTTGGAATCTTCGTATTTTCGAGTCTTCCCGGTTTGTAGAACTATCTGACACAGTAAGACAAAATGAGCTTGTTGATCCTTTAACCCTACTTTTCTTGTCATTGAGGCTGATGTCTATCTCTATTTAAGGGTTCGCGATTAAGCCCAACAGAAATTTCCGTTCCCACGTCCGAATTCTGCTCTATGTTCTGCCCGTTCTGACGTGAACCCCGTGATGTGCATAAGTGGTGTGTGTTTGTAAGTGGCGGGGGGCTGTGGAGGGGCTGGAGTGGGTGTCATCCACTGACTGACTGCCCCTACAAGAGCACACCTTTTACGGGTCCCTCTCTCTGTATTTGGCCATTTGTTTGACGTTACGACACGTCGACACCAACATCGACAGACAGAGAGCCTGTCTTTATGTCCACTACGCGCATAATACAATACAGGGGGAGAAGCCGCTTGGAATCGGGCCAAGGCTTCGCAACAAAAAAGACGAAATTTGAGAAGCTGGAGGCGAGAATGAGGATACAATATTTGTTGTTGTTCTCTCTTCACTCTCCCTCTCTCTCTCACTGTCTCTCTCTCACTCTCTCTCTCGCTGGCCTTATTGCTTGCAACCCCATGGCGCTTTCTCTGTCGCTCTTTCGCTCCTTCTCTCACTCTCTCACGCTCTCACCCCCTGTTGTTCTCTGCCACCCTTGTTCAGAGCAAAGGAGGGAGTCAGCCGAAAAGAGACACAGAAAGAGAGAGAGAGAGAGACAGAGAGAGAGAGAGCGAGAGAGAAAGTTCTCCAAACACCATACAACAAAAAATAAATCTCTATTTTGCACAGCTAATCTCCAAATTTTGGGGCTCAATAATCGTCTACAACACTGCTCATTTCGGGCCGGAAATGACCCTCGAATTCTCCAAAACGGCCCGGCCGTCCGAAAACTGGTGCTAATAAGCCAATTTAGGCACGGGGGCCACTTGCAAATTGGAGCGTCCTGAAGGCGATCGCTGAAAAAACTAGCAACTCAAAACGGGACGAGTTCCAGGGGAGTGGGGGCTGAAAAAGAGCATGACCGTTGGACGCGATTTTCTCAGTAACTCTAGTGTTTTTTAGGATCCTGAGATATCTGGAACAGTCGCTTCTCTCATGCCAAACTATCCCGACATTCCATCAGATTCCGGCTGGATCGAACGCTTCTTTGAGACCCATGTCCCTGGGTCCGTTTGATCAGTGTCACCGGCTGATTTGATCCCCGAAAAAACGGGGACGTCATCTGGGCCGTGTATCGCGTGGCGGCGTTGAACCGTGTGCCCCGCCCGATCCCATCATTGTTTGTTTATCTATCCGGCGACAGTTAGACATACAGAACTTGTTGTTGAATGGGATGACCACACCCTCGAAGGGGAGTGTCCTAGTAGACACTATAATGAATCGTTGGGTGTTAGGATTTTACCCGGTTAGGATGAACCAAGCAAGGTAAATGAGTGCTCCGATTACGATACCTGTCAAAACAATTTTTTTTTTAATTTTTCAGGAAGTTTAATTTTAAAATGTAGACTCAGATAGTTTAAAATCTAAATTGCTTAAAACGAGTAAAGGGGAAAACATAGGGCAGCTAAAAAATCATATTACATGGGAACCTCAGGTGGATATGGCGAAATCAGTTTCAGAATCGAATGAAATTCATGCAATCTTTTCTAGAAGAAAACACGAGAATGGCTAAACCTTATCGCCTGTTCATAATACTGCCATAACTGAATAAAAAAAGTGAAGCTGACTTGCAGAAGTCACGTGGCGTTCTATCACAGCCCTTGAATTGAGTTTTGTCAACCCTGTAAAAACTGTTCTTTCATAGGCGGCGAAGTCCTATAAAGGGATTGTTTAGAATAGTTTTAATATAAATCGTTTCCCATCTAAATGTTCTTTAAAAGCTCCATGCACCGATTCCCGTTTCTCAATGTTGCAAGGCACAATCGCTAATCCCGATTGGAATGCCTCCGATACCACGGTTTGCTGGACGATCCGCTGCAAAAAAGTCGTGTTAGTCAACCCCCCAGCAAGGGGTGCACGCGGCGAGAGAGAGAGAGAGAGAGCGAGCGAGAGAGCGAGCGAGAGAGCGGGCCATTGGCCCGATGCGGTTGGTTGGGACCGGCCCGGGGGTCCCACAGGTGCCCGCCCTGACAAAATGGCTACAAAAGGGTGATGGTGGGCATGGGACGGTCCCTATTCTGTGCCAGCACCCCCTCCCAAAAGCCTTTTCCAACCACTCCCCGGCCAACATGCTCGGCACGGCTGCTGCCGCTTTTCTGGTTTTAGGTGAATTTTTTGGTGGTTTTACCTTTTATTAAATTTTTATTTTTATATTCTGATATATTTTAATTGCTTAAAAACATCAAATATGCATTTGCCGTTTCTTTAAAAACTATACAATTGTTTCGCCTTTTTGTTTCGGGATTTTTTTATTTTCTATTTTTTAACGTGCCTTTAGAACAAAGAATTACAAAATTGTCGTTTTAGAATAAAATATTCTCAAAAAAGATTTAGACAGATAAAATACGCTTTTAATAGCATTTATCTTCTTAAATTTTCTCCGCTGGCTTACCTCAAGAAAAATTTTTGCGTGAAATCATTCATATAAATTCAAAAAAACTAATCAAAGGTATACCAAAAAAATAAATGGTTTTTGACCTTCAGCTTTTTGAAAAAATATAAACAAAAGGTGTTAAACGACGACCTGAAAAAACGCCAAAATGAATAATGTAGGGGCGCCTAAGCCTAAGCCTTAATAAAGTAAAAAAACCATGTATCTAAACCTTGTTAAATTCTCTTAACATTTTTTAGCCTCCGCTACCTCCGCCTTCCTCCCCTTCAATGATGTCCCCATGGAGGCATGGAATGAGGCTCAACTCTCCCAAGTCCTACCCCCAGCCCACCCCGAACTCGTTGCAGCCATGCGCGATGCCGAGAGCAAAACCAGGCATGTCTCGAAGCACGATTCCGGGTGGTAATTCGGGCACGGGGAATATCAATTTGCATCGGTATTTCACCCCTGAGGAAAGGTACTACAGATACGGTCGCATCAAAATCACCACCCTCATCAATGTGACCACACCTACGCCGCCGTGCTGTGCTGATACGATATCGTCGATTGCGTGCCGGAGACTGTATAGCCACAATCCGGCCAGGTTCCAGCAAAGGTATAGTAGATTATTACGCACTAATTTTTGGCCTAAAGGAATCTAAATTAAAATTCTACCGATCCGATCGGTTTTTTTTTTGAAACGGTGCCTAGCATAATTTTTATTGCGCTGCAAAGTCTCCAAAATTACGACAAACACCGAATTGTAATATATCATAGTATACATAAGGTAACCTCGCTAAAACGTGCCCATTTTTGCTCCCTCGACTTAATTTTTACCTCCTTTTGGGCCTTTTTTCCATAATGGTGTCTGCTAACTTACCTGACGTCCTGGTTTTCCTGGTCCTGTGGGCAAGTTTGGCTACGTTTCTTCACTAATTTCTGCGTTTTTTGGATGATGGTTTGGTATCGATACCTCACCGCCAGAAGCATAAACAAGTGGCTCCCTAAGCGTCTCTGCTAGCATGCCTGCTCTGGGATCTTCCTAAATGACCCCTACAGCGTTTTGTACCTGATACCTAGTGAATCAAACACAACGCGCGCAAAATCGGATAGGGAAAATGAATCTCTCACTAATGGTCTCTGCTCGCTTGGTCTTTATGGAATTTTCTTAAAGGATCTTTGCGATTTGAAGAACGTTTAATTTGCTTCTGATTCACCAAATTTCCGCTATATCCCAAAATTTTCAGATGCGAGTACGACGCCGATTTCTCGCTGATCCAGTGCTGCAACACTTGCGGACTCGAGGGGGCTGATACCCGATATGAGAAATTCTTCGACAAGGTAGGAGAATGAGCTGCTGCTCCAAATAACTGCAATTTCCAGTACCAATCCTCGCAGCAGTGCTACGACAGACACAGCGTCGATTTCTGCATGCGCTTCTTGAACAAGGTATGATCTAGGGATTGGTAGTTACGGTATATCTGGAGGTTCATTGGTTTTAAAGGACTGGGAAGCGGGCAATATTTCCATTGCAGTAGCTGGGTAGACAGCTATACTACGCACCAAAAGGCTCGTAGTAGCGCCACGAAATTTGCTCCAATGAAACTGGGAGCTAGAAAACAGCCCTTTTAATGTCATTTCGAGCCTAGCGTAGCTGTCGAGACCTGGCCGATTTTAAGGGTTGATTTCGAAGCCATACGGTGCTTTTAGATCAACTTTCCAAGGCTTTCCTACCGTAATCACTCCCATTTTCCAGGCCGACGTCTGGGGCCAGTCGAGCTGGTCGTGCGACGGCTCGTTCGCCACACTCGCCTTCAGAATCTGCCGTAGGACTTGTGGATTCTGCAAGGCGGATCTCTATCGTACCAACGGGGGCAAATACCAAGTGACTCCGTGTGGAAGGGCGCCGAAGGTTACGGCAGAAATTATCTACTAAAACCAAAAAAAAAATCTGTTTTTGACACTTTCAATCTGGTATATTACTCCGATCTACCTTGATCGCAGTTTTAGACTCCCGAAAATACCGTAGAAAATTTAGTAGAAGCTCAGAAAAGCTTAGAAAATCGTATTAGTTTTTTTTTCATGTGGTTTTTCTAGTTTTTTAGGCTTCTCCTCTTTTTATTTTTTTACACTTATTTTCTATGGAATTGTGATTGCCTTTAAAAACAGTATTTTGTGTTTTTAAAGCCACTCCTTACAGTAGATTTTTATCTTCTTTCCCCAAGCGTGAACAACCCTACCGAACTCCCCCACCACTCCAAGCACGATCCACGCCCTTCGCTTGCCGGTATTTGTCTTAAGTTATTTATTTATTTGACGCATTTATTTATTATTAATTTATTTATCTGGTTTTTGACAGCGAATAAATGGTTTTGATATACTACTAAGTTAAATGCAAACTAAGCACGAAGTTTCGAAGATTTTGGAGCAATGAATACCGAAATTGCGATTTAAAATTTGTTAAGCTATTTGTGTCAGATTGCCTTCGCTAAAACGTTATGTACACGTACGTAATAGCACGTACCACGTGCTACTACGTTTCTAATACCTTCCCCCCACCCTTTTTCGCCTCGGCTTCACCGACTAAGCATCGATTTCGTCGTCTCGTCTCTCTCATTTTCCCATCCCCTCTTTTCTGAATTTCTTGGGGCCGCGGTGGGCCCCAAGGGCCCCACCCGGACCCCCAGAAATTGCCATTTACCCCTTTTATTTGCTTTCCAGGTCAGCGCAGTGCGTAGGCTGAGCTAATTTGCATAAACAAATTGACTTCCCAAAAAATTCCTGAAAAAAGACTTCAGAATTGTCATTTCCCGATCGTCCCTTCATTTTTCCGGGCGGAAAAGTGAGAGTTTTCAAAATTGGGTTAGAATATTTTGTTGTTTTTTTGCTTTTAAGGTATCCTCCAGAGAGCTATTTGTTTAAGAAAATTTAAAACCCCATTTTTCAGTAGTTTTTGTTGCAAAATGGCTTTTTCCGATGATTCAACCCTTATAAATCCGGTAGATGGTACGTAGGCTCTCTGTACTGTCCGTGTCATTCCTAATTCCATAGCGTAACCGGTTCCGTAACGCTCCTTATCAACGCTCTAGTAAAACTTTCGAGAGCCATTCCTACCTCACAGCATCCCATAAAAAGACACGTATCCAGGCTGGTTGCCATGTTTGTGCATTGTTGACAAGTCGATCCAACCGAGTGCCCCCCCAGCCAGCTATCCGGCTTCTCCCCCCCCCACTCTTCAAAAAAGCCAATATCTTGCCCGCCTGGTGAGAAGTTTCCGTTTGGACATCGGCTCTCATAACCTGTGGGAACGTGGCAGAAACGGTTAAAGAAAAGGGGGCCGGGTAAGGTTTACCCCCCCCACAGCCGAAGGGTCTCAAAGTTGTCGGTATTTTCGCTTATTTTGTCGGGGTTTTTGCAACGCCATTCGATAGAGCGTCGAAAAATATACTAAGAGTTTTAATTTGAGCCTACAATAATCCTATCCTACTATATATAAAAAAATAGTGTCTGTGCGTGTGTGTGTGTGCATTTGCATGCAACTTCCGTCCGTATGTTCCAGCCGTATCTCAATAGGGGAGGAAGTTAAGGGTACGTATGATACGTTATTAGGTGCGTAATGGTCATGACACGACTGCACACATATGAGATTTTTAAAAATCAGCAGTTTTCGATATTAAAATTAGGTTGTTGTGAAAATCTCGCTCGGCCTCTTTGTTAGAAATCAATTTGCATGCACCGGAAGTGGGGAGAGCTTATATAATGGGGAGAGGACGCGCTTTCATTTCTGACGGAATTCAGGTGTTTATGCAAAGTGATGAAGTAGTAGGAGATGACGGGGCCAGGGTTGAAAAGTCGCGAAGCGGCTTTTCAACCCTGGTGTAAAATAAAAAAGTTATGGCCAAAAACTTCCGGCTGGGGGGTAAGTAACCGTAGCCGGGGCCGAGTTTTTATTGGTTTTTGTAACGTTTTATCAGTTTATGCTTTAGGCCTTGCATGGCTTTGCTTGCCTTAGGCTTAGCTTAAGCTTAGCTTAGGTTTAGCTTAAGCTTAGCTTTTAGGCTTCGACTTGGGCTTGGCCTTAGGCTAGGTTTAGTTATTGTCTTAGGCTTAGAACTTTGCTTGGAGCATGCTTCGGCTTAGCTTAAGCTTATCTATGGCTTAGCCCAGGCTTAGCTTACTAGGCTTGGCTTCGACTTGGCTTGTGCTCGGGTATGGCTTCAGCTTAGACTTAGGAAGCCCTGCTAAAAGATTAAAAATAGATAGAAAATATATATTTTTAGGAGATTGATGCAAGCTATTTCGCTTAGACCTGACACTAAATTTCGCACTCACCCCGCGCCCCAACAATCTGATGCAATTTTTGCGCTGACGAAATTGCCTGGCAGCCGCGTGTAAATCTCCACGCCAATACCCATTGTTTTGTGCGCTTCGAGCGCCGGCTGCACAAATTGGCCGAGCCCGATTGGCCCCATGACAAAAAATCACTTGCGATTTTGTAGTTTTCGATCTCTCGCTTCTTTTTCTGGATTCGGCCCTAGATTCACGCATTTCAAATTCAAAAAGAGTTTCGCGCTTAATCCGGATTTCCGGTCTAGGCCGCAGGACATATTTTTCGAAATTGGATATCCCTGGACCTTTCTTCGTGCTTTGGAAATACAACTTTGTCGTTTTAAAGAACTTTTAAAGTTAGTGTAACACTAATTCCGTCCATAAGCTAACACCAACTGCGCTACACGCCAAAATACGCGTGAATGGTCTTGAAATGTGTTTGGACGCGGCAAAATCCCTGAAAGTATTGCGTCATTAGGGGCTAGACGTAACTGTCCAGACCTAGGGGCGAGGGGTTGACTGTAGCGTTTTTTAATCCCTTTACTGCCAACTTCGGGCCTTAAAAGTAATTGTCATGAGAATTTTTCATTTTTGCTCCAAAACACGAGTCACGAACCATTTCTGCCCAGTTTTTACCCTCACTCCACGCCGCTCCAAATGCCATCGCCGGTCACTCAAGCCCGAGAGTGTTCTTATTGACGCAAATCCCACACCCCGCCAAAACCCAGAAAAGTTTATTCTCTGCGCACCTCACTCTCCTGGGCGTCATTTGTTGTGTTGTGTGTATTTTTCTCTGCAGTCCACCGGCTCATCCCCGGCCCCCGGAACTCAACCCAAACGAGAGAGAGAGGGAGAGAGAGCGAGAGAGAAAGAGAGAGCGCGAGAGAGAGAGCGAGAGAAAGTGACGAACCGGTGTGAGGCAAAAAAAGCATGAGCTGGGGTGGGATCCGGCTGGCCCTTCGGCCCCAGAGCGAGTTGTAATGCACCTCGGTGTGTTTGTGTGTCCATTTCCAACGAGTAGTTGGCCTCTAAAACGTTATAGCAATCATATAAAGCTATATTTTATGTTCCGGCACATGGTGTTGGTTTTAGAACATGTTTTTCCAAGATTTAAAGCCAAAATTTTTGTTAGTATTAGAAACTCTACCCAAATGACACCAAAGGCATTTTTGCTTCTGGTCTGCGAGAAGGGCGCTGAACTTTGTGGCGAAAATGAATTTGTATTATATCAATTTCCTATTCTTAAAGATCGACATTCCGTTCGATTTTCACCTTTTACGGCGGATTTTGAGAGAAATTTATTTTTTGGCCACTAATAATTTCCGATTGGCTTCGAAATAACAGTTAAGAATCCCGAATTTCTGTTCTAAAAGTTCTAAGTTCCTGATTCAATAAATTTTTATCTTTCAAAGGTTTTCCATCGCGTAGTGTCGCATCGTATCCGCCTTTTTGAGTAAATAAACTTATCACTCTCCATCTCGACCCCCCCCCCCACTCTGTTCTCTGCTTTTGTTTACAAGTTTTGCTGCCTAGGCGGCCTCTTTTGGAAATGATCACGTAGTTGGGCGGGTTCTTTTGCTAGACGCCGCTCTGTGCTCTGATTTTTTGGTACATTTTCTGTATGCAAAAAGGCTTAGGCCGTACTTTTATGTCTGGAAAATACCGCAAAACAACTCTAAAAATCATTTAAACGTTTCAAGGCTGTTTTTACGCGTTTTCAACCTATTTCCCGACTCGCAGCACTTTATTTTAAATTTCTGCCGCTAATTTTTTCATACGCTCAATTCATACAAAGTTAATCAACGCAAATTAAATTTTGAAATCACCATAAATAATATGTTTTAGATACATTTAAACGTTTTTTAAAGTAGGGACATTTTAAAAACGCTGATGAGCAGAATACAAAACTTTGCAACTTTAAAATGCCTAATTTGCATATGCTTAATTTTATTGCATTAATTTGCATTTTCCGGAAAGATTCTGCTTAATTCAGTGCTCGCTCCACCCATTTCCCTCCTCACCTTCCACAACCTTTGCCTTCTCCTCGACTTTGCTGCCCCTTCGAAGTTGCCAGCCTCTTCCAAATTTGAATACAGAATTTTTTTCAGCTCAACAATGGCCCCGGCAGTCGCTGTACAACGGAAGCAGATCGACTTGGCGCCGCTGAAGAACGCCAAGGTGCCGATCATCTTCATCGTCGGTACGGGATTTCGCTTGAATTTTCGATGCTGGAAGTTTGGTGTCACGGTTCTTTTTATGAACGACAAAAATCATCTTGATGACTTATGCTTGGTTGTGGATTGCGACTTGACCGCGGCGCAACACCGCAGCACGCAACGCGTGGACTGGTCTCCCGAAAAGAGTCGCAATGCGCTACCTTGTCATATGAAGGCGGGTGCGTAAGCGTCGCGTCTCGCGGGCGCCACCTAAATCTTTCCGTGTCCAGCCAAAGCCGCGTTTTTCGAATTCCTTGAACTCGAACCCGAAGTCCTTCGTACTCCTTGAAGGCGTCGCGGGTGTGTTACGCGCCTTGCCACAATTTAACTGCGTCGTTACGCTGCTTCACAAAAGAGTCGCTTGGAAAGACGAAGCAAATCGAAGAGGCGACAGTCAACAAATTACAAACATGCCTTTAACGCCCCTTTAGATCCGTTTTATCACGATTTTTTGCAGGAGGCCCCGGCTCGGGCAAGGGCACCCAATGCGACAAGATTGTCGCCAAGTACGGACTCTCGCATCTGTCGTCTGGGGACTTGTTGAGGTGAGAATCTTGATGAGCTTTTGGTAGATGTCACTTTTCCTTTAACTGTAAATTCTAAAATTTTGGACTATCTGTCACAATCCCTTTAACGCAGCCTTCTTCAGAGATGAGGTGAAGTCCGGCTCGTCCCGTGGCGCCGAGCTGACCGCCATCATGGAGGCCGGCAAGCTGGTCCCCCTGGTAAATTTCTTCTACTGGCTACTATTGATCTTGACCATCTACAGGAGGTCGTGCTCGACCTGGTGAAGGAGGCGATGCTCAAGAAGGTGGCCGCCGGCTCCAAGGGATTCCTCATCGACGGCTACCCCCGCGAGGTGGCCCAGGGCGACCAGTTTGAGGGCGAGGTACGGTGGAAATTGCAACTTCAAAAAATCTGTTCCTAGATTCAACAAGCCCAGCTGGTCATCTTCTTCGACGTCTGCGAAGAGACGCTTGTGAAGCGGCTGCTCCACCGCGCCCAGACCAGGTAGAAGAGCTTGCTTGCTGTTTCTCGCTCTCTCTCCCTCTCTCTCTCTCGCTCTATGTCTCTCTCCATCTCTCGCTCTTTATCTCTGGCTCTCTCATGCTCCATTTTAGTGGCCGTGCCGACGACAACGAGGCGACGATCAAGAAGCGCCTGCACACCTTCATCACGTCGACGGCCCCCGTCGTCGACCACTACGAGAAGAAGGGCAAACTTGTTCGGGTCGGTAGTTTTGTTGGGGTTGAACTTTAAACGGAGTGACAAGGCATAGCTATGGACTTTGCGGCTATGGATTGTCTATGAACTTTGCCGCAACGCAGCGCAACGCTCGAGTCGCTTGAACGCCTTGAAGATTTCGCAATGAATGAATTTTTTGGATCTTGTTTGTTACCGGGTTCATTACCCCGCTAACAAACCAGCTACCTTTTTCTGCTTTCCCTGTCCTTTTAATCCCCTGAAAAAGCCCTACATTTTCAATATTTCCAGATCCCAGCCGAGGGCTCCGTCGACTCGATCTTTGCCGAAGTGTGCAAGGCCCTCGACAAGGTGTGCGCCAGCAAATAGGAGCCGATCGGAATTTCCTTGACCTACCGTACCCCTCGCTTCCATGGCCCTTTAGAAAGCATTAATTTCCGCCGAGAGAAGGCACCAACCTCTCGTTCGTGTTTTCCCATTTGCACACAAAACTCATACCAGGACCCTACTCCCCTCCCCCCGACCCTCGAATTTAATCGCAAACCGGTGATTGTATTTTTTTGTGTTGTATCGTATGCTTTTTTGGATGCATAATAAAGAGTTTTATTGGCTGCTATGTTGTGTACATTTCGATACTACTTGCATGGCGTCATCCATCGGAATCACTGTCCTCCTCGTGCTCGTCGTCACGGTTGACCAGCTCGAAAAACTCGACAAAACTCTCCTCGAGCTTGGTGACGAGCTGCTTCTCACGGTCCATTGAGGCCTGAGGATCGGAAAAGTTTGAAAATGATATGCCTCTAACCCTGAGCATCACTTCCGCTTCATCAAGCTGTTTGGTGAACTCCTCCATGTCGCGGCGAATCGTCTCAAATTTTTCTTCTATTGGTGCGTCCGGGTCCCAATTGTCGTGCTCCTCGGTCGTTTCTTCGAGCAGGTTGTCTTTGGCCAGGATTTGGCGACCTGGAAGAGGGAAATGTAGCGAGAGCGAGAGAAAGTGAGATAGAAAGAGAAAGCGAGAGATATTGAAAGAGAGAAAGAGGGAGAGAGAGAGTGCGAGAGAGAGTCTGAGATACCATATCGCACCCTTCTCAAACAACGACTGCGTAGCCTGTGGATAGTCGCGTAGTGCCTCCCACAAATCCTCCTTCCTTAGAGCGTATAAATTCGTGTAACCGGCCGATCGAACATTTGCCGTCCGCCGATCCCCATTCCGATTACCAGGAATGTTCAGAATCGACAGCTCCCCGAAAACGACGCCCTCGCCGAGACGGACGAAGACCTAACCTTGCAAGATTTCACTTTAGCGCCAGTTTCCGCTTTAGAAGGCTAGCTTGAAATTGCCATACCTTGGTCCCGTCTTCATTTACTACCTCAACGAATCCCGACTTGACGATGTACATTTCCTGAAACAACATCGTGGTGACATTTTTTCAAGTTTTCCATGCCTTTCCGACCTCGCCCTTTCGACAAATGTAATCCCCGGGACTGTAGACCTAGAAAATGATCTAGTTACAGTATTCTTGCGCTTGGCTACCTGCAACTCGAGTCGTAATATAAACTCGTAAAGGAGTGTTGGATCACAGTCGGCAAAGAGGGGAACGCGTCTGGAATTAAGAAGTCTTTCGATTTCTCTCTCTCTCCCTCTCTCTCTCTCTCTCTCTCTCTCTCTCGCTCACTTACTCTCACTCACCTCAAGGTCTCCATATGTATATGAACAGCCATGTGGCCGTAAAGACGATTGGGCAGGAAGTCAGAGATTGCCTATCGAAATCAGTTAATAGTAAGTAAGTCTCCAGCCATAAAATAGGTGACAAAATGAAACGATGAACAGTACCTTTTCATCTACTCCAATCTGCCCCTGACCCCAGATGTACGTCAAGTAGCGGATGATTTTCTGTTGGAGTTGTTGGGGGACTTGACTGAAAAAACTTGCGTTGTTAACCATAACATATTAATATGGTAGTTAATATCTATACAGCTTTTACATGTAGTTTGTGAAGAGCTCAATCGAGCTACAAGACACTCATATAAACGCCACTTACTGTCGCAACATGTACGCGCGCGTCCCGTCGAAAATCTCCTCGTAATCCGTGCGCTTTAGGTTCATCGTCTAAAGTATCGTATCATTAAATTAAGTACGGCAATGCTATAAAAGTGAAGCTTCCGTCGTACCTGCACCATGTTGCCGACATCACCAACAATTACGGCGAAAATTACAAGCCCAAGTAGCGTGACGATAATCTCGAAAATGTTTTGGAAGGAGCGCTGGGGTGAGGGCTAAACCAACTGGGTATTTAACCGCCAGAAATTCGGTAAAATATGTATGGAAAATTACCTGCTCCCCAAGCGTAACGAGCGTCAACGCCGACCAGTAGAAGCTCAACGAGTACTGTTTGGAGAAGTTGGAAAAGGCGTGGCGGTATGTTCTACAATATCTCTACTTTTTCAATCTGCAAAATTGCGAAAAGCTACTCCGTTTATGACTAGGTCTCGACAGCTACGCCAGGCGCCAAATCACGCAGCGTGCTCGATTACCGTAACGTAGCGTAGCGTAACGTTTTTAGGGACTATGACGTTCCTTTTACTACGTAAATTTGAACCGACCCGTATCTGTCAAGACCTAGAAACCGGAGGGGTCAAATTTGCACTTCCTAGCCTTTCAATCCATACCTCTCTGCCCAGTGGTCCCTGTACTTCCCGCATTCCTTCGTGAAATTACGGCGATCCTCGTAGTCGCTCAACGGTCTCTCCGTGAAGTGGCAAGTGTCGTTTCTGAAAAGGGGTATAAAACGTACTATTTTTCAATTAACGGGCCTTGAATACCCTAAAAACGTGGAAAACGATACCTCTGACAGTCTACAAATATTGGATCTGGCACCTTGTCATACGAAAAGATCCAAGCATCGATGTCGGCTTCTAAAGAATAAATAAACTTATTTTACGAATTTTTACTAACTATCAATCCCAAAAATCGTGCTCAAGAAGAAGTACAGGCTCGCATTCCAGTGGAATATAACAAAACACAAGAATACGAGCTTGAAAAGTCGAAATAAATTCGGCATCGTCGTCCGAATTTCCGTTAATGTATAGAATTCCATGACGCGATACACCTAAAAGGAGATTTCAAATGATATAGATGATACCTTTAACAATCTATTAACTCTAACAATGCTCAACATCTTGGAATGTAATAGAAAAATATCCGTTGGGAGTAATGCGGCGATATCCAGGTAAAATTGGCGGCCGGAGACTCGATGGACGAGCAATTTCCAGACCCCGTGTTCTCTGATACCGTCTTGGATGTATTCTAAAACACGGGAAAATTACAGTAAACCTAGCTCTATGTTTTAAGAGCTCTAACGTAATTTATTATAACTCAAAACCCACGTTTTCGGGTCAACAACAAGAGATCGATGAGGAAGAGGGCGTCAAAAACGATATTGCCGTATGTCCAGTTTTCGAAATGGCTCGCCGCCTGGCAAATAAGGTAGAAAACAGTGGAATTAGGACAAAGAGTGTATACATATATTTTAACTTAATTTATAAAATTGCGCTTTTCCACCGATAAGATCAAAACTTGTAAAAAAAGTTTTAAAACGTTTAGCAGTGTTTTTTAAACTATTCTTGGCCAAAATGGCTTTATTTTACCTTATTTATAGCTTTAAATCGTATAAACTACGCTTTTGCACCCACCATAACCTCAAACGTCATCACTGCAATCGTCAACAAATTGTAAAAACACCCCACGAAAATCAGCAGCGACCAATAGTAGTAAAATGGACTCGTGTCGTCGTACGACCAGAAGACGACACGTCTGATAGCACGAATTACGTAACTATTTTAGCACGGTCTTACCTTAAAATATTCGGCTTTGGCGGCGGAATCGCCTCATCGATCGAGATGTCGAAGACCCGACGTGTGTTTAGGTCATCAGCTTCGTGGTCGTGCCGCTGCTTCTCGTGGATTAGCCACTTTTTGGCGCCCTTATTAAGTTATTATAACATCGTTTTCAGACAGTTTAAATAGCTTTTAAGAAGCTTCTAGTATCCCTAAAAACGGGCCAATCAGTTCAAATAAAATAATTTTTTTTGAAAGTTCGTTCTTTATGCCGCTGCTTCTCGTTTTATCTTCTCGCTTTTCAGCAATGTTTTTGCACCCTTATTAAATCATTGTAAAGTTAATTTTTACACTGTTATAATGGTCTTAAAGGGCCTACAGTATTATCAAAAGCTTAGCGTTTTTGCTGCCTGGAAACCCACCAAAATTCCGCTCGTCAGCTTGCGCATCTTTGATTGCTGCGGTTTCATCTTAAAAGACGGTAACTTAACAGTCTATATTTTAAGAGATCAAATCCGAATTTAAGATGTTTAATGGCCCAAGTCGATAATCCTCGTCTTGGGGCAGGTGCCCGGAATGGCCACCGGAAACGGGGCCATTAGCGCCCGAGGATGATTTCCAATTCCACGGCATCGCCCTCGACCATATTTTCGGAAAGGGGGTCTGTGTCGAGAAGAGGGAAATAGAATGTAACTTTTCAAAAAAAAGCCATTGAAAAATATAGCCCAAAAACCTGAAAACCCAAAATATTTGCGATTTATTTGTGCTTTCTTGGACTTGCATCAAATATACCAGCAATTTTGCATTTCCGCGGCGATTTTGGAGAAATTTTCATCAAAAAATCATTCATGAGCTTGTGCTGCGTAAAAACGCTTGCAAAGAAGTGAATTAAAGTTCTAAACGTGGAGAACCAGAGCCAAACGTAACAAAACGCGCCAAGTCAAGGCCAAACGTAAATTTAAAGAAAAATGTTGCAACAGGGAATAGAAAATCGCAGGCGCTGAAAGAGGGTATGCGACCCTAACTTCGCATAAACTTTATTCAGTACCATTTTTCTTCACTTCCTGGAAAGGAAAGTAGATGAATCCTCTGGTCAATTCGTAGTCACACTTCCCATCTTTACATATCCCGACGGCGGCCGTGTTGATGACTTGACAATCGTGAGACTTTGTACAAGTCGTGTTCAAGCCCTGCAAGTTTTAACTTCATATTTTTAGCTTTTCCAGAAAACTTGAAGCGTATCTAGATCTATCTAGGTTGTCAAGCGTATCTATCAAGGTTGTGACCTACCTCATACTCCGGAAAAGCCGCTGCGACCAAGATATAAGCGAGAAATAAAAGAACTAGCCGTGACATAATAGGGATTCGAGAAGTTTCAAGCGGCAACGGCTGCGAAAAGTGAAAATCGGAGCCTTGCGATCGCTTATACATTCGCGATCCGCTTCCATTGCTGCTATGCTGACTCAATCGGCAGGCAAAATATTGTACAAAAAAAAACACATTTTGCTTTTTTTCAAACAAACGTCCATCGATTTAGCTCGAAAGTTTGTAACGCAGCGCTACTAATTACGGGCTTACAAGGTCCGCAGATCAAATAATGTTGAAAACGACCAGTTTGTTTTCAAGCTATCGCTAAGCTATCGTTTACCTCGTAAAAGACTTGCTTTGTAACGTAAAGCTACTCATTACGAGCTCGCATACTTTTTCAATCGATTTTGAAGTCGCTGTAGACACTTCAGCCTCCGAGTTTTCAAAGTTTGATTTTATTACTTTTCGTCTGAACGATTTGAAAAACGTTAGCGCCTTGTTTTCGTTATTTTCAGGCTTTCCGTGGCTGCTCTTTTTCTCTTTGCTCTGGGAACGCGCCTCTCGGCCAGCTGGAAATAGGCTCCCGCCCTTTTGAACTTTTCCCTCGCGTAAACCACCTTTTCTTCCTATTTTCAACTGTAAAACACTAAAATTATATAGCTTTTCCATAGATGGCCGCCGGCTACGACTCATTCGACGATGATGACCCGGCTCCAGCGGTGAAAGCAGGCCAAGGTAATCAAATCTCGGTGCTAAAGTTTGTTTTTAGCGAAAACGCCCGTCAAAGACCCCAATCCCTTCGACAAAGAAGCCGTGCCATTGATCAATCAGGGAACAGGTACGAAAATCTGTCTTTGAAAACTTTTTTAGTGAAAACGGACGCGCCAGATTACGATTCTTTCGATGACGAGCCTTTGGACCTGCCGCGGAAAGAAGAGGGTATCGAAAACTGCCTAACCTTATTTATTTTTAGCAGCATTGAACCCGGACGAATATGATTCGTTCGACGATGAGCCGAGCGGAAGCGCGCCATTGCCTGGTTTGTTAGATTAGGCGTGGCATTTATTGTTTTTTTTAGAAACGCCGCCTCCAAAGGGTGCTGCAAACGTTTCACCGGCTACAATAAACCCTAAAGAAGCTACGGCAAACGAGAAGCCGATGGTATGAGAAAGTAGAAAACGAAATTATTTTCTTTAGAATGATCCACTACTCGACAAGGCATTGAAGGCGCTGCACAAGCATTTCGGCCACCGTCAATTCCGCCCATTTCAATGGGACATCGTGCGGAATTCGCTGCAGGGCAAGGATCAGATTGTCGTGATGAGTACTGGTAAGTTTTTGATGATTCTTTGGCTTTTGGAAGTCCAAAAGTAAAGAATTTCTTGTAACTTTGTCTCTTTTAGGCTACGGCAAGTCGGTCTGCTTCCAATTGAGGGGGCTAATCAAGGAGGATCTGACCATCGTCGTCTCGCCGCTCATTTCGTTGATGGAGGACCAAATTTCGAATCTACGGTGAGCAGATTATCGCATTTTGCTTGATACCAGCTTGTTTAGGTCTAACAACATCGAGGCCGCCACGCTAAACAGCCAAACTACACCCGCGGAACGCGATGAAATCCTGGAAAAGGCTACAAGCGGCTCGCTGAGGTGATTTTTGGCTGAATATCAACCTGATAGGTTTTAGGTTCCTCTACTTGACCCCAGAATACTGTCAAGTCGCTACCAGCACTTTTTCGCGGATCAAGAAACGTAAGGATTGGGTTTTATCGTACTTTACTTTTTGCTTTCAGGCGTCGGTCAAATCGCCATCGACGAGGCGCACTGTATTTCTCAATGGGGCCACGATTTCCGGAGTGATTATAAGAAGCTTTACGTCGTAGGTGACTTCCGGAATTCTTATCGTTTGTGCTTTTCAGCTTCGCCAAGAATTCCCCGGCGTTCCGGTGATGGCGGTGACGGGCACGGCGACGCCGGAAGTGTGCGAGGACATTCAGAAAAATCTGCGTATCACGAATGCCATCACGACAAAGACCGGATTTGATCGGTATTTTGGACCTTCCATCTTCGACTAGAATTTTTTCAGCAAAAACCTCTACCTGATCGTGAAGCCGCGCAGCACGCTGGCAATCGACATGGGCGAGCTGTTGCAGGACAGCGAGCGGATTGGCCCCAATTTCGGTGGCCCGACGATCATTTATTGTCCGACGAAGAAGGAGGTCGACGAGATGTATGCGTATCTGCGAGGTGATGACATTGACGCTCCTAAATTGTTCGTTTTTAGGCAAAGGCGTTAGTTGCGACAGCTACCACGCCGGGATGAGCGACGCGAATCGGAAGAAGGCGCATCAGGCATTTATTCATGATAAGGTTTGTTTTCCGCTTGCCGATTATTTTGCGTTTTTGAGGTATCTACCGTGGTGGCGACAATCGCATTCGGAATGGGTATCGATAAGCCAGACGTGCGCACCGTCATCCATTACGGAGGTATCACCGAGCGCCCTTTTTACTGCGCTCTTTTGCAATATCGGGGGACCAACTGTTTTTCTAAGGATCCATTTGTTCTAATATAGACCTGGAAAGTGTTTCTAAATCCTTCTATTATTGTAGACCTAAAATCTTTGCAAATTTTCGTTAAAAATACAAAAATGGAGATTTTTGCCAAAAATTCCGCTGGTTTTAGATAGTGTTTATAGTTGAATGCTTATTATAAACGTAAAAACTTTACAAATGTTGATTTGAAATACCAAAAATAACCATTTTTGGACAAACGGCAGATTTTGACCAAAATGTCGATTAGAAAAGATTACTTTTTTATTGTTGTTCCGCTAGCTACCTTTTGCTCAAAACAGTAATCAGTTACGTGCTATTACATTATTAGGCATTTCTCGGATTTCAAAATTGGGTCCCCCGATAATGCGAAAGAACCTGCTACGAAAATCTTCAATTTAGCCCCGAAAAACATGGACTCCTACTATCAAGAAATCGGACGCGCTGGCCGTGACGGTCAACCAGCAAAGTGCATCACCTTCTATCGAGACGGCGATTTTGCGAAATATCGGTAAAATATTACTGATTTTCTGAAAACCCGATTCAGCTTCATCCAGGCGCAAAAGACGCAAAACCCGACGTTCGCCCAGCACTGCGAGGACCTCGTGGAGAAGATGAAGGATCTTCTGAACACGAGCGAGTGCAGGAGAAGGTGCGCCAGATTCTGGAGGCCAAAATTTCGAGTTTAGAATGGTGCTCCGCCACTACGATCCGCGCTTCGACTTCGCCGACAACTATCGGCCGGGCTGTTGCGACAATTGCGACGCCTACATCCGGAAGCGGGAGACGGGGGCGGCGATCGAGGTGGAAGTTGGCGCGGAGGCCAGATTGTTTTTGCAGGTCAGTTTTGGAGCCTGTTCTGCTTCATAATTTTGTCGTTGCGCTCATCTGGAGTTGTTTTAGGTGCTTCTCGACGTCTTCAGAGGCCAAAAGGGCAACACCGGGATTATCGACTTTATTCGGGGAAAGGTGAAAAGTTCATGTAATTTTAATTTTTTATTTTAGTCAGCCCAGAGCCACCTATCCGCCGGCCCGCACAGGGCGCTCTTCGGCGCCGGAAAGCCGAAAAACGACGAGTGGTGGAAAGGTAGATAATTTTTAATTTTTAGAAGTCCTTCCGTTTTTCAGCCCTCAGCACCCAGCTTCGTCTGATGAACTACACGCAAACCGAGACGCGCCACGGCGCCCATATGCCCATGTCGTTTTTGGTGGGGACGCCGCACGGCCGGAATTGGTATCAAGCGGGCAATAAGGTAGATTTTACAATATGAGCGAGATTTAACGGTTTTTAGTCGCTCAAAGTGCCCGCCACCGAGGTGCTGCTGGCCGGCGTTCGCGGAGCTGCACTTTCGGGAGGTATGAAGCGAGGCGCTACTCAAGCGGCCAGGCCGACAAATATGGCTTCATCGGATGAGAAAAAGTTTGTATTTTGTGGGGTTAAATTTTCACATTTCAGAATCCTCGGCTCTACACGCCTTCGCGTCTACGAATTTGCCCAAGAAGTGGACACAGACTCGGCTGTCGAAGCCGGAAAAATGGAACTGGTAAGGTCCCGTTTTTCCTATATCCTCTTCCTGCTCTTCTAGATGAAGAAGCTTCGCGCCGCGTTGGAGACGAAACGCGTCGAGCTCGGCGGTCAGTGCAATTTGCCGCCTTTCCAGGTTTGGACTCGTTTTTTTATAAAATCAACCTTTTTTAGATTTGCAGTAACAACGTGCTGGACCAGTTGACGGAGATTCGGCCGAACAGGTGGGAAATATAAACTTTTTTTAGCGAAAGTAATTTTTAGCATCGCCGCCCTGGACCCGGTCACCGATTGGCCTGACGCGAAGAAGACGCGCTTCGGGCTCGGCTTCATCGACGTCATCAAGGACGTGTGCGTCTCCTACGGTCTCGACATGAATGCCAAGGGTAGCGGCCTGAATTTGGTGAGTTTTTCGTGTGTGAAGCGTCTTCAAATATACTGACTCATTTTCTGCGATAAAAATTAGAAAATTCTTGGAAATCTTGCGTTTAGCTAACGCCATCTCAACAAGCGGCCGTTTCTGATGTGCTCAAGCCGTCGCAAGCCGCCGTCTACACGATGCACCTCCATTCCGGCGCAACCATGGTGGGTTTTTGTTTTTCGTCTTGAAATTCGGACACAAACGTAGCATTTATTTCATGACTCCTTGAATTTTGAAAATCTAAATGAATGTTTTTTTTTTGGAAAAAAAACGGAATTTGAGATGTGTAAATTTCGCGATTTGAAAATCCCTATCTTTTTCCGTTCAGTTTTTCGTCCGTAGAAATCATGGTTTCTTCTTGGCGTTGTGTTTGTTCTTTTTAATCAAAATGACGACATTCAAATCGGCAAGCGCAGATTCATTGCCGTTATCCGTCCTTTTCAGAAAGATCTGGCCCATACGCGCGGGCTGAGCGAGGGTACGGTAGCCACCTACCTGTCCGAGGCGCTACGTGAAGGCCTACCCGTCCACCAAAAGCCGCTTGGGCTCACCGAAGAGAGACGGACAGCCCTTCTTGCTGCAATTGACGACAATGGAAGAGGTATTCTTCCTGGCTAGACTTTGCTTTACCCCCCCACCAGCCGGAATTTCCCAAAATTTTTCGACATTTCCGCTATTTTATCGAAATTTGGGCTACGCGAATCGATAGCGCATCAATAAACACATAATGCTTTGTAATTACAGCCCAAAATAATGTCATGTGAAAAAATTATGGCAAAAACCTTAAGGATCTTACGGCTCGAGGCTTACCGCATTCCTGTTTTCCTTATATATTATTTTTTTATAGATATCTTCCGGATGAAGCCGTTGTTTGAAAAGCTGCCCGAGGGCACGATGGACTACAACGTTCTGAAGGTATCATTTGCCGGTAGATCCTATTAGTTCCATTTTTCAGATGCTGCTTCGAATTCTCGAATTCGAGTTTGGCACGCAGAATGACGGTGAAGAGCCACCGACGTCAGGAGTAGCTTCTGGGGAGGTAAAGGTTTTGCCCGGTTAATTTCATATTATTTTTTAGACTTCCGCGCCCGCTGTCCCGGCCTGGATGACGGCGCTCTCCTCACAGCCCCCGGTCAAGAAATCGAAACAATAGAATTATTTTTGCTATACATTTTTCCGAAGTTTGTTTTTAGCTTTTCGATTACGGGTTGTGATCTCGGTTTTCAGTTGTTTTCCTACATTTTGCGTTGTTGAGGATAAATTGATATGTATTTCTCTCGTGATATGAACAGGGCATTTTTCGAAGGATGGAGGTATGAACTGCGACATTTTTTGAAAGCTTGATTTAGTGAAAGAATTCTCTCAAAAAAAAAAGAATTTAGTGAAACTTTCACATATGTCTCTTGCTCTATCTCTCTCTCTCTTTCTCGCCCTCTTTTCTTTATTTTTTAGATATAAAAACTTGCGAACAGTTTTCCAAGATTAATTTTTTAATTTCTACCAACGAAAAATGAGCAAAAACACTAAATTGCTAATTGTTAGATTGTTGTTAAATAAATTGGATCGCGCGAAAGGGTATGGGTTCAAAAGTGGTGACCCGGCCCCCCCCCCTTCTTTGATAGTGTCACCGAATGGCAATCGTCCCAACTTCTCTTGGCCCATAATTTTTCTTCGAAATTTCCACAGACCCCCTGAAATCCGGACTTCATATGGCAATAAAATTCTTTGCGCAGCGTGAATAGCGTAATCAGTAGCGTTGCCCTGCTGCTCAAAAATGTTAAAGGGTTGGTAGTCGAAGTTAGCATCCTCGATGATGCAAACAATTCACAAAAAAACGAAGTATTTTTACATTGTTTTTAGCAAGTTTTAACTATATTTAAAGTAAAAAAAAACTTTTTTTAAGTTAGAAGCTGTTTGAAAAGTCGAAAATTTGGTCATTTTGGCTCGAAAAAATCAATCTCCCGACCTAAAATTAATTTTTTTTTTTAATTTTTAAAGTCTTAGGCTTAAGAATTGTTAAGAACAATGTAGAAACACATCCGCTGATTATAAAAAAAATTTAGGCTTGGACGAAAAAGTGGCAGGGTCAATGCGGCGTCCCGCGTCTACAGCACGAAAGTGCTATCGGCGCCGCGGAGAGCGCCTCAGTCGCTCGCGGGCGGTTCCGCTTTTCCAGCTTCCGACACATCTGATCAACGCCGTCATTGAAAAAGCCGGCATCCTTGAGTTGATGCGTCTTTGGCGGACAACTCGAAAACTTCGGTAAGTATAGCGTATGCTAAAGACAATATACCGTATTTCCTCTAATATAGCCCCGGGGTTAGATTTTGTCCACCACCCCAGGGGCGGGGGTTTTTTTAGAGGGGGGGAGGGGTTATAATTGAGGGGGGCTTGTATTTTTCGGATCGACTAAATTCTCGAAAATTGGGTGTAAAATGGCCGGATTTTGACCAAAAACAGGGTTTTTCGCTGTAGGACACTTAAAATCGCTGAAAAATGTCAAAATGTAAACTGCAGTATCCCGCATAAACTTCGCTTGTTTTGAGTTTTTCCCTCCTGAATGCATATTTGAGAAAAATTTTTTGACGCTTTCCGCGAATTTTACCGGTTAATTCGTAAAAAAATCGTTCAGTAATCGGCTAATGCAGGGGGGTCTGTTTCCCCGACGCGTTGCCGATTTTTACATTTGCGGAAAAATGGTGAACGCTGCCGAAAATCGACCCGGAGGTAATTCTGAGGTGAGCCGTTTTTATTAGTTTATTACAAAGCAAATTTCCCTTGTGATTGTGTTGCATTTGGCGAAGGGCTGTATTTTATATTTCGACAAAATACCAAAACATAATAAAACGCATTTAAACTTGAGAATTCCAGATGATCGTGGCCGAATTGTCGATTCGGATACAAGACAACTTTGGCACAGCCGTTCAGTTCGCCAATTATCATCCATTGATGGTTATTACAGAAAAGTCAGAAATTCCCTAGTGTTTATCGTCGCTTTTAGGGAGCTGTCGATCGCTGAAGTGAACGTGAGAAAATGGACAGAAGCCCAAACAAGGTTTTTTTTTTTGCATAACGTAGTGTTACCTGACTAGCTCAAAAACAACCCTTGTCACCCCGACGATCATTACTTCTAGAAGTCATTACTTCTAAAAATCTTTACCTAAAAATCATTAATTCTAAAATTTTGCTATATTTAATAGTTTTGATAGCGTCTTTAGTAGCATTTTGCTATATTACAAGTGAAAAAAATATCTAAAATCTTAACTGAAATTTTGGTCGAAATTTTCTGGGCAAAAAAAATCGATATTTTTCTAGTAGTTGTAAAGTTTTCACGGAATCGTAAAAAACAGTTTAGAAAGGCTTGATCTATTGATTTAAAACGTTGGTATCTAAAAAGTTGGTCCCCCGCCCCTGATAATGTGA
Organism: Mesorhabditis spiculigera; assembly: GCA_958295435.1. Taxonomy (NCBI): domain Eukaryota; kingdom Metazoa; phylum Nematoda; class Chromadorea; order Rhabditida; family Rhabditidae; genus Mesorhabditis; species Mesorhabditis spiculigera. The sequence continues at coordinate 166,804 of CATQJA010002607.1, read as the reverse complement.
AAGCTCAGTATTAGAAGTACTTTTAGAAGTAAGGATTCTTAGAAGTAATGATTTTAGAAGGAATGATCGGTAGTCGACAATGCAGGTAATTTAGGTGTCGCCTAGAATTGCCGCGCCCAACCGTTAGTCTGACGCGGTTCTTCCCCTTCCTCGCCAAAATTCGGCACCCTCGCATCGTCAGATTTCGGTTTCCGCTGAAGTATGAAACGGTAGCTATCTACAGGGTGTCCCAAAAAACCCCTCGGCATTTGGTCGTATTCTCTCCGGTTCTATCCAAATTTTTACCAGCGTTGGGATCCCATAAAAACTACGTACAGCCGAATTTTCTGCGCCAATATTGTAAAACAAAAAAGTTATCACTAAAAAACGGATTTTTCCGGACAGTTGGTCCTATTTTGGCTATGTTTTCGCAATTCGCACGCAGATTTGGAGTAACCTGCCAAAAACCACCATTTTTATGTCGGTATCAGCCAATGTTCATAAGAACAAATTATGAAAGACCAACTTTAGACGCAATTTTCGTAAATCAAAAAGTTTGTCCGCGTGTGAAATCAGTGCCCTCTTCGTTTTTGCTAAACACTTAGAGGTCAAAATTAAAGTCGAAATTCTATAACTTTCTTGTTTTACAATATTTTGCTTCGAAAATTCGGCTGCACGTATAGTTTTTATGAGTCCCTATCGCTGGTAAAAATTTGGTTCCGATGGGATCGAAGACGTACAAATGCCGAGGGGTTTTTGGGACACTGGATTTTGATGCTGCGCAGAAGGCGCTGGAAGCCAATTCTAAGACTCTTATACCTAACCATTAAGTATTTCGCCGAACGGATGGCACTCCCACGGCACGCTATCACCGCAGAACGCCTTGAAATCACTCACGTAAGTTGCTGAAAAACAATTCTTTACGATATGCTAACTTTAAAGCGCATGTTCAGGGACGGGCCGTGTACTCGTCCCAACGTGTACACGCTATGGACGTAGGGACCGCGCGCACGGCCGGCCCGTGCCGTGGGAGGCCATTCCCCTCCTTTGCGGCGAGGGGCACCCCTCACCCCCTCGCCAGGTTGTACCTGTGGGTGACTGGTATCCATCCGCGCCTCCCGAGCGGGGGCCCGGGTTCGACCCCCGGCTGCGGCAAAAATCTTTGCTTTTTTCCAAAAAAAACGTTCCTGAACGTGCCCTTTAAGCGATTTTTAAGCAATATTAGCAATTACCTATTTAACGATTTATGAATGCAGCCTCTCTATTTCTAGTTTTTTTACAATAAATTTGATGTTTTTAGGCAAACGCTTGGTTTTCAGATCGAATCTCTTGCTCAAGGCGTCGCCGCAGCAAACAGCATTACGTTGCTGCTGGATTGCGCACAGACTTTTCAAAAGCTAAGGGCAAACCTCCATCTGATAGCAGAGACAATGTTGCTCAACAAGGCAAGTTCAGGGCGATTTTCGGGAATGGCAGACTATTCCTTGTTTAAAGCTTCGGAAAAACGGGTTTCCTCACCCCTATCCTCGCAGTCTCATAATTTTCAACGATTCGCTATTTTCATGATTGTTTAAACGCCGAGCGATGCTATTACAGAACAGCTCAAAAAAGTGTCCTATACCAACGTTGTATTTAGAAAAACAAAGGTTGTACTTCGGTTTATTCCCCCAGCCCAATTTTTCAGCCATACGCCATTAAGGCGTGGAGCATCTCAAAACGTTCCCCGTGATCGAAAACTAAGCAAAAAAATTGTTTTCTTACATCAAAAATTGTTAGAAAATTTTTATAACAATTATAGGTCTCGGATCTCGGCCATTCTTGGACGTATAGTTTTGGCAAGGGTACCAAAATGTCGTGCTTGATCTGTAGAATCGGCCCACGATACGTTTGAGTCGAAAAACAACGAAAAACAGAATATTTGAGTTAGAAACACGGGGTAACTGTACGATCGCCGCTTAATCTTTGCAACTTTTAAATGCCTGTAAAAATTTTTGCTAGCAATGTTTCACGTAAGTAAACAACTTTTTTATAGGTTTTCGACCACGGCAAACATTTTCAGATACTCGGTGCATTAATAGGACTTATGGCTGAAGAGCTGGGCGCGGGGGGGAGCAAACTGAATCGTAGCCGAAGCAAAAATAACCTTTGAAAAATGGGTTGAAAATCCAGTTTTCCATATTTTCGCTATCTTTTATGTTTTGAGGACGCCATTCCATAAACGCATTTGAAGCAATTGCTGTTTTCAACCCTGATAAAATAACCCAACTACCAGGAAATTTTTCAGGCCCATCTGTTCTTCGAAGAGGATGGGCTAACAGCGGTACGTTGTCTTGGTTGTTTTGGGAAATGGCGATTCTTTTACCTCAAACAGGCGCAATTTAGAGGAGAAAGTGTCCATAGGAACTGGCGGTATCGCGAGCGAAAAAGTTGAAGTTCTTATAACTTTCTGGAACCGACTTAATGTTGAAAACTCGATATCAATCATTGCCAAAACAGAAGTTTACGGTTCGAATGATACCAAAGACCCAGCGTTAGCAAGGGCCACAAACACGCCTGGGCCGCCAGCGGCGTCGAAAGAGTCGGGCAAATTTTTCCTGATAGGTTAAAGTGAGCCAATTAGGCGGGTGTTTTTGAAAATTTCAAACACGGCATTCGATCGAGCACGTCAAGAAGAACATTCTACGTCTTTTAATTTCCAAAATCGGATTGAATTTCGGTTTTTAGGGCGTTCGGAACTTTCGCCATTTCCTTGGAACGCTTCTTCTTTTTTTTTTGTTATTCTGCGGGTTTATCGGTAATGAACTATCACCCCTCCCAGTATATTTTGGATGCTCTATAGAATGGCGTCTTTAAGTGTCGAAAACAGCGAGAATGTCGAAAAACAGCAGCGCAACCCGATTTTGAAAGTTTATTTTTATTTTTACCATAGCTTTTTTATATTACAAATGCTTTGAGCTAAAACAAAAACTCTGAGGATATTTTTCGATCCTCTATCGAATGCCGTTGCAAAGATCCCGCGAAAATAACGACAATATTGAAAAAGGCATGTCTCCTTTGCCTACATAAACCCCTTCCAATTTTTTTGCCCGTACGTTTGCTTGTGGAACGGTGTCGGACGGAGTGACACGGTCCGTCAAGCTAAGCTCCAAAAAAATATTTAGGGATTCTCCAAGAGCGATATTATGGCCGAGAAACTAGCATTACTGGAAGAAATGCTGGCAGGTCCCGGACGTAGCTCTGCGCACACACGAGAGGTCCAGCTTAACGGGCTATACTATCAATCATTGCCGGGGATCATTCGGGTTGGTTAATAGTTTCAAGAGTTTTGAAAACGTTGAACCTTGAAACGGCTATTGCCCGTAAAATACGATTTTAGGCAGTCATCGATCAGGGACAGACGGCCGGACGGCATTATTGGATGATCAGTCAATTCCGGATGGACTGCATTAACGGCCCGGATCCCGATAAAGCAGTTGGGACAAAGGTTGGCAAGCGATCCTACGATCCTACTCTATATAGAAAAAATAGTGTCTGTGTGTGTGTGTGTGTGTGCATTTGCATGCAACTTCCGTCCGTATGTTCCAGTCGTATCTCAGTAGGGGAGGAAGCTTAAGGGTACGTATGATACGCCATTAGGTGCGTAATGGTCATGACACGACTGCACGCATATGAGATTTTTAAAAATCAGCTGTTTTCGATCTTAAAATTAAGTTTTTGTGAAAATCTGGCTCGGGCTCTTTGTTAGGAATCAATTTGCATGCACCGGAAGGGGGGGGAAGCCTATATAATGGGGGAGAGGACGCGCTTTTCATTTTTCTGCACAGGAATTCAGAGGTTTATGCAAAGTGACGAACTATGGGGGTAAGACGGGGCCAGGGGTGAAAAAAATGATTAAGTATTATTAAAGTACTTGATTAGGAATGGAATTTCAAAAATTTTCCCCTGCGGCGCTGGTTTTTCGGGAGCGTAACAATTTTATTTGAAAACAATTGCCTGCGGGGCTTATTTTACAATTATTGTAGGCTCAAATTAAAACTCTTGGTATATTTTTCAACGCTCCATCGAATGGCGTTGCAAAAATCCTGATCAAAATATCGAAAATACCGAAACCTTGAGACGCTTCGGCTGTGGGGCGGGGGAGACCCTTGTGATTTTTTCTCAAAAATTTTTTGCCTGCGGCGCTTTAATGCGTGAGTCGGGTGGAATTATGAAAAGTGTAAATTTTCATTGGTCCAGAACGGGGCCAGGATTGAAAAGTCGCGAAGCGGCTTTTCAACTCTGGTAGAATACTCATACCATAAAACCCCGGTACCCCCGCTAACATCGGAAGAGAAAATTGAAAATAAAAATGAGGCTTAAATATTAGTTATGGCGCAACTCCCCCTCTTTAAAGAGTTGTTTGAGTCCTAAAGAGATTTTTTGCTCAAATTTTGGATTTTCAAACTTAGATATTTTGGCCTTCCGGCTAGATTTTGCAAAAAAACTAGCTTTGCCATGGTGTTCAGATTTTTTTCTCTATAGCTCATCAGCCGCTCACTCAAATTTTTTGGAAATTCGGAAATTTTGAAAAATTGACGATACTTTGCACGTGGTTTTTTGGATTATGTTGTTCAAAGCCCAAAAATTTCTGAGATTTTTAGTTGGAGGAAATGTTACGCCATGCGTGCAGCGATATCGAATCGATACCCGATACCTCGCCAGATGCGAGGAAGACGAAGCTATTCTTTCGGAGACGCTGGCCGGTTCGTTTGGGGGGAGGGGATGATCGAGATCGATCGATAATTCTTTTCCTCTACGTCCAGAAATGCCTAGCGACCTAGTTGTAAGCGTTTTAATAATGTTTTTAATAGAACCTACTTATATTTTGAGCCCAAAACAATTAAGAAAACCTTTAAAAAGTTTTTAGCTGAAATTTTGGTCGAAAACCGATCATTTTCGGTCAAAAATCGATATTCTAGCATTTTTATTCAAAATTTCCAAAATTTTTCCGTTTACAAAAGATAAAAACTTTTTAGAACCACCGACTCTATTTATATTTCAAAAAAATTGGATCCTTAGAAAAAGAGTTTGCCCCCCCGTTGATGCCAAAGGGCTCAGAATATAATTTTCAGGGTCGCCCAGTGACTGGAAAGATCTACCGCTGCAAGACCGCCAGCAAAAGTCGGTTTAAAAAAATTGTTATTTTCTCATCTGAAGACTTATTGTAAAGACTTTCGGTCCAACCTGATACAAACCCTTTAAAACATTCGAATTTATTGGATTACATTTTGTGCGTCGAGTCAAAAACTAAATTGCCAAATGCAATCATTTTTAGCCATGCTGCTGATGAACCATTTCCTGATCCGGACGTCATTCGGACCTCATTTGAATTCATTTGAACCTTACGTGGAGCACAACTTCCTCATGTACGATGCGTGAATAAATTGACGAAACCGTGACGCATTTCTACAGTATCCTACGTTTCGGAAACATAAACCGAGGGGCATCAGAGACAGAGAGTCGAACGGAAAGACAGACAGACACCGGCGGGCAAATATACGGTGAGCCCGAGCCATGCCCAACACCCGTTAAACTCCAACTAAATTTCCCCCGGCAAAAGATTTGTTGTGAATGCGTTAAAGGGTTTGGAATCTTCGCATAAATTTTGCCTACAACCTACAGCAGATTGTAACGAAATGAAACTTTTATTTCATACTAGTATCTCGAAAAGGTAAAACAGCGAAAATGACCCGCAAGTAAGTGACAGACAATAGTGAGGGGAATTAGGCGGCGAGTTTTGAGGCATCTTCATAGGGCACCGTGATCTCGCGTCCTTTGCAAAGGCCGCTGGACAGCTTGAGGTGGACGGCGAAGGCTTCTTGGTCAATTTCGAGTAGGGTGGCCTGAAAAGGAAATATTTGTCGTTCCGCTATAAACTTAAAGGGCCCCGGTTCGTTTGCATCACCAGGGAACCGAATCAATTTTTAAATAGATTTCTATGTCTAGTAAGGCGCGTGATATCACGCATTTGCCAATATACTCCAAGCGAAAAAGTACCGAGAAAATCAATAAAAATTGTTACAAGTTTAGCGGCAGCAAAACGTTTAATTGTGTTTTAGTGACATGTCACTATATTTAAAGCGAAAAACTACCTAAAACTTCGAAAACCTTTAAAAAGCTGAAAGGTTGGGCGAAATCGGCCAGTTAGGACCGACAACGGAACAGTTTTGTTTTAGAGACGACGCAAAAATCATGAATTCCGGCGCCGTTCTGAACGGAAATGCGGACTTCGTATCTCGGTGAACATAAGCGAAGGGCAAAAACTGACTACAGATTCGGAATCAGGGCAAAAATCTGGCCTGGATGAACTACCCTGCAATACAACGTCTAACTACCATTTCACAAAATTACAACCACAAAAATCGCCGCACCTTCGAGCCTCGATACGCGCCGTTGACGATCATCATCTCACGGCCTACTTGCGGAATCACCGTCTCCACGTGCGCCTGGTCCAGCTTTAGAACGACTAAAACAAACGTCGCGGAAAAGGCACCAAAATCCCACCATCATCCACCTTCACCTTGGCCGTGTAGTCGTCGACGAGTTCCCTCACCGTCCCCTTCGCCTTGTAATAACCTTCGCCCAATTTTTTCGTCACAATCTAAGAAGGGAGGTATGCAAAAAAAATAAGGAGCATTCTATACCTTGACGACAATCCCCGGGCACAGCCAATAGTCCTTGCGATTTGCTTTCTCCTTTCGGCGCTCCTGAAATATTAAATTAAATTAAATTGAAACATCATTATTAGTGTACGCTAAAGTATAAAATTACTGTTATACGCTAAGGGAAACATAGCGAATAAAGCGGCTCTTTTAATCCTATTTATATATAAAAAAATAGTGTTTGTGTGTGTGTGTGTGCCACTTTGCATGCAACTTCCGTCAGGTTGTTCCAGTAGTATCTCAATAAGGGGGGGTAGTTAGGGGCATGTTTTACACCTCATTAGGTACGTAATGGCCTTGGGATGACTGCACACTAATAACAATTTCAAAAATTAACGGTTTTCGACGTTAAAATTAAGTTTTTGTTGAACAATCGAGAACCGTCTTTGTTAGGAGACAATTAGCATATACCGGAAGTCACGGTAGCCTATATAAGGGAAGAGAGGTAGCGTTTCTCATTTTTTGTCATCCAAAATCGCGAGAATTATGCAAAGTGAAGAATATCATGGAACCAGACGGGGCCAGGGTTGAAAAGTCGCGAAGCGGCTTTTCAACCCTGGTTATATATAAAAAAATAGTGTCTGTGTGTGCATTTGCATGCAACTTCCGTCATCGTGTTCAAGTAGTATCTCAAGAGGGGAAGTACTTAGGGGTATGTTCGATACGTCATTAGGTGCGTAGTGGCCTGGAGATGACTGCACACATATCAGATTTTACAAAATATGATGTTTTCGATATTAAAATTAAGTTTTTCATGGAAAATCGGACACCCCAATTTGTTAGGATCAAATTAGCATGCACCGGAAGTCGCGGTAGCCTATATAAGGGGACGGCAAGAGCATTTTTCATTTTTCGTCATCCGAATCAGGGAAAATTATGCAAAGCCAAGAATATCATTCGAGAAGATGGGGCCAGGGTTGAAAAGCCGCGAAGCGGTTTTTCAACCCTGGTCATCTCATTAATTATTAATCGAGGAAACTTAATTTTTTCTGTACACGCTTAAAAGGGCCTCGTAATTTCATACTTAAAGAGATAGGGGCGGCATAAGTCAATCGATTACGCGCGGGAAAGAACCGGTCGGACCGCCGGTCGCGCTGGGACCTGTTGAACCCCCCCCTCCCCAAGGGGGTTCAACAGATGCCGTCCTCATCTCTTTAATAGTTTCATAGCGCTTTCAGTAAAATGACTACATTTTCATCAGAAACTATCTAAAAACTTTCAAAAAGTCGAGATTTTGGTCAAAAATGGCCCTTTTTGGCTTTTTCTTTTTTAGCGCTGTAAAATTTGTAGATCTAAGAATAGTCAAAAAAGCTTACAAAACACTTTCGCTATTTACAAGTGAATTGGAATTGGGTCCTATGAAAAAGTTGGTCGCCCCGTTAATGCGAAAGAATCAGTTTAGCACTTGGAAAGTTTTCTTGCAAAATCATTCCAAATGTTCACCTCCATTTCCTTGATCTCGTCCAACGCCGATTTCTTGGTTCGCTCCTTGCCCCGGGATGTGGAAGGGCCTAAAAATTAACTAAATTGGAAAAATATGAAAAAGTCTACCATGTGGACTGCGACTTCTGCTGCGGCTCCTCCGCCGCCCCCATCGGTCTTCGGGCTGCTCCTTTTTCACGCGCGCTCGCTCCAGCGCGTTGGCGCCGAGTTGAACGAAGGGCTTTTGCAGGGACTAAATAAAAAAATTGGATTATACTAACCGTAGGAAAAGTTGAGCCGTGAGCGACTAAACATTATAATTACTGTCTTTCGCAGTGTATAAGCAACAAATTCTTACTCTTCTTTTTTCTTCCATTTTCAAGCAGAACTTCTAGCTAATTGTAAGTCACTCAACTTTGTATTTTTTTCTAGTGAAAACGTTACAAATTCAATTATACTAAACGTAGCGAGATTCCGAAAGATAGCGAATAAATTTTGTAAATACAGTCTCCTCTTGAAAAAATAACAAAAAGGTTATAAAAAACGTGGCAATTCCGAAAATCTACCTCCAACGTCGGCTTCTTATTCAAGTTCAGGGCCAGCTCGATCTTCTCGTCCTCGTTGCGGACCAACTCGGTGCTCTCCGTGTACTCTTGCTCGCCATGGACCTCGCGAGCGCTGGAAAACGGAAATTGGCAACTCTATAAAGTCACCAACCGATTAATTTGGGCCTCGATGATGTCCTGCTGTTTCTGCTCATCGTCCAGCTCTTGTTTCACTTTCTTTTCCTCGTCTTGCTTCCGGTTCTCCGACTCGTGGTCGATGTATTGGATGTACCAGCCTGAAAATGAAGACTTTGTCGGCGAAAATGAGTTTTTCGGGACAGGAAGCCCGAAAGTTTTTTTAGGATTGCCTTTTTTCTTATATATTTAGCGAAATCCTTTCTAAATTGTTTTTACTATTGATAAACGCAAAAATATACCAAGTTTTAACCCAACCCAAGGTAAAAAGATAGATTTTTAGGCCAAATTTCAAACGTCTTAAATGTTTCTCAAAAAAATTTGTATCAGTCTAATGCCCAGTACGATTAGGCCGTATTTTATAGTTTTAGTAACAGAAAACTATATTTCAACTAGAAAAACTATTAAAAACTTTCAAAAAGTCGAAATTTCGTACAAAAAGGGCCATTTTCGACCGAAAAATCTATATTTTTTATTTTTCATACAAAATTTGTGAAGTTTTATGCTTAGGAGAGGTACAAAAAAGCTTAGAAATATCCGCTATTTACAGGGTGCCCCAAAAAGATCAGGTTGTTTAAAGAACAGCTGGTATTAAAAAAATGTAGCCTAGAAAATTTGTCCGTTTCCCAATTATGCGAAAGAACCGAGTTTTACCTTTATCCCCAAGGTCGATTTTGCACTTCTCCTTGTTCCCTAGCCATTGTACGAGACCGGTCAATGTATGCCACATCGTCGAGTTCATGTGAATGTGATTTCGGTCCTTGATGTAGGACTGGTAGACTTCATTGGCACGCACGCGTCGGGTCCCGTATTGACTTTTTAGAATCTAAAAATAATATATGTAATTTTACGCCTTTCCAGCCAATGAAAAAGCATCCGCTTCAAAAGCGCACCTGCATGAATCCCCGTAAAAATTCGCCGCTGAACTCGCTGATGTACCGGTCCGAGTTTTCGGCAAACAGCAGCAGTTGTCGCTGATGCGCCTCGCTGGTCAGATGGCACTTGAAGCCGTTGGCGTCCCGGCATTGTTTTTGACACATTTCGCAGTAACTAAAAATGGCTAAAAGAGATCCTTGGCGAAAACTTACAATTTCAATTTCTGCATGCCCTTGATCTTGGAGCGGTTGGCGATCTCCTTCGGCGTGCCCTTCTCATGTTTGCCCATCTCTGAAAGCAAAGAAATTATTTATATTTCTGAATTAAATTGGTTAAAAAGAAGAGAAATTCGCAAAGGAATAGGGGCCAGGCGGATTTCGCGAAAGGTAGGCTACGAGGCACGCCAAACAACACCTAGGCCTCGCGGCAGTTCAACAAAGCTTTAGCATGGTCAAAATCTTCGATAATTAAAAAATTAAGTTTTTACTAATTAGTTTAAATAAAGAACTAAATAAAATGGCAAGTAAAAGGTTCTTCAAACAGAAGGCAAATCCTTGGAAGACAAAGCCTTAAAATGCGAAGATTAAGGGGCGTTTTTTCAGGCCCAACCACGCTTCAGCTTCACTTTATAGGAAGCTTTTAAAATTCACCTTTTCTTCACCAGCCACTACAACATTCTAGCTTTCTCGTCTGCCCTTTTTCGCTGGCTCCTTTCAGCCTGGTTCTCTAACTGATGCAAACGCGCCAACGGCTTCGTGGTTCTTCGCCGAGCTTTTTAACGGTTTCTTGTCTGCTAGCTGACTTTTATGGCCTGAACCACTTGAACGACTCGGACAATGAAATTTTCAGCTTTTTGAGTAGGAGTTATCAAGGAGTTTAAGCACGCAACGGCTGGGTTTAGTCCATTTTTTCTGGCCTTGATTTTCTGATGCCGCGGAATTGACAAGCTGTGCTTGAATTCTTTGAAAATCTTGCAGATCGAGTGTCAAACCAACGCGAATCGCGCTTCGTTTGATTGCCGATCGGGTTAGCGGAGGATGCATCACTCGTGGCTCGCCGTATTTGGTCAGAGCTCGCGGTTTGCCCAAGGCCTTTCGAGGCTGGCAGTTTGTGGAGTTGCCATGTTGTATAGATTATTGCCTTTGAAATGGATCTTCTGGCTTTTCAGGACTTTGACATTCGTCTTTCTTTTTGGAGGCTTCCAGAGGCGATTTTTTGACATTTGGTAGCGGGTTTTCCCACATGCACGGGGGGGGGGACGAACCCCTCGGCATTTGGCCGCCTTACATCAAATGGGCCCCAAAATTGGACCATAGGATTATCATACCCTAAATAACAACAATCCTGACTTATAGCTACGTAGCCCCACTAGTTCCCGAACTATAGCAAAAATAAACTTTGTTCTAGGTTTTTCGGTGGGTTCCCGTGGAAAATAACCTTGTGAAAATCAAATGAAAATTACGCGACAAGCCTTCCTTACGCCTAGAATTGTTGCATGACAAATGTTAAGCAAATAAACGCTGTGTTAGACGACTTTCACAACGTAAAATGACCAGATATTTTCAGGGGAATAAGAGTTTGCAGCCGGAAGTCTATGAAAAACGACACAAAGTCCGAAAAGACAGCCGAAAAACGGTTGAGAATTCAGGAAAAAGCCGTATTTTCGTTGTAACTCGATGGCAATTGTAGCGGTCGGGACGTAAGTCGGGGTATTACTTAGGCTCCGATACAACTCTGGTCCAATTTTGGGGCCAATTTCGTGTAATATCGCGCAATGCCGAGGGGTTCGTTTTTGGGACAGTATTTAGCACACGATTTAGCTACGGTTTTTTTTGCGCGACTTTTCTCAGCATTGGTGGCCGTGAAACCGTGCAAACAACATCAAGACACTCTACCCCTCACCCGATCGCGATATCTACACCCCAGATCGGCCGGGGCTAGCTGCCAGATTTTGGCGCGTGAAATGGGCAACCAAGCGGCGGAGGGGACTGGCCACAAGTTGACGCCGAGGAAAGCGGTCAAATCGTTTATTCTGCTCACCTCCTTCCCATTGCTACCAGCCGGACGGACGACCTTGGCACAAGGCTTTGGAAAAACACGACGAGGAGCCCCCCGGCTGACCTGAGCCTCGCTTGCATATTATATAGCGGGCCTGGATGGGGACGTTAGGCGTAGACTTTTCAATACAGCGGCTCTGCGAACCTATCCGGTGTTTCTGAACGATTAGCTACTAACTTTTCGATTTTACGACGGTTTATATGAATTTCTGCCCTCAAATAAAGTATGGGCTGCTAAAATCTGATTTTTTTAGCCAATTTAATCTTTTGTACTCCGCTTCGCAATCTCTTCGATCGACTGCACAGATATCATCTCAGATTTATTTATGGACCAGCGCCCAAAACCCGCTTCGCGGGCCTTGGGCGCTGGAATTGTGCCTTTCCAGGAAAAATTTGACTTTCCGATAGCTCGTGTCCTTCGGACCCCCCTCCCGCCACCGACCACACACACGCGCGTGCAAATTGCAAGAATGAGGAAATTTGTATTTTTCACATTATGCAAATTAGCCCTCCCGGACCCCCAAAAATAAATAAAACTGGCTTTAACTTTGTAAACGTGTATTTTAACTGAATTCTGAAAACACCTTCGAAAAGAGGAGGGTCGATTCCCCCGGGTGCCGGAGACTTAGGGCATTTTGGACACGGGAAGGGCTTCAAATCTGGCCTCGAAACTGACCTCCGCACACACACACACACAAAGATACGCGACCAAATTATATAAGGTAGGATTCTGGTGCATTATCGGGGGGATCGAGAACTTTTTTTTGGATCTTTTTGGATTTTGGGTTATAACTAGAAAGGACTAATAACTTAAGAGCAGGTATTTGATTAGTGTTTTTAGTAAAACATAACTATTTTTCAACTAGAAAAACTATCGAAAAACTTTAAGAAATTTGAAAAAGGATCGGCCGTTTCTGGTCGAAAAATCTAGTCGTTATTGTATTTTTGTAACCAAAATTGGTAAAGTTTTCGCGTTTAAGAAAAGTAAAAACCGTTGAAAACCACCTCGACTATTATGATGTGACGCTATGACGATTTTCGCCAAAAGTTCCAAAAGAAAAATATTCTAAGAAGCCCACAGCAAATAGGGTTTTTTTTTGGAATTTCAACACGACCAGGGAGTTAAAATCCACTACCACCGAGAAAGACCTGTGCGAGTGTAGCGTAATATAGTACAGCACTTCCAGTAAAATCCATAACCCTGCCTTGCTGGCCCCTTTAAAAGCTTCAACCGCTGCCAAATCGCTTCGGAAAAGCGTTGCCGAAGTGTGCGAGCCCCCTCCCCCACCACTCTAACTTTTTATGGGTGGCTGATCTGAGGCTTCTGGATGGATTGTTATCTACTCTCCGGCCTCACTTCCCTCCCCTGTCTTCCAGAATTTGAGTCTCTGTCTTGCCCTATAGTCCCGATACGGCGGGCTCCACGGCTTGAAGGCCCGGCGAATCGGGGCAAACAATACGATGAAACATTCCCCCCCCCCCCTCCCCCCACAACATTCGTGCCCACCGGCATCACCACCCGAAATTTGCCGCCTTTCCCGGCGGGTGGATCGGCAAGTCGTGCTTATACTATCAGGGGGGCTGTATACTCTTTTACCGCTGAGTCAGGGGCTTCGCTTTTTATTGATTTTTTTTGTTCATGAAGTAGGGGAATACAATCCCAAGAAGCCGTTTTCATCTGCACTGATTAGCTCTGCTTTCTGCCTCGGCGAACGTTGAGTTTCATTTACCCTGATTTTTTTGGTTCGGTTGTTTATGTTTTCTGGTATCCCCTACCCCTTTCTTTTGGCAATTCCCCTAGCAACCTTTTAGACGTTTCCGTTGTTGATAATGCGCGGATTTCGGCTTGCGATAATATGTCGCGCTCACTAACTCACTCACACAGTGTCGCTCCCTCCCTATCTCTCCCTATCTCTCTCTCTCTCTCTCTCTCTCTCTCTCCCTCTCTCTCTCTCTCTCTCTCTGTCTCGACAAATTTTGTTTTCAAGTCTCGAAGCTTTTTCAATAACTAATCTTTGTGCAACCTTGTCTAAACTTCTAACACGTTTTCATTTTGAAAAAAAATTGAGCTATGTACTGCTTTCGGTAAAATTAGTAAATTCTTGATGTAGGAAAACTAATGATCTTGATGTAATATTACGGTTGTAATGCCAATTATAAATTTGGGAATTGATGAGCCCGTAAATTAAAAATTTATTTTCCTGAATTTTGAACGACCTTTGAGAGTCTAAATACTAGTTTTTAATGAAAATCAAATCACCCACCGGCTCGTAACTAGTTGTCCTGTCCGCATTGCTGTAGCGATAAAACTGCTGAAATCAAGTCCTTTTGTCTCGCCCCTCCTTTCACCCGTTTCTCCACCTATCACTTACCACCCGATCGAGAAAGGGTGGCGCCCCCATTTTTCAGTTTTTCACTGGCTCGTGTCGCTTTTTGGTTGAGTTATGGCCGATTGGCGATGGAAAGCTATTTTTTTGGAATTTTGCCACCTTTTTAAAACGCGATTTTTTCTTTTCAGCCCTTGCAAATTTGTTGTTTTTGGCAAAAACATAGATTAAGCAATTTTTTGCTTATTTTCGCCTAAATTAAACGAATTTCATTTATCGATATTTTTCAAAACAGTATTTATTGATTTAAAGGCTATTTTTGTGTGAGTGTGATGTGTGATTTTGTCGGATTATGTGGTAACTTTCTAATTTTTGAAAAAAAATCGATTTAATAGCTTTTTCAGGTTTTCGATAATTTGTCGATGCCTCTTAAACCGTGATTGTTTCTTTTAAAGTATGATTCAGATGATAGCACCCTGAAAAAACGATGGTGGAACGTAAGGAAAGCCTAAAAATACTCAACAAATTCGCCGGCGAGGACCTGACGGCTACGCTACCGAACGTGCGCACGGTTTTCGCTGGCGATTCTCATGGTAAACTGTTGCATTACGTATTAGATAATACTATTAAGTATTTATCGTGTAGTTCGTACTGTAAAATATAATTTTTAGATGGAAAACAGCGTGAATCCCGAGTATTCCTGCTCCTCGGTGCCTCCAACACCAAGAAGTCCGAGTTGATCGATTTTATGTGCAACTATTTCTATGGTGCTACGCTGGAATCGGAGGAGCGATTTCATATCGCTAACGAGGTTTGTTTTTATCTAAGTTCAACGATTAAAACTATTAAAACGGTCGTAAAGTCCAAAAATCGACTCCGTTGGCCGTTAGGTATCGACAGCTATGTTTTAGTCCAAAAGACGAGTCTAAGCCAATTTTTATCGCCATAACGACAGCGTCGAAGCGTGCTTTGGAGCATAACGTAGCTGTCGTGATCTATTCGACCTTTGGGGCCGATTTTCGCGTTTTACCTGCTTTTTTAAGGAACTAGGAAGCCAAAAGCCACGTTAATTTTCTTCTTCTAAAAATTTCCATTTTTCAAAAGCCAATTTCGTATATTTGAGTCTAAAAACGTTTGCTAAAAAGTCTTACAAAGTTCTTTCTAGAAATTCGGAAACTCCACCCCACCACGCTCCATCACTACCTACGTTTTTAACAATGCCGAAACGACGTTCCGACCAATCGTTATTGACACCCCAGGTGTGGGCCACAATCACGAGTAAGTGTTTTCTCATGATGAGATATGCAATTTACGATACGAAATCGTCAAAGATCAAAAGTTTCCGCTTTCCAGGTGCGAAAAAGAGATCCACGACCTTTTTACCTCGTGGTTGTCCCACAACGATCGACACCGCATTGACGTTGTTGGGGTGGTCCTTTCGGCGCAGACACGAATGACCAGTGCAGAGGAAAAGGAGTTGAACAAGGTGGGTGGGTGGGGAACTAGCAGGAATTCTTTGGGAAATTCGGGCAAACTAGCAGGCATTGTTTAGGACCCGATTATCTTTGGCGGTCTTGCTCGGTGGGTGAAAAGAAATTATCAAAAGGTGTTGCTCAAGTGGTAGGCTAGCAAAGATCCTTTAGAAATTGAGCTCAAACGATACCTGAAGGTACCTTACATTTTTTGGGCAAGCTAGCAGGTATCCTTTACAAAAACAAAATGAGTGAATTGTGCAGAGTTAGTCCCGTCAAGCTAGCAGAAATTTTTGGATAAACTCATTAAAGCTTACCTAACGGGGGCTAATACCGTCTATCGGCAGACTAGCAGAGCTAAATTTCCTCCCGAAATGCCATCATTTTCAGGTCCTAACCTACATCCCGCTACACCTCCGAAAAAACATCGTGCTCCTCGTGGGAGACTCGGATGGAGCCCCGATCAACATCGGTATCCTGCGTCGTCTCAATCTCCATGGGCACCCCGAGTACAAATTCAACAGCGAATGCATGTTTGAGAAGAAGCACGGTACGTTTTGATAAGGGGGGAGAGCCTCCCTCCTTCCCATCCCTCACTTCAATTGAAGCCATGAATCGGCACCTCCCACCCCGCATCGATTTACGGCCCGGTTTTCCCGCATTACGTCTTCGCGCTAAATTTTAGACAAATTCCTTTAAGTTACGCTACGATACCTTGAAGCCTGCGAATATAGTAACTCCGCCGAAATTCTCTATTCTTGCATAAATCTATATTTTTGTTTTTTTTTCTTTCTCTCTCTCTCGTGCTCTCTCTTGCTCTCTCTTGCTCTCGGACGCTCTCTTTCGCTCTCGCGCTTTCTCTCTCTCTTGCTCTCCCTGTCGTTCTCTCTCGCTCTTTCTCGCTCTTTCTCGTTCGCCCTCTCCCTCACTCTCTCTCTCTCCCACTCTCTCGCCCTTTCTCGTGCTTTCTCCTCTTGCCCTCTCCCGTTCTCACTCATGCCATGCTCAGTCACTCAGTCATTGCAATTTAATAAAATCCGCTTTTTCATATATTTCCAGGAAGGATCACTAGAATTAAGCAGGTTATGCGAAAATTGTTTCAAGAAAAGCACGACGAAGTAAAACTACCATGAAACCCCCTTGCTTTTTAGTGATTATGAACACTTTCAATTCGACTTGAACTGCCTTTTTTCCGCATTTTTGATTAATCCAAACTCCCATTTTCCAGAAGATTCCCTGAAGGAATACCTCCGCGAGAACTACTGGCGCATGAGCGAGAAGAATTTCGCTGCACTCTTCGAGCAGACTGAACGCTTCGAACCGAAGACCATCTCCGGACAGCCGCACCAAGAGCCTCGTTTTACCCCGATTGAGGGAGGACGCAATCTGAGCGACGTGACAATGTCCAGCGTCACCACAACGACCACCACGACGAAGAAGGTGCAGAATGAGGAGACGGCTTCTTCACATTACTACAGTACCATCGAGTCGTTACCTCCAGCACCAACAAGGCCTGCGCCGCCACCACCGATCCCTCAGGTATGGGTTTAAACATATTGTCCCACGTGCTTAAAGCGCGAATTCAGACTAAACGTAGTAAAAAAAATTGGGTTCATAACGTTACGTTACGCTACGCTTGGGTCTAAAATTGGGGTTATAACGCTACGTTATGCTACGCATAGGTCTACATCTTACAGCGTTATGAACAGATACCTAAAAGCGTGCATAAAGGGGCTCGAAATTCGAAAAAATCAACCCCCTACAGCTGCCTAGATCTAGACAGTGACGTTCCAAGCCAAAAGCAACTTTAACCGTGATATTGATGGCTTCTAGAAGCCGAAATTTACAACAAAGAAACGGTAGACCTGCGCAACTAGGTGTAACTCGTAGTTGTCGGGATCTAGCCATGGGAATAAATTGATTTTCGGGCCTTACGGCTCCCGTGAATTCGAAATGTACTGAATTAAATGCATGCAATAAATGCAAAAACATTTTTCCAACTTACAGTTCCAAAATTTTAATAGCTTGCGGATTTAGAAATGACGCGTAGCTGTCGAGATCTAGGCGCGGAAAGGGGTCGATTTGTAGACATGACAATCCCCTAAAATGTCCAAATTTTCTAATTTCAAAGCAGACAAACAGGGATTCACGCGGATTCTGCTGGTTTACAGGGTGAGCAATTGCTAACAGCTAGCGTAATTAGGTATCACGCGTAGTGGTCTAGACCCAACCGGCTGAAAGAGTCGATTATTGCGTTTTCTATCCAAGCTAACACAGAATTTAATACAAATATCACGATAACCGACCCTAAATCAAAACTTCAGGTCCACCAGTCACCACCCCCAAGAATAGAGGAACGTCTACCGGCCCCACCCCCAATCCCGCCACCACCCCCGCCTCCGACTCTGACACCGGAACGTCCGGTTCCTCCTCCACCACCTCCGCCTCCGCCTCCACAAGCTGCTAAGGCACCTTACCTACCGTACGCTGATGATGCGGCAGAGACGAGGAGCGTCAGCGTGTCTGTATCGGAAGGTAGATTAATTTCCGTTTTTAACGGATTTTGCCTGAAAATTGAGCGGATTTTTGGTCGTAAATCACTAATATTTGCTTTTTGTAATTGAAAAAAGCATCCAAGGTATAAAATTTAGTTTCAGATGCCGACACGACAATCACGAAAACCACTACCTACACCCGGGAAGTCTTCGGATCGGTGGATATGGAATCGAGAGAGATTGTCCATAGCTCTGTAGTTTCATCTGAACAAGCCTCCCCGAGCCAGCATTCACCTCAATCTTGGGGCTCCGCACCACCTACGCCTCCCAAAAAGGCCAAGGAGGAAGCCAAGGAGGCGTTTGGCTTGAGGTGGGTAGCTATGTCTCTGTCACTCCCTCCCACTCTCTCTCTCTCTCTATCTCTCTCTTCCTCTTTCGGTGTCTCTCTCTGTGGGTGTCTCTCTCCTCTATCTCTCTACCTGTCTCTCTTTCTCACTCTACTCTCTCAATTACTCATTTTTGCAGCCCTACCAAAACTCCACCACCCTTCGCCTACGGTACTACCTCCCTGACGGATATGCTATTACGTGAGAAGCAGAGAGAGGAGGTTATTTTTGGTATAAAGAAAGCTTGTCGGATTGATTTTTTATCCGTAGCTTACATATGAAGTCGACTTCCAGGTCCATTCCTCAATTCATCGATCCACATCCGGTTCCGCTCTACATCACAGCCACCACTCGAGCGGGGAGCTACCACACTACTTACGGTAGGAATTTATGCTACGTAGACATAGACGATGTGGCGTGGGTCGATACCAGTCCTGTCAAACGGTTGATTCTAGCATACATTTTTCCTTATACTAGCTAATTTAAAAGACGTTAAAGTTCAGAATTCCCTTACTTGCTCGGAAATGCCTTCAGCATCCAACAAAAGCCTAGAACGTCTAACCCTGGGGAATACCTCGAGGGCGCGTCAAGGTTCCTTGGGCAAACGACCGTGGGAAGCGTGAATAACGGCCCGGGGAGAGATGTGTCATACCGTAACAATCGGCCAGAACGCGGCGCATTTTGAATCTTTGCCAAATTCGGGGATTTAAGGGCGCCACCACAGATTTTTTGGATTACGTTGGCTACGGATTTCCTACGGTCTTTGCTTTGCCGTGAAGAAATACGAACGTTCGATTTATCAGGCTGAATGTATTCGGATATGATAACTTTTTAGCAATACTATAGCATTAGCAATTTTTATATGACGCAAAATTAAAGGCCTGTTGCGACTTTCCAGCATCTTTCGGTCCTGATCCACCGAAATAGCCCCCCTCCCCAAAAGCTGACTCCTCCCCCCCAAAAACAGCCCCGTTTATTCAGCTCGGAGGGCAGTGAGTCAAGCAGCCGAGGGACTGTTATCAACACAACAAATAGGGACAGGGAGGGAAGAGCCGCTGAGGAAGAAGCAATACGCCGGGCTACGGCCACCTCTTCGCCCCTTCATCGACCCGGTATGGCTTGTTGGGTTGATAAGCCCCACCTTTCTCACGCTCTCTCTCTATCTCTCACTCTCACTCTCACTCTCTCTCTCTCTCGCTCTCTCCCACTATCTCACCTACCCCAAGCCTTGCCAAGCTTTTATGGATGCATTCAAATTTTTGGCTTGAAATTTTGGCTCCACTTCTAATTTTTGTGATTTTCGAACGACTTTTTGTCAATAGATTTCTTTCTATCCCTGTTGCTCTCTCATACTATCTCGCTTTCTTTACTCTCTTTTTTTCTCTCTCTCTCATTCGCTCCCTCCCTCTCTCTCTATTTCTCTCCTCTCGCTTTCAAAAAATCGACTAGCTTTTTAGCCATGAACTCGTCCCCTTTAGCCAATTTCCACTTCCCCGAGGCTCCGCCCACTGGTCCGCCAACGTACTCAAAACGCGTAGAAGAGTTACCCCACGGACGTACCGTCATCGAGGAAAAGGTACTCTCTGACTCGCTTTATCTCTCTCTCTCTCTCTCTCTTTCTCCCCCCTCTCTCTCTGTAGCTCTTACTAAACTCAACCCATTTTAGGTCGTACCCACCTCTCACGGCTATTCATCCACCGTCACCAAGACGACGACACTCGAATTTGGGGCTGGGGTAAGCTAAGTTATCCGAAAAAATCGAGTTTTTAGACGCACGTTGACTCGGCACTGCATCTGATGGATCGATATTCACCCCTACCCGGTAAATACGAGCAGCCACCAAGTGAATACTCCAGTCGATACGCCAATATTGGTTACGGCACGCTACCTAACCAACGCTACAGCGAGCAGTCAGTTTTTTGATAAAAATGACCGGTACCGTGACCTGTCACTTTTCTGAGCTGCTAGATTGTGGGTTCGGGTCAAATTAGAGGATTTATAACAAGCGGCCAGGTTGAAGGATCGTGTTTAGAACAATCCTCTCCGCCGATCCACAACGTTCTGATGATTCGTCAAATAACGGTGGAACGCTGTCGCCAATGAATGATGGGACTGTGAGGTAAGCTTTTTAGCGTTGGAGTTTTGCTTCATAATTGATGCTATATTATGAGTCCATTACAGTAAAAAACATTACACTTTACACAATGCCGCTGAGTTTGGGGTCCAGGTCAATTAGAAGCGGTATTAGAAACGGATAAAAGGTCTACTAGGTCCCGACAGCTACGTATCACGCAAAAAACAAGCGGTTTTCATGCTTAGTGTCAATCCTTGAATGTTGCGAAATTAGCTTAGATGTAAATTGGTGTCTCGTAGCTGTCGAGACCTAGTCAAAATGAAGGGTCGATTTTGACGCTCCCTGACTCTTTTAAAGCATATTTTCCAGATACGTCTTCGATGAAAGATCACGCACTCACGTCCCGCACGTTATTAGTAATGGAAGTAGCTCGGAAACGGCGACTGAAGTAAGCGTACTTCTCACTCTCTCTCTCTCTCTCTCTCTCTCTCTCTCTCTTTATTTATACGGTTCTATCCAAATTAATATCTTCTTGTTCAGAACGACACCGGGGTGTACGCGTACGGTACGCTGCCGGAAATCAAGGGCACCAGGATTGGGCAAGGCCTCATGCCGGTTCGGGTAAGAGCTTTAAAGAGTAGGTATACTGAAAAGTGACGGAACTAAGTTGTCATTAATGCGTTTTAAGCTACTGTAATGGATTCTATAAAAAAGTGCTTTTTAGGAAACTGTCATCGATGATATTCCGGTTGCTCCACCTCGTCCTCATCATGGCACGGTCGAAATTATTGGAGGAAACGATCGTGAAGGTATTTAAAGCTTTGTGCTAAATTACTGACCTATCTTCATTCAGTTTTGAGGTTTTTGCAGCAATTAACAAAGTAGAGAACGTACATTCCATTATTATAGTGCTCGTTGACGACGCCTTTCAACGTGATTCCAACTCCAGACTGTCGCAGCACCACCTGAAGGTATTTTTTTTGCGCTCTCTCCAAAACTTTCATAATTTTTAGGGGGTGAGCCAGCAGCGAACGAGTACGACACAATCCAGCACCGTCACTTACGGTATTTAAAAGTTATTTAAAATTGTAAAATGTATTTTTAGCAAATCACGAACATCGGGCAGCGCTGGCTAATGATGATCGGGTTAGTAAATCGTTTTAGAGGCTTGGCGTGATCTCTTACAGCCTCTTTCCGTCTCGCCCTCTCTCTCTGGCTCTCTATCGCTCTCTCACTCTCTCGCTCTCTCGCTCTCTCTCACTTTCTCACTCTCTCTCACTCTTTCCCAAGCACTCCTCCCCACACTCTCTCCCAATTTCTGACAGTCGCTGTCTCGCTCGATCTCCCTGCTATCTTAGTCTGTCTTTCTCACTATCTCTCACTCTCTCCCTCTCTCTCACCCTCTCTTTTTCAAACAAGTGACTTTCTCTCGGTCTCAGAACTCGAAAAAGTGACACCGGCGATCAGCAGGAATCCGAGAAATTGATTGATGGATCAGTTTCTCTCTCATTCCTCCCATGACAAGGCTCGAAATTTATCGCACTTTTTTACCGGGTAGCTACTCGTACCCTTATTGCCATACTAAAGGAAGGATTCCGAGCTATTTTTCAAGTTTAGCCCCCAGTTGACGGTACCGGAGAGCGGATATCCCAAATGTACTCCCAGATCCAGAAGCCGCCACCACCCCAAGTGCCGCAGCATGGAACCCGGTAAGTTTCGACGTTAGTTTGGACTTTGGTCTTTTTTTTATTCTTTATTTTGAGGGCATAAAGTTTACGGTGTAACCTTAGAAAAAGCTATATGAATAGGGTATTAATGTATGATTTTAGAGTCGGGTCCGCAATCCACGAGGCGGCGTACGGATCGGTGTCTATGCGAGAGACCAGTGGAAGGACAGTTAGGAGGTAGTTTACAATAGCTTTAAAATATACGTTTTAATAGTTTAAAATCATTGAATTTTAATTATTCAGAGATCACAAGCTTTAATTTGGCCCTTGAATACGACCAAAAATAGCGTAGACACGCGAATGATTTTTCCGTTTTTGAGCAAGAATTAAATTTTTTAGAGACTTTGGCCTGTCCCAACCCCTTTAAAAATAGCATCATGTCCAGCAAAAATGTCATTACAAATTTTAGAGCCCCTGAACGTGTCGTCAACTCTGGAGTAGAGCAGGAGATGGCCACGCGTGAGGAGATGTTGCGACGGGTAGGTGGTTTTATTTCCCTGCATTTTAGCCAGAATTCCGCTAGACTCCCATCCACATTTCAGCTTCATACGTTTTTCGGTCATCATAGCATTTAGGCGTACGTGAAGGCCTATTGACGGCTGGGTTTCTCTATTTCCCGCGCTCGATCGCGTTCTCTCACTCTCTCGCTCTCACTTGCTTTCTCTTTATATCGCTTTCGCTCTCTATAACTCTTTCTGTTTTTCTATCTCCTTCTCTAGCTATTACCCACTCACTCTAACTCTCTCTCTCTCTCTCTCTCTCTCTCTCTCTCTCACTCTCTCTTGTTTTTTGGTTCCGCTTCACCACACCGCAAACTTCAGACGGCCCAAGACGTTCAGCGTGACAGCTACCTGGAGCGTATGGCCCCTTCGGTGCCACGACCGGTGCCAATGCCCAGAAATGGGTCCCATCCCCCGACACCTGACCGGAATCAGCAGCAACATTGGACCGGGTCGCAACAGCAAATCTCATCCCAGCACCAGCAACAAACTACCGTCACCAGTACGACACGCACCGACCAGCACGGCAGGAATACGGTCATGATCCCGGAGCGTGAGTTAGCCTTATAATCGATAGCTTTTGCTTGGTAGTTGAATTAAAGGAACCTGTGACACAAATGGTAGCCGAGATTTTTAGAGATCCGAGACAGTGGTTCGCCAGTGACGTATCGGATTGGATTGGGGCAGAAACAGACGACGACCACCACGGATCAGGTGAGCATGAGACATAGGGCACATAGGAGGAATGGGGCATAGAATCAGGCTCGTTCTCAATATAGGTCCGAATAAGAATGAGCACCGAATTAAAAAATAATAAGCCGATTTCTCGTTCGGTGAATCTCTCTCACTCTGCATTCTGTCTCTAGCTGTCATCATATTCTCTCTCTCGCTCTCTCTCTAGCTCTTTCTCTAGCTCTATCTCTCGCTTTCTCTCAATTTATGGCCTTCACCAGGATCTGCAGGTGTCTCGGTCGTTCGCGCGGTGTCTTTCACTATATCTCGTGCTCTCTCTCTCTCCCACTCTCTTTCTCTCGCTCTCTCTCTCTTTATCTCTCTCGCTCTCACTTAACCCGACATTCGAACGATCGAACATCATACGGTGGTTCTGCTTCATTATCAGGACGGAAAGGTGACAGGCAATAGACTTCTACTAGGTCGATCGGGAAAATAGGCGAGTGCGCGTGGCCTCCCCTGCTAACAAACCAGAATCCGATCATTAAAATTCCAGGTGCAACGATGGGGCCCCGAAATCCCGGCCTACCATGAACGGTATCCAGACCCCACCCAGAGACCCGGTTACGAACCACCCCCAAGGCATCTGGCCGAGGAGGAGGAGACGGACGATTGGAGTGATGAGGGACAGGATAGACATGGGCGGGTTATCGTAAGTTCTATCATCGGTTAGGCAACATAGCGTCTTTTAAAGCACCAGTGAACCTATGAAATGCCCTACTGCAGTTGTCAGAATTTCTATGAATTTCAGACTGACACGACGGTCACACAAACACGTGTGGAGCACCAGGGCCATCGACCTAGCCCCATCCAACCGCCACCCCCAAATGTCCAGTATGATAACGATCCGAGGAGTCCGAGTAATTATTTGATACCTATTTTGACGCATTTTTCTCGAAAGTTTACGAACTTTTAAAGGGCGCGAGAGGGCACCGCCATGGATTCCTAACGCTTTAAATTCCACAAGAATTCAACTGCACGCGCGATAAGCAACTCAAGATCGAAATTTATTGCGTAACGGAAGGCGCATAACGCGTTGCGTGTCGCGTCGTGGCCGAACCGATGGGAAATCCATACTAGTCCTTTGTCAGTCCCTTTAAAGCCTCGGAAATCCCGTCAAATTTTCATTTTTTTTCAGGCGACCGCGTCTACCCGAGCACCCCGAAACACGGTAATTTTCTTTGTATTTTTTTGCTATCCCAAGCTTGATACCTTATGTTGTATAACGTTTCCGTGTTCCTGAAAAACACTGGCTGACTGCCCTTCATTTCAGACCCATTGAGAAACCCTTTGCTTGAAGGGCAGCACGATGATCCGAACACGAGG
Organism: Mesorhabditis spiculigera; assembly: GCA_958295435.1. NCBI lineage: Eukaryota > Metazoa > Nematoda > Chromadorea > Rhabditida > Rhabditidae > Mesorhabditis > Mesorhabditis spiculigera. The sequence continues at coordinate 141,990 of CATQJA010002607.1, read as the reverse complement.
AGGAGGAAAGAGATGGAGAAACGGTAAGAGAGAGGGAGAGAGAGAGAGTGAGTGTAAGCGAGACATAAGGAGATATGGATAAAAATAAACAAGAGATTGGGAATGAGTAAGGGAGAGCGAAAGGGGAGAGCATGAGAAAGAGCGACAGATCGGGATTGAGGGAGGGATAGATAGAGAGTGCGAGAGCTCACAGCTAGAGAATCTGAGAGCGGAAGAACGAGAGAAAGGGAGAGGGAAAGGGAGACCCAGAGAGAGAGAGAGCGAGAGAGAGAGGGAGAAAGAGAGCACTAGAATGTGTCAAACACGTAAATAAATTAAGACAAAAAAAGATCTTGCTACGTCGCTCATCCTCTTAGGTCGAATAGTAATAAGATTAGGACAATAACGGTCATTCCACAAGGTTCTCTGCTAGCCCCTCCCGCAAAATCAGCATCTTTTAGAATCCGAAACCGTACCTCCTACTTCGGGCCCGAGTATCCCCACTGGAAAATGAAGTTTTTCCTGACGGTCTGCGTCCCGATTACCGTAGCATGCGCCCTAATCGCCCTGCTCACATATATTTTGTTCAACTTTGAGTAGTGCATGCAACAAAACTAGTGGAAATCGAATTTCTTGATTTTTCGTTGAAAATACCAATATCGTCAGACTTATAGCTAATTTTCCTATTAACTCCATATACGGGTCTAGTGATGTATGTTTTCCGAAAAACTAACAAACATTAACAGCCTAAAAATTGCCCTAACTACCGTAGCCGGAAAATGGTGCGACTAACAGGTGGCGGTGGAGGACCGGCTGAAAATTAACATTAGAATTTTACGTTGTGTGATTAATCCGCATTAGAGGGATTGTGAAGGCAAAAACAACCTAAATACTGCCTTCACAACCCCTTTAAAGGGACGGGCAAGGCTTGACTTGGGTCGTTGGTAAGGATTGCCTATGAATTTTCGTACTGCAGCACGCAACACGCCCTCCCCGGAAATTTGTGGAATCGCTATCGCGTTGCGTGTCGCGGCTGCGGCAAATCTCCTAGAAAAGACTAGCAAAATCCATAGTACTGCCTTGCCGGTACCTTTAAAGACGGCGGCAAGACTCGACTTTCGATTTTTGACGATAGTTTCCCTATGGAGCTTTTCGTGCCGCTACACGCAACGCGCACCTCTAAACATTGCGTCGCGGACGGCGTTGCGTTGAGGCCGTCCGGCTTACGCGTTGTTGCTTTCACCTGAAAAAATGGTTGATATGGTTGCCGCGCCGCGACAACGCGCGCGCACGCCATTCCATTGCGGAATTATTTTGGAGCAAAGACATACGCAAAGCGACGCGCTGCGCGTCGCGAGGCCTGCCAAGTTCCTAGGTAATCCATAGCAAAAAACTATGATTATCGCTATGGGCCAGCTTCCGTTCCGACGTGATGCTTCAAAAACCGTTAATTTGATTGCGTGATGTGTTAGACCCTTTTCACTAGCGGGGCGTTCGTGTTGCGTGTTGATAAAAATTTAATATACGATCATCCGCCATAGCGAAAATCCACAGTCCTGCCTTGCCAGTCCCTTTAACTTACCTACTAAGCCGTACCGACTTACTTACTACTAACATTTTTGCTTCCAGGAATCCACTGCTAGCGTGTTGCCCATGTTGCGGGGATCCGGATCCGGAGGCAGATGCGGCGGGGCGGAGCAACGCGCTGTGCCCGCCCGTCTCGACGTGGCCGAACCGGAGCTGCATCCTGTGCTTCCTGTGCCTCGTCATCGCGCCCCTCTTCCTAATCGCCGCCATCCTGACGTTGATCATCTGCGGCGTCATACCTATACACTAGGTGTATTGTATGCCGGGGTGCAAGGTAGGCCTGCATCATTGATGTGTGGTGGTGCTTTGACAGTGAGGTAACTCCTAGCTTCTCAATTATTATATCTCTTCTCCCCGTTGTGCTAAAGGGTTGTAAAGTATACCAAAATATTCGTCAGACCGAGGCAAACATTTTGGTATAACATACAACCCTGTAGAACCACGTAGGGCCTAGCAAGGAGCTTGGAGTTGGCTTGGACTGGACTTTGAGCAGTGGGGAACTAGTTTTTGTCTTTCCGTCTATAATAACAAGACTGTATTTGATCATGGGTTTCATAGTTTTTGATTGCTAGGAAGTTACAAAAAAACATTCTAAAAATGTTAAAAAATCTAAAGAAGTAAAAATTTTCCAAAATGTTGATAAGTATTCCTGGCGTTCTATATCTAAAAAGTGTGTAACATTTTATAAAATAATTAATCGGTTGATTTTACCGTATAGAATCTGGCAAAATTAGTTTCCACCTGCTAAAACCTTCCACCCCCCTCTAACAGTCCATGCACCTCCTGGAAGCCTTGCCGCGCCGTGCCGCGACATGCAACGCGCGCATAATTTCTGCTTTTGCAAGCGTTGTAATCCATTACGCAATGGAATTCCGGGTGAGTCCGGGGACGACGGTGCGGTAAATCCATCAAAATAGAGGCCTCTAAAATTCAAATAAATGTTATCTCTCTCTTCAACGTATTTTGAAGGCAGAAATAGCCCGAAATTTTTTCTTAACTTTCTCTGCCTTCACAATACCTTTAAAGGGGCCAACAAGGCTTGGCTGTAGACCTAACCGCGTCCGCAACATGCCACGGAACCCATTACGCGGTGTATTTCCAAACGCGCGGCAAGGTCCATAGTTACAAAAAAGCTTTCGCGCCTTCTACGGTCCTTTAATGGCACTATTTTTTTTGTTTAGAAATCGCTTCGAGTTCCTACTACTCAACCCACGAGCCACCGTGTGATCTTTCCCATTTCGCGTCTAGCTATCGTAGCCCAGCTCTAGGCTACCGTAACGCTGAGCCAGGCAATTTTCCCTCTGAACAACGCTACCGTAACGCAATGCTAAGTGACTGTAATTCTGAGCCGTGTTACCGTAACCCCACGCCAAGATACAGTAACCAAGAGCCCACTTACTGTACCCAATTCCTTACCAATCTTCCGGCGACTACGATCCCATCCGATCCCATACCCCCGAAAACACCTCTCACATCGACCCCAATCCTCTCCTGCAGCCCCTCATCAAATTCTCAAATCCTCCCAAATCTCGCAAACTATTTCCCACCCTCACCCCATCCATATTCCGCCGTCAGAAAAATACGTATATCCGCCAAAACATTCTACCTGGAGACGAGCATCTGATTGAAGATACAGCTGACCACCACTTCTGCCATATTTTGTATGTTCTTGAGTGAAATAAATATTTTATTCCGTTAAAGGGCGAGAGAACACAGCAAAGAGAGTCCTTGAGATTGAGAGTGAGAGAGACAGAGAAAGAGAGAGAGATAGGGAGACAGAGCGCGAGAGAGGGAGAGAGCAAGAAAGAAAGAGAGAGAGAGAAAGAGAACGCGCACTGAGCTGAGGTTAAGCTCGCTTCAAAAACACTTACCCTGTTTTTTATCTATATTTGTAGGTGCTCTCTACAGCGCCTTTGCTGATTGGCACCTGCGCCCTGGCACCTGGCTCAAGCAAAACAAGCCAATGCCATATATGTTACTCTCACTCCCTTCCCCCGCTTTGATAATAACCGGGGTGAAAAGCCGCTTCCTGTAGTTTCTTCGTTATGCCGGTTACATCGAAGCTTTTTATAGCGTGGGAAACAGCATGCGTTTTGAGTTGCCAGATGGGAGAAAATGCGTTCAAACTGCTGCGATTTTCGCAAAGCGATATTTTGGAACCTCGCGCCATTTTTTTGCCAGCACCTGATAAATACCTCAAAGATCGATAGGAGCTACACGGTGTGCGCATAAAACAGGAAAAACTGGGAAGAAATGGCATTGAAGGTTTGCCCGGTTAATCCTGTAGGATGTCCTTTTGTATCCCGATACCAAATTTTTGCTAGGAAACCACATTGGAAAACCAAGGGACAGTGGACAGGCTGTGCAAATGCACAAAAACCATATTGAAAACAATGTTTACAGCACAGAAACTCAAGAGGTTTCTTGTAGAGTTGTTACGAATCAAGTAATATAATGACCAAGTAAATTTACTTGAACAACTTTATTTGCATCTGAAATTTTCAAGTAACTATAAAATTATTTTACGCCGTGTGCTTGAATAAGCATCAAGCAAAATAAAATTACTTGATTTACTTGATCTTGATTGATTTGGGAGAATTACTTGATTTTCAGCGAAATTACTTGATTTTGTGCAAATTCGCAATGCAAATCAGGCAATCGTGCTGCGAACCCAGTAAATTAGCATGCGATCATGTCATAAAGTTCCTTACCATCCGAAAACTGCCAGAATTCCAGAAAGCTATTGTTTGATCAAGTAAATCAAGTAAATCAAGTAATCTTACTTGGCTCTTTCTCGAGCGGAGTCAAATAATATTATTTTACTTGGCCATGCGCTCAGCCGCATCCAAATCAAATAATATTGTGCCATTGTATGCAAATAACCTTGATTGTTAATTGATTCTTAACATCTCTAGTTTCTTGTAGCTAGTGTATACGCAGGGTTAGATAGCGTGGGGATGACTCGCGACGGAAGGGAGTGTCGTCTTGTTCCGTTCCAATTTGTAGCATTTGCCACCTTCTTATATGCTATAGGCACAACCGCGATAAGTTTTTCACCCCAGTCCTTCCGTCAGCCCGGATACCAATTCAGTATCTACGTAAATGGATGCAAATGTGTGGTTCTGCAATGGACATGTGAGAACAGTTAACAGTGAGAGGGCCTAATGGCGAGAAAGCAACACGAATGTTGAAATTGAGCCATTGGCCAGGAAATTACCATAAAATATTTGAAAAGGAGGTTTGAACCTGAATCTGGAGGAGGCAGGTTGATCGCGAAACTAAAAATTTCCACATCAGGGCGCTGTGGCTGGTGTTTTTTCTTCTTGATCAAGGTTCGCTTTATGCAAAGCTAGCATTCTAATCTTTGAATATTGAAATGAGATCAGCGCTCAATTCTACAGTGTGTGCCATAATGATAGGGGAATGAAGTTTTTGGCCGTTCCGCGGTGATGTACCGTACAAACCGGATAGTAGGTTTTGTGGTCCGGAAAAATGCGCATCTTTTGGTCTCCTTGAAATGCTTTTACGATGCAGGATCACGTTTTTATACGCAATTGTATAAAAATAGGCGAAAAGCACAAGTGACAAATGATAGGGGAATCATTAACATATCATTTCCATCAACTTTCTGTATGAATAGTGGATGCTAAGCGATTTTAATTGAAAATTCTTAGGAGAGAACGATGCAAAGATAGCATTTTCTGACCGAAACGCCAACCGCAAACAGCCAGCTAAAATTTGCATCTAATTTGCATCCACTATTCATACAGAAAGTTGATGGAAATGATATGTTAATGATTCCCCTATCATTTTGTCACTTGTGTTTTTCGCCTATTTTTATACAATTGCGTATAAAAACGTGATCCTGCATCGTAAAAGCATTTCAAGTAGACCAAAAGATGCGCATTTTTCCGGACCACAAAACCTACTATCCGGTTTGTACGGGTACATGCAAGACCGCGGAGAAAACGGCCAAAAACTTCATTCCCCTATCATTATGGCACACACTGTAGATGCCCTACCAGAGCGCGGCGTCCAAGGCAGCGGATACGGCCCGGCAATCGATCCACGACCTCGGGGGCGCCCTCAACCGACAGCGAAGCGCGTGCTTCAGCTTCATCTTTTACGTGGGAATTAATTTTAGTTTTGCAAAATTTTTTGAGGTTGGGTTTGAAAACAGAGTTTCTTTCTCTTTCTCACTCCATCTCTGTCTCTCTGTCTCTCTCTCTCTCTCTCTCTTTATCTCGCTCTATTTATCTCCCTCACTCTTACTGCCACTCGCTATCTCTCTCACTCACTCGATATCTTTCTATCTCCCTATCTGTCTCTCTCTATTTCTCTCTCTCTCGCGCGCTCTTTTCTCTGTCTCCTTACCTCGTTCTGTCCTCTGTCTATCGCACGCGCTCTGGTCTCTTTGCCTCTCTCTGCTTCCATCCGCCTGTGTGCTTCGGAAGATCGACTGTCATGTTTTTCAGAGCTCCTGGTTGTATGAACTCCTGTTGACCGAGAGTCAGCGATGCCACGTGGCCCAAGGGAAGGTAATAACAATAATCTGGCCTCGCCAAAAACAGCTTTTTAAGGTCCATCGCCAGATTGCCGATCGACGGGCCCGTGCAAATCGTGAGCGGGGCCACGGTGACCGAGGTTTGTTGCATGGCCAATAATCGGACATCTTGTAATGTTTCAGATGACCTTGAGGGCGGCGAGCACCCGTCAATGCATGCAAGGCCTCCCGGTAAAACATCTTTCTTTATCTCCCTCTAATTTTTACCTTTCTATCTCTGAATCTGATATTTTTAGGACTCTTGAAGGCGTTTCTGGTCGGCATTTGGCGCCGCTGCGGGGACTTTGGATGTTGTTGAAGGTTACCTGATTTGATCGTATTTTGAGAAAGTCCATTCTTTTAGCAATCATTTTCCTTCAAATCGACCGCTGATTTGACGGCAGACGACGGCCGCGAAGATCCGGAAGCTGTGAGGGTTGAACCGCCTGCGACGACGCCACGAGGCGAAGCAGGAGCTGATTTTGCCGCGGCCCACGAGGCTCGTATTGCTGGTCTGCAGGCAAGTAGAACGCGACTCATCCGCAAATCATTTCCGCATAAGAAAAATCGGTACTGGACTGTTAGCGGAGGAGGAGTTTTGGCAAGGGGGAAACTAATTTCTGTTTGTCGAGCTATTGATGATAAATTATGTCTTTCTAAAAGGTTTCAAGTATTTTTTAATCGCTAGAAAGTTACAAAAAAATAGTTTTCTAAATTTTTCAAATTCGGACATTTTTGATTTTTTATGGCATTTTCGATATTTTTTGGGGTTCTTTAGGATTCCGGGGGGCGGGAAACCAAATTTTTTCCTGGTTGTCCCGGTTGACCTAGTAATCAAATATTAAGTGTTTTCGAATTGTTTTTAGTAAGTTTTAACTATATTTAAAGCAAAATAATTTTCAGAAAAATTTTGAAAAATGTTTCAAAAAGTCGGAAATTCGGTCATTTTGGGTCTTCCCCCGCGAATCCTAAAGAACCCTTTTTGGCCAAAAATTCGATTCCATACTTTTTGCCCCCGCCCCCACGTTAACAGTCCAGAACCGAAACTGGCCTAGCTAATCGTGGCTTCCCATTCCTATGTTTATGTCTATGCTTCAGAACTGCAAGGAGGCGATCCGCGAGGGTAAACGTCAGGCTGCCCGAATGCGTGCGGAGACAGAAGCTCAAAGGAAGCAGGTCGGCAGCTTTTGCAATTTGAGCCCTCACCGAAGCAGACTCCCCAGTTTTTTTGAGGCTTCGTATCCAATTCGTACAAACCTTTTACAGACAGAGGCCGCGCTGTTGCTGCACATCGATGTGTCGCGCCTCAAGCTCAAGGACCATTTGGAGCGCGTCGAAAAAGCCGGCAACAAAGTATTTGACTCGGTGAGAAAATCTGTGAGAGTCGTATTGATGTTTGTGTTCAGCTACGGGAGATGATGAGGACGAACAGTCTGGGCCCCGTTCATCTACAGTCCCTCGAAAGAGAGGTAAAATTGGCCTGAGTATTCCGCGCACGCCTAGATATAAAGTTTTACAAATAGCGCAGGCGTATTTAACTATTATCCGCATCAAAACATTCTCGACTTTAATCAAAAAGTTAATTTTAGGCCGAAACATTGAATTTTTTGACCCGAAATGATCACTGTTTCGAATTTCTCAAGTATTTGGCTAACTTTTTTGCAAGCTTTTGCTTCTAATATAGTTCAAATCTACTAAAAATCGTGAAAGCATATTTTCATTAATGGGCCAACCTACACCCATAGGAAAAATACGTCGTTCTCCTCCCCCCCCCCACACAAATGCTCAGGAACCTCTTATCCAATGCTTATCTTTCAGCTCAACTGCGCCAATGCCGACCTCACTCGTGTCTTGGAGACAAACGCCTGGATTGCCAATGAAAACGACACGCCGGCTTCACCGTTCCAGGTACCTTTTGTTCTGGCCTTAGCTCTTCTGACCTTATTGGATTAGCATTGGGCAGCGGCAAGCTCAGGCTTAGGCTTAGGATTAGGCTAAGCTTAGGCTTTAGGCATAAGCTTGGGGCTTAGGCTTGGGATTAGACTTAGGTTTAGGCTTCGGCTAGGCTGGGGCTTAGGCTTAGGATTTAGGCTTAGGATTAGGACTTATGCTAGGCTTTCGCTTAGCACTTGGGCTTAGGCGTAGGGGCTTAGGCATAGTCTTGAGATTGGGTGGGCTACAAACTCTCTGTTGCAGCTGTCATCTCCATCTACGGCCCGGACGCCATCGCCTCTTCCGCAAGACCGCGAGGAAGAGGCCATTGTTGAGGTACCGTCATGGTTAACCATCCATCAACAGGGGCCCAGGCATGGCGCACCTGCAAATATCAACTCTCACAAACGCACTGCAAAAACGTATCATTGCTGGCTATTTGAGTATTCGCTGGGGGGGACCAAGTCTTTTCGGCACAAGTCTTTGAACGAATGTTTTCTTGTCATTAATGAATATGAAAACTACAAATTCTAGTATAAAAGAGCTGTTAAAATGACAAATAGGGTAGCTTACCTGGCCCCTCCCTCACCAATGCGAACTTTTGTATCCCGGCTCCCCTTTGCTATACAGGAATGTGACGTACAAAAAAATTGGTGGGCAATGCGTTGGAGAGAACATGCCAGAGAAAAGTTAATGTGCTCGCTGGAGCTCCAGCGTCGATCCCGGGTCCTTTGCTCGTCCCTAAAAAAGGGATAAAGGCTCTTTACAAGTAATTTTTTTAGGTGAACCCGCCTGCCGCTCAGCCGCCCGCTGCGCAAGTGAACGCCGTTCGGCCCGCGCACGTTCCGCCCGCCGTCAGGCCGATGCTGCCCCCGTGCCTGCCGCTCAGCACGCCGCCCAGGCAGCCGCTCAGCCCAGGCTCAGCCCGCCGCCCAGGCCGCCGCTCAGCCCGCCGCTCAGCCCGCCGCCCAGGCCGCCGCCCAGCACCCGGACAACCCAGCTCCCGCCGACGTGCCCGCAGCTCTGGTCGCCGCCCAGCACCCGGTCAACCCAGCTCCCGCCCAAGTGCCCGCCGCCCAGCCGCGCATCGTCCATCAGATGCAGCTGGTAGAAAACTTTTACATATTTGCAACTGACAAGGAGGCTTTTTTAGTGACAATCGTATTTCTGTTCCGGACAAAGTCTATCTTTTGCAGAATTTCGCGCTGATCCCGAGCCTGGTTTCAAAATTTGCCAAACGTTTAGATCAAAAGCCAATGGTGCCTTTTAGGCCGGAAAAGGCAAAAATTTCCGAAAATTGGGCCATCTTGAACCTTTCTCGCTGTTAAAACCTCCATAACGTTTTCAATCCTATCGATTCGCAGATTTTGAAAACACGCTCGGGATCAGCGCAGAATTGCGCGTAAGATCTTCGTCCCGTACGGAAACTCGATTGTCACTAAAAAGTCGCCGTTTAAGTCAGCTGGCGGAACCTGCGGCCGCCTCTTGTTCCCAAGAATTTTATTATTTATAGCGGCCCCGCAATGCTGCCGCGCCGCAAAATCTCGGCCGTCCGCCGCTGAATCGCCGCAATGATCTTCCGGTAATGCACGTTCTAGCGCAGATTTACGATTAAGATCACCAAAATCCAGCGTAGATCATGTGTGGGTGCTCAACTTTTAACGGGGGGGTGAAGAACATAGAGTATTTTTCATATGTTTTTAGCTGTTTTTAATTGCTAGAAAGTTACAAAAAATTTCTAAAAATTATTTGAAAAATTGAAATTGAGAGTTTTTGGACCAATTTCTCAACATTCTTAAAGAAATATAACGAAGATAAAAAGTATCTATGTGTAAAAAATAGTGTTTGTGTGCCCAGACGATATCTCGATTGGGAAGTAGTTTGTAGGTGTGTTTCAAAACTTATTAGATGCGTAATACCCGGGAGATGACCGTTATCGGAAAGTTTCTTATCAGTTTTTTTGGAAAAATGGCTTGTTCGTTACATAGTTTAAGTTATATTTATGTATCTGGTTTATATTTCGTTATAAAGCCGTACAAAATTCCTGAGGGAAAAGCTGAACCCAATCCATTTACAGGACTTCGACCGGGACGCTCCGCCGGGACTGAGCGCGGCTCGTCGCCGCTCGGGATCGCCGGAACGCCGTGTAAGTCCTCCTTAGTGACTGAATCCAGAATTTTTGGATAGCGTTCACACGAGCTCCTTCAGGATGCGTTCAGAAAACGATTGGGAAACAGTTCTGGAGCGAGATATAGGGATCCAAATTTGGCTAGTTATGTATACGGTCACCTATCCAAACAGGCATATTTCATATCTAGAAATGTGCAGCTCGTCGAGCAGAGCCGATATCTGTTGAAAGAATCCTTGGGAAAATTGCAACCAGAAAGTTAAGAAGCTCCTATTTTTTCGGAAACTCGAGCTGCGCGACACTCTTGTGTACGGAGCGGCGTACTCTTATGCGTACGTACTCTTCAAGAACAATTGTTTTTGATTTTTAGCGTTTTAAAAAATAATATTGTAGGAGAGAGAGCGGTGAGGCTTTTGACATTGTCAGACAAGGTGGGCCGTCGCCTTGGATGGGCTGCCGCTCCACTCATTCGAAATCGGCTCGGCCCAGAAGTGTTTCCCAATTGTTTTTTGAACTGATCCTGAACCAGCTCGTCGAGCTGAACATTTCTATGTATAAAAAGTCGGATTTGAATAGGTGACCGTGTAATTGAATTCAGCCCAAATGCAATCAACTATAAAAATCATCACACTATTTTGCTGTGGTGTAGATCTGCCTGAAGCCGAATTTAACACGAAGATGGAAAGAGCTAGAGCTTAGATCTCTTCGGATACGGAGCGAGCGCGGTCAGAAACCCCCAAACAGAATCTAAAGCTTCATTTTCAAATTTAAAAATAATTTTTGTAATTTGGTATTAGAACGGTTGTTTGCACGATTTTGAGCATAGTGAGCCAGGTCGCGAGAGTGTCGGCGAGGGGAGGGAGCGCAAGGGGGTAGCTCGAAGCCCAGCTAGTATAATATACAGGGTGGCTGATACGTATCCGGAAAAAGCATAAGGTCCTGGTGTAAAAAGGAAGGCACGAAGGCAATCAATACCAATTATTTTATAACAAGTAGAAATATATTTCTTTAAAGAATATTTATTTCTTATTTCTTTAAAGTAAATCATACTTTTCTCTATCCTAGGGCCCCCCGTCCGAGACCCGTGCCGCGATAGCGGAAACGAAAGAATCGCTAGAAGCCTTCCCAGATGCACCGCTGAATGTGTATGTGGCCCTGGCCAGCTTCATCCAAGGAGTAGGCAATTTGATGCAGTATTACCTTAAATTATAAATCCTACCACATATAATAAAATATTATCTGTCTGTGTGTGTCTGTGCCACTTTGCATCTCCGGAGGGTATCTCGATAGGGCATGGATTTTAAGTTTACCAGTAAGAGAGTCATTGGGTACTGCGCGCTTATCAGATTTTACAAAATCAGCTGTTTTCGAGGCTAATCAATTTTTTCGGCCCAAAATGACCAAATTTTGGACTTCTTCAAGAGTTTTTCTAACTTTTTCAAAAGTTTTTCCGATTCAAAGAGGCTTAAATTTTGCTAAAAACAATCTTTTTATAGGTGCGTCGGGTGCTGGCGAAACGTGAGGGGCAACTCGTGCGGGCGGAAGCGATGCGACGCGCAGGGGGAAAAGGTCGGTTGCAAACGAAGCTGAACCCCGTGCCGCCTCTCTAGACTTGCGGAGGCGGGAGGAGATAGTTTTTCGGGTTCTAGAGTGTTAACAGCGGGGAAGGGGGAGAGGGTTCAAGGTTTTGATTTGGTCGATGAAGATTTAGATAAATTTTTATAAGGCTTGCAATTGAAAACCAAAAAGCGTTGCTTTTTTGTTTAGCTCAAAACTCTGCAGACACGCTGCCTGGTGGCGTTATGATATTTGCGATTTGTTCAGCTCGTTACTCTCGACAGAACGTATCGTAAAAATTGCCGTGAAAAAAAATTACAAAGCAGATACGTAAATTGTCTAAATTTGGTCAGTTTCAGGATGCGGACTTTTCCCAATTTATTGAAAGGCGGGGTTTTCAGCCCCTAGCGATCATGAATGTGTTGGAAATTAGTCGGGAAGCTAAATCAAAGTTAAAAAATAAAGCATTACCTCTTCTCCAGATGAGGGCCAAATTTTGACAAGTTGCATGCCTGTTGTGTAATTTTTTAACGGTAACCTTTACGACAAAGTATTTCCGCGGGGGGGGGGGGGAACCAAATTTTTTCCTGGTTTTCCCGGTTGACCTAGTAATCAAATATAAAGTGTTTTCACATTGTTTTTAGTAAATTTTAACTGTATTTAATGTAGAAAAACCTTTCAAAAAAGTTAGAAAAATGTTTGAAAAAGTCGAAAATTTAGTCATTTTGGGTCTTCCCCCCGCTAATCCTAAAGGTTCTATAGGATTTTTCGACCTAAAATTAAATTTTTTAATTAAAATGTGGGTAGTTTTTATGCTCAGGACTAGTTAAAAACCATTTAGAAACGCATGCGCTATTTAGGAACGCACTCTTCAAAATGACTTATCAGGTTCAGCTCCAACATCAACGCTTTTCTTGAAAAAGGGCACGAACGAAAAAACGGACAAGACTTTTTGTACAGCTTAATAAAATGCCATAAAAATGTTTTATATTTGGTTATAGGGCCGTAGAGAATCACAAGGAAAAATTTGGTTTGCCCCCGCTAAACCCCCCCCCCCCCCTCCCCCCAGGCTAACAGTCCCGAACCGTTTTTCGGATACTCGGTTATCTGCGCCGATTCGGTAACCGCATTTTTTAGATCCGAAGATCTACCCGCGTGGAAGAATGCGGATTCGGCGCAAACGTCGGCCAATTTTTCCAGGTTGGACACCAGGCCACAGCCGCTCCGATCTCTGTTGATGTCAGAATATCAATGCAGACCATGTTCTAGATGCTAAAATAAATATAAACGCCGAATTGTGGAAAATGTCGGTATTTTTCGGTACTTCGGTATTATTTTTCTTTGGTCGGAATTAGGGGTAACCAGCGAAACCGTTATATGTATGTTCAATATGACAATTGCCAGACTGCCGACTTGAAAAACTTGACGGAAGGTTTTGTTTCGAAATGCAATGCTGACAGCCATGTCCGCATTTTCGTGTGTCGGCATTTTGTTGCCGAAATTTTTAATGTCGGTATTCTGCAAAAACGGCATGGCAGGGTTCGTCAACATTTTGCGCCTGATATTTTAGCCCAACCGCCTTGAAATTTGACATTTCGGTTCTTTCCGATTTTCGGGGGCGAGGAGAGCCGAACTTTTTTGTGTAAGTAGAAATCCCCAGCAAGTTAATAGACAATGTTTTAATTGCGTTTTTAGTAAAATACTGTGCGTCGACAAAAGTATCGCCCTCTAGCGGTTTGGAGAAAGTATCCGGGCGATTTTTGCACCGTTCGAAAGCTCTCGAATAGGCGAGAGAACAAGTGGCTTTCATTTCCTAAAATTCAAAAAACATCCGATGGATATTTGCCGTTTTTCGAAAAAAAGGTAGTTCAAGGGGGATTTCGCAATTAGCACGCTGATCTTGCGTAAATCGACAGTTTTCATGGTTTTTCGAAGCAAAATTTGCAACCAAAAATTCATAAAAAAAGATAATGCAACCTTTTCTGCTCGTGTTATCGAGGGCTTGCGATAGATACCTAAATCGTGACCATCGGACATGCATGCGCGCCACTAGAGGGCGGTGCTTTTTGGACACTATTGACACATGATCTGCTGACCCGACATCGTTTTGATCGCTACTGTAGTTGCACTGCCACTACTCTACCCGATTAATTAGTTCTTTTCAGTGCATCTCCTCCGCTGCTTCCTGAAGAAATCGGGCCGGCTCATTTCCTTCCTGTTCACCAAGCTGCAGTTCATCGGCAAAGGGCTCCTTCAACTCGCTCGACATCCCTGCCTGTGCCTCCGTCGCTGGCGCAAAGACCGTGTATCGGTGGAAGCCGTGAAGCCGTCGACTGAACCGCCATCCATCGTAGCGTTTCTTATGCCACTGAATCGACTGATTGAGGACGAGAATAAATTTCGTACCGTAATCCGAATAAAATTCGATGAGACCGGGGCTCTATCGTTCTCTCTCTCTCTCTCTCTCTCTCTCTCTATGAGATGGCGATTAATCGTTGGATTCATGGCAGAGACGAGGAGGCGCACGCGTCGAAGGTGATGAAGAGGCAGAGCGCGCCGTCGTATCTGGCAAATGGAAGATAAGGGAGCCTCTCTCTGGAGACCTAAGCGTACGCTAACGTTGATCTTGTTAGGCCCGGCCCAAGCTTATATCCACCAGAAGCGTCCCTTGACCATCAGGTCAGAGCAGCTGACATGACATGTGAGGTGCAGATCAAACGGCTGAGTCCCATCCGAGGGCGTGAAGGCTATTTCGTCTCGCTCAATGCCCTGAACCATCCGGAACCCATTGAACATGTCGGGGCGAAGCATCTCGACGGGAAGGGGCGGCGAGAAATTGATCTAAAAACCACAAGTGAAAGGCAAAGTTCTGTTTTTTACTACCCTCAGCCGAAAAACCTTTGAATGTATCGGTCTCGTTTGGGTTTCTTTGAAAATGTCGAACTTGATAATGTCAAGATTTTACGAAGTCGAAATTCCATGATGGCGAAAGTTCATAACGTCGAAATTCGCAATGTCGAAATCTACATAAGCTAGTTTTCCCGGAAAATTCCCGAATGCTATGCAAAAAACCTCGACATCATGATAGCAAATCGTCTGGAGCTCGTACCTGAATTCGTTGGTCGTGCGTCGGCGTCATCGGGAGTGAGTACTCGACGAAATTCCAAATCGGCTGGAGATCCGTCACCGGGCCACACCAGTAGATGCACAGCTCCGAGCCGTTGAACGGGAGCAGCCACTGAAGATGCTCAGCGGTCTCTGGGCCGATTTGAACCTGTAAATGATGTTTTTGCAAAACATACTCTGCCACAAAAAACACTTCCCCCTCTAACTCGAAGCAAAAGTATCGGATTGGAATGTTAGTTGCACCATTCGAAAGCCTTTGAAACGGCGAGTATGTAACAGTCTTCAAAACCATGTTTTTATTTAAATGCGCTAACTACAAGTCACTTTGTAAAATTTTGCAGTTTTCGGGGGTGGCACATGAGCTAACTTTCCTCAATTCCTCCAAGCAAAATTGCCGGATGCTAGTACCCAAAAACAAGATTTATGTATATATGGCAGGATACCGTAGCTTTAATCCATCCACGCATACGTCGATCGGTGGCCCCGCCGTTTTGGAGCAGGTCGGTCCATCACGTTTTCGCCTGGTCGGGCGGTCCATACAGGGTGGGTCAAAAAAAGCCAACTTTGCGCCATATTATCTCGTTCTAACCATTTCTATGAAGCGAACGCTTAATAAAAAAAATGTGCCTTTTTATTGCCACGATTCAATCAGATTTTTCTGCGGCCCTCGCTGATTTGAATGAGAAAAACGATTTGCATGACAATTACCATGTAATTTGCAAGCTCAAAGCGCATGGAAAGTGGATGCAAATCGTGGCTCTATCTTTTTGGCCCTATTTACTTGTTTTTATCATAAAAAGCTGAATATCCATCACAGAAAAATTTTGATTACACAGAAAGTTGCGCCTTTCCAAGGGCTACAAGATGTCTATGCTTAACTAGGCATGAAAATACCGCGGCGCGAAGTTAAGGGTGTCTGGGTGTCTGTGTGGGAAACCAAGTGGCTCTATCTTTTGATACGCACTGTATATCACCCAGGTTTTGGTTTAGGTTTTTTCAGGTTTGGCGTTTTTTGAGCTGCAGAGCTTTTCAAGTGCTTAGGCGGATCATTTGGCAGATTCTGAAAATTGCAGTTGCATCAGCGAAAAATTTGCACAAAATAAGCTTGGACACTCAAAATCTTAACTTAACTCAAAACAACCTTACAAAAGCGAGCTCTTTACGCGTTTCTTAAATTTTTTAGCGCTCATAAGCAGCAATAGGAACGCCTACACACTTCGAATTTTGTAAATGACCCTCTTTCGCCAATCAAAAACTGTGTGTCTTTCCGGTTGCCCCTTCTTAGCTCTCTTTACCTGTTCCGCGCGTGTAAATTCAAGTGATGTGTGTGTCAAATGACATAGCGGTATTTCCATTTTATTCACGGAGAGAAGATTTAGTCCAGTTTTATTGGGTCTTGTTGGATCCGGTGGCACAGTTCGCTCGGCCAATTTTAAGCATTGTCGGATGTCGGAGACGTGATTTCTGAAGAGAAGCTTTGAACTTGTTTTTAAGGAAGGTTTTTGGACCGAAATTCATATTTTAAAGTCTCATCCGCCCTATATTTCTTCTAGTTGAGACATTTAACTACTGACAAAAATAAAAATTACACGAATCGAATTTCCCACCCATTCGAAAAAGACCGTCTTCTACCCCTAGGTTATTAACTAACTTCAATCCCGAAAACAACAAAAATGAAAAGGTTTCCCTCTGTCCCTTTATTCAGGCTTTCGCAATTTCCGGCGGATGCCAATTTCTCCCAACAAAGAAGGTCCCCGAAAATTTGACAAACCCTTAAATTTACCGTCGAAAATCGCTGTTTTTCCAAAATCTGATATGTGTGCACTCTTCCCAGGCGCATTACACATCGAATGAGGTATCATACGTGCCGTAAAATTTATCCCTTTATCGAGATACTACTGGAACGCGCTGACCGAAGTGGCAAACAAAGTTTGACCCACACGCAAACACTATTTTTTATATATCGTAGGATTTACCATGCCCTCAAGCCGCAGGAAGCCCACGATTGTATCGGCAGAGCCCGTCATCACAGCCCATGCTCAGTCCTTCTTCTAAAACCATTGATGCGGTTCCAAAAAAGAAAACGACCTGTGCCATTGATTTTTTGCCAGTTGTTTGGGAAGTAGCATCGTGCACACGTGGCATGTCCCATTTCTTTCATTTGATCCCTCGACACGCAGAGGTTTCTCTAAAATGAGTTGTTGAGAAACGGGTGCTTTCTCATTAACGAGGGGGGGGGGGAGAACCTAATTTTTTCCTATAAGCCCAGGAATGGCTAGTAGCTCAATATTGATTGCTTTAGCGTTTTTTGACAATTTGAGCGCCGCCTCTCAAGTGTTATATTACGATTCCAATCTCAAATCTCAAACATTTTTACAATGTGTAAGAGTCGATCCCTTTTTTCCTTTTTCATAAACTTTAGCAATTTCGCGCTACGTAGAAGTAAAAACAATTTAGAGGCAATTTTTCTATTAATATTGGTAACATTGGATGCTAAGGAAACGCACCTTTATTCGTTCCAGTACGTTTTGACCGATTTGAAGCTTTGCATTAGTTTTAGCGTCGCCGTCCTTCCTGGCGGATGAGTTCTGCTACTTTGTGCTGGAACCAAATGCATCAGGCTTTTGGGGGGTGCGGGGCCTCTCCGTTCGAGCCTTTCCCATCACGCCAAACCAACCTTATGGCCTAATGCTCAAGATTCAAGATTTTTCAAGAAAGATTCAAGATTGAAGATCGGCATTTTTTGCTCAAGTTTGAAAAGGTAGGCTGTCGCTGGAAAGAGACTGGAAAGCCAAAATTCGCAGGTTCGTGGTTTGGACTTACAATTAGAGCTCGAAAAGCCACAGGAAAATTATCTACTAAGTTCATGGGGAGATTGATTTCACGGCGAGAAACCGCCAAATTGTTTAGAAAAGCACTGCGCAATAGTTTCAGAAAACCAAGCCCATCTTAAAAATGCTGTCCGAGTTAAAGGTACATTCCGCTCTCCTTCTGAAATCCTGGTGGACGCCGGGAATTCGGCTGCCCAGCGCGGGGCCCCACAAACCCCTCATATTCCACTGCTGCTGACCGTGCGCACTTTAAAACTTTTCTACTGCTAGTGCCTACTCGAATAGGCCGTAAAGACTGTAAAAATGAGTCTGACCTGCTTCGTAACCTGCATTATTACGACGCATCCATCAATTTCAAATTCCCTGTTGGCGACCTGGCGTCTTAGCTGCGTTACCTAAAATAAATGCGTTCGCGTGTGTGATTTTATCCGGTCTTTGCCACTTTAAGGTTTGTTTTTTCAATGTCAGTATCGGCAAAGCCATCCAAGACCCAGCTCCTCCGAAAGAGAATGGAATTCTGCAAAACCGCTCGTTGTTCATTTTTGTGGGATGGCTGTTTCTAGCCGTACAAAATAAAAAAAACGTAAAAAAATATTGCTTTTAGGGCTTTTGGCTTTGGAGTGGTTTTTCGGTTAGGTCAAAATTCTGGAGACCGTTCTCACAATAAGCCTAACTTGGCTTATTGTGACTAACTTTAACTTGGCCTTACGTCGTCGGCAGTGATGGCAAAGTACGACACTGTAGAACGCGGCGTTTCGACGGTGCCGCTGTGGTGACCAAGCTATGGTTCTAGCGGGTGAATTACTGGCACCAGCCTCCTAAAGAACGAGATTCCGCAAGAAATGGTAAAAAACCTGTGAGCGTAGCAGTACCTTTTTAATCCTCCGATCATTGCCTCCAGACGCACCACGCCTCATTCCCGGTACGTTCCATCGGGCAATTTCTCTGCCGTGTAGATTTCCGTTTTCACGCCGGCGCGTAGTGCTGCGGAAGCGAAAGCTTCGCCTGGCGCTTGCGATATCTTAAGGGTACGTCCTATTTCCAACAGGTCAACCACCTTGCTGCAGTTGACTGCGACCAAGTGGTTGTAACTGGTCTCGACGTCAATTGTACTAGCTCCGCGCCTAAAAAAATGTGCTTAACCCTAGAGGCATACGCTCCGAGCATTCGATCCATGGTGCTTCGAGGCGCTGCGTTCCCGTTGCGGTTGCGCCGCTGTGGCATTCCAGTCGAGATAATGTGCTCCATAGCGTGCGACACACCATTGCTGCTGTCGGGTTTCATCACTAAATAAATAACAGAGGTGGTGAGATCAGATAGACTGTCACGCACGGATTGATACAAACGCTAGCCTATATTCCCTAGCGAAGACCTGACCGTTGAGGCCGGCAACTAACGCATGCAAAAAAATACCATTTTTGCCAAATATACATGGCAGTTTTGTGGGGGAAAATTTTTGCCTTCAACGAAACGCACGCTTCCCGAACATCCGAATCTTGCAGCCACGATGTGTTTCATGCTCCCGGTCTATGAAAATTACCCGCCAACGCCGTGATCTGCGTGACCGGCTTGTTTCTGGCGAAGTTGAAGGTATTGACGCCACTCCCGGGATTCACAACGTAACAGCTAAAATGTGTTGAGTAAGCAAGTCCGCAACGGCATCGAGTGCCGCAAATTGTAAAATGTTCGTCATGATCTGGGTCGTAGACGACGCACCTTTGTCCCATTCGACATCACGTATGAGCTGTGGGCGAATTTTTTCGATCAATCGACGCTGTGGTCCATGAAGTGGGCTCCATTTTTTCCCTGCACACGGCAGTCGTGTTTTCCCCATCCTGAAAGATTCTAATTAAAAAAAAAGAAAATAGATTTTTTGGCTGTGATCGGAGGGCTTGCAAAGGGGTTTCAATAGCCTCCCCGTAAATAGCCAGCAACGGCCGCAACGCAGTCCGCCGGCTGCAAAACACAGCCGCCGTTTCAAAGCAAATTTTATCGTTCTATCGCCATTCTCGAATCCTGGGGCAATCTGGCCCGGATTCATGGAAGGTATGAAAAACTCTGTAAATAAAAAATAGTTTGTATTAAAAACAACAACAACAACAAACTGACTTTAGAAATTTTCATAAGGCTCGAAGAGCAGAGGGCTCGCGGATGCCGCCGCGTCGGGTCTCCGGGAGAACCGGTCATAGAAAAATAAATCTAGGCTGAATCGGCTAAATATTTTTATGTGCTATAGTAGCATCTTAGACTGAACTATGGGTGTAAAAATCCCGGCGGCCGGGTGGTAAACATTTTTACAAAACCGGTTTCAAGATCGATTGTAAAGGCTTTCGGTCCAGCCTGATATTTCAAACATAGTTTTATGCCATAGAACTTTTCCCTGTTTTTGGTGCTGAAAATAATTCTCTTAGTATATTTTTGACTTTCTATCGAATGGCGTCTTAGCCAGCATAAAAAATCTCAAAGATCTGGGCTCACTCGTTATCCTATGGTCTGCCCATCGTTTTGGACCATTTCTTCTTTATTCAAAGAAACTTTTATATACATTTTTTAGTTTTAAAATCATTCTGCTAGGATATTTTTCGACGCTCTATCGCACGGCACTAGCGGGATCCCATAGTAATTTACAATATGTGAAATATTCTGTGCCTTTGTATTTTATCTCCCCACCCCCATTAACCTGTATGTTCCGCCTAAAATGCATCGCCCCTAGAGATCTCGTCCGGAAATGGTGACGGAAGTTACATGCAAAGGGCCACACACAGACTGCTTTTTTTATTAAAACGCTCGATCTTTAAAGAAATTCCAAACATAAATTCAAGAAAAAATGTTCGCAAAATTCAAGCAAGTTCTTACGAGAAAAGGTCTTTTGAGCTCGCCCCGTTATTGCTACAAATGATTCGATCGCGAACTGAAAATAAATATAGTTATTGAATGTCAGTTTTTGCCCCAGAGCTTTCCTTAAGAATATATATAGCCTAAGCTTTCAACAATTTCTAAGATTTTCCCCGTGGCGCAACGTGGCAATACCCGGCCGACCTCAAAAAAGCGTTTTCTAGTTAGCTAATTTGACTTTTCCATCTTTTTTTTGCCGAAGGCCGACGTAGCGGCTCTAACCTAAAGCTGGCCGATACCCCGTAATCTATCAGATGATGACGTAGTAGCCGACAGACACAAAAAATTCACTCTAATAAGGGAGAAAATCAGAAAAATTTGTCTATCCATGCTAGCTTTAAATATTTTTAGAGCGGAAATTCTGTTCAATTCACCGACCATGTCATTCCTCGTCCCTCTGATTGATGGGCGCGACGGCAGACATCAAAGTTTCCCGTTCGTTAATGGTCTTTTGCATAGGTTTTCATTTTCCTAAAACACAAATTGGTATTCCCCAATTTCAAAGTTGACCGTACCTTTAAACTTTCATCTCGGTTTTTGCCTCTTTATGAAAAATTGTTGAAATATTTGACCGATAGTTGAAGGATTCAACACCGATATGGCGCCCCGTCGAAGAAGGCGCTGATGGTCTCGGAATAATCACCCAAGTCGAGGCCGGAGCCTGGAATTGAAAAAACCATGAAGGAAATAAAATTAACTCCGTCAATGGGTTGAAGTAATATTGCTCGAAACTGGAATTCGTTTGACGGCGAATTAGGCAAAGAGAGAGAAAGTGAGTGTGAAAGAAAATGAGAGAGAGAGCGAGAGAGAGTGAGAGAGAGAAAGAGAGACAATCTAGAGCTGTCGGAATCGATTTGCGGAATGCGGGTTAGATGGCATTTCTCGGAAAAACAATCGCAAAAAGGCTATGAATAAGCGCGCGGACACAAGCCGCCGCGCGATGTTGTGTGGGGGCATATATTGATTTGACACTGTGGAATCATCATCACCCTTTTTATTCGCGGGAGGGTATTATTTTCACGCTTAAATACATGAATCATTGGAGAAGAGAGAGCGAGAGGGTGAGAGAAAGAAAAAAGAAAAAAGAAAGAAAGAGAGAGAAAGAATGAGAAAGAGGCAGAGCGAGAGAGAGAGAGAGAGAGAGAGAGAGAGAGAGTGAGAGAGAGATAGGGAGAGATAGATAGAGAGAGAGAATTTCGAGGTGAGTTGTAAGAATCGCCTAAATTAAATTTTTTTTGCGTTAGTCTGGCTGGCAAAATTAAAACGGAAAAATCGAATGGAATGCGGGAAATGGCAGCTTTACGCTTTGGAGGCAAGAAGCAGAGGGTTACGGTAGTTGTGGAAACCCGGCCACTAATCCGGGGACGGAAAGGAAGGCGATCGGATTTGCAATGGTTAGGAATCAGGAGGAAGAGCGAAAGAGAGAGAGAGCCCGAGAGAGAGAGAAAGAGAGAAAAAGAGAGAGAGAGAGAGTGAGAGAGAGATAGCGAGAGATAGATAGAGAGAGAATCTAGAGTTGAGTTGTAAGAATCGTCTAAATTAAATGTTTTGTGCGTTAGTCTGGCTGGCAAAATTAAAACGGAAAAATCGCATGGACCGCGGGAAATGGCAGCTTTACGCTTTGGAGGCATGAAGCAGAGGGTTACGGTAGTTGTGGAAACCCGGCCACTAATCCGGGGACGGAAAGGAAGGCGATCGGATTTGCAATGGTTAGGAATCAGGAGGAAGAGCGAAAGAGAGAGAGAGCCCGAGAGAGAGAGAAAGAGAGAAAAGAGAGAGAGAGAGAGAGAGAGAGAGATAGCGAGAGATAGATAGAGAGAGAATCTAGAGTTGAGTTGTAAGAATCGTCTAAATTAAATTTTTTGTGCGTTAGTCTGGCTGGCAAAATTAAAACGGAAAAATCGCATGGACCGCGGGAAATGGCAGCTTTACGCTTTGGAGGCATGAAGCAGAGGGTTACGGTAGTTGTGGAAACCCGGCCACTAATCCGGAAACAGAACGGAAAGGAAGGCGATCGGATTTGCAATGGTTAGGAATCAGGAGGAAGAGGGAAAGAGAGAGAGAGGCCGAGGGAGAGAGTGAGAAAGAGAGAGAGAGAGAAAGACAGAGAGAGAGCGAGCGAGCGAGAGCGAGAGCTAGAGAGATCGATCTGTCGGAGCTGTCGGGATCGATTCGGCTTGATGGGTAGATATTGGGGGTTAGATGGCATTTCTCAGAAAAACAGTGGCAAGAAAGGTATGAGTAAGCGCGCGGACAGAAGCCGCCGCGTGATCTTGGGCAGGGGCGGCATATATTGATTTGCCACGGTAGACCCCCAGGGGCAAAAATCATTCCCTTTGTCATTCGCAGGAAAGGTATTATTTGGATGTCTAGATAGATCAATCATTGAAGAGAGACAGCCAGGGAGAGAGCGAGAGCGAGAAAGAGAGACAGAGTAAGGGAGACAGAGAGAGAGAGAGCGAGAGAGGGAGAGAGACGAGCGAAGTTTCTGGTTGGTTCGTTTTTGAATTGGATGATCTTGCTCGCCCCGGAATACGAATAGAGAAGCGACCTGGGGGGCGGGGGGAGTGTGGGAAAATCGTCCCATCCTAGACACCCATTTTCGAACGGAGCGTGTTGTTGGCATGACTAATCGGAGGACGAGGGTATCCAGCATTGGTTGAGTGAATAATCGAACGCGGAAATTGGGAAGAACGCGGATTTTGATTCGTATGAAATCACAAATAATCATAAAATCACTTGGGTTTACAAATGTAATTTTGTTTTTGTGCAGTTCCGAGGCCTCGGCCACTGGTTAATCCAGGTTGAAGGAATTCTTACCAAAGTTGGAAGATAGGTTAGGCAAATAAAAGGCTATTCTTTAGTATTAAGAAAATCATAAAACAGCATTGGGCTATCGAGGGACAGGTAGGATTCAAATATCGAGTATCAAATTGAGTGGGCTTGAAAGACTTCAAACCAAAAATCAATGAATTGCGATTAATGTTAGAATTTCATAAAAATAAATTTTTAAAAAATAAAAATAAAATTCATTCATATATTCATTCATAAAAAGGATATAAGAAATTAGTTCTGGTGCATGGAAAATTCAGTACCACGACTTTAACCCCCGGAGAAAATCCAAGGGGTTAATGTCATAATGCCGATTTACATAATGCCGATTTTCATAATGCCGATTATTATAATGCCGATTTTTCATAATGCCGATTTTCATAATGCCGATTTTTCATAATGCCGATTTTCATAATGCCGATTTTCATAATGCCGATTTTACAGAATGCCGATTTTACAGAATGCCGATTCTCATAATGCCGATTTTCATAATGCCGATTTTCATAATGCCGATTTTCATAATGCCGATTATTATAATGCCGATTCTCATAATGCCGATTTTCATAATGCCGATTTTCATAATGCCGATTTTCATAATGCCGATTTTCATAATGCCGATTTTACATAGGGCTGATTTTGCATTAAAAGCCCGATTTACCCCAGACCGCGATAAATGAACATTCTTCAACCGTCGAAATTATTTAATAATTTTTCGACATTTTTTAATTAATACCGTCATCATAATACTGTAGTTTAACGGGGACTTGCAGATTCTTGAGATCTGCGGGATTGGCCGGGTAATCCTGAACTCGAGCTCTTCGTCCGACTTGTTCCAGGCTTTGGATAGTAGGGCGAATGACGCTGTCGTCATGGTGAGCCAGGACGGGTACGACGAGAGCGCCAACAGATTGCCCGTAATCGGAAGTCACCATCTCCCGAACACGGTTCCGAGCCTTGGTATGCGCGTTCTAAACGTTTGCGGCTGAATCTGGAGGTTTGAATTATGAGAATTATGAGAATAGAAAATTATGAGAATCGGCATTATAATAATCGGGATCATGAGAATCGGGATTATAATACTCGGCATTATGAGAATCGGCATTATAATACTCGGCATTATGAAAATCGGCATTATGAAAATCGGCATTATGAGAATCGGCATTATAATAATCGGCATTATGAAAATCGGCATTATGAAAATCGGCATTATGAAAATCGGCATTATGAAAATCGGCATTCTGTAAAATCGGCATTCTGTAAAATCGGCATTATGAAAATCGGCATTATGAAAATCGGCATTATGAAAAATCGGCATTATGAAAATCGGCATTATGAAAAATCGGCATTATAATAATCGGCATTATGAAAATCGGCATTATGAAAATCGGCATTATGAAGGTAATTCAATCCAAGGTTTCCTGTGCATTGGGGCGAGGGGTGGGCTACGGTGTGTGGGGGAAACGGGGCGGAGCGAGCCCTTGTCGGCAGCCAACAACCAATACAAAGAGAAGGCGCGTAGGTGTCAAAAATAAAGGGAAAAGTAGGCGATCTTGAATTCAATGGCGGTACGGAGTCATCTTGCGGGAGAAAGAGAGAGGGGGAGAGAAAGAAAGAGAGAGGGCAGGGAACGCGAGAGTAGAGAGCGAGAGAGAGAGAGAGAGAGAGAGAGAGAGAGAGCGATTCAGACCCAGCAAAAATCCCGCGACAACTGGCTGGCTTAATGGTTTACGGAGTATCCGCCCTGATAAAAACATTCAATCCTCCAATGCCACTTTTGCTGATAGTTTACTGAAAAGTTGAAAGTAACGACTTTTTGACGACTTTCCTGGCCCTGCTAGATTCGCATTTATAAAACTTTGCAAGCTTCGCATTTTATGCTATTTGCTATCCGAAAGTGTGTAGTGCGTTTTTTCATCTTAAGAAACTGATGTTTCGTGACTGATGATTCATGCATTTAAGTATGAAAATATACCTCAAAGCGAATGACAAAGGGGATGATTTTCCACCTGAAGGTCCAAAGTGTCAAATCAACATATGCCCCCACACAACATGGCGCCCCGGTTTCCGTTCGCGCGCTTACTCATACCTTTCTTGCCACTGTTTTTCTGAGAAATACCATCTACCCCCCCCATTTCGCGAATCGATTCCCGGCGGCTTTAGATTCCCTCCCTCCCTGTCTCACTCTCTCTCTCTCTCTCTCTCTCTCTCTCTCTCTCTCTCTCTCTCTCTCTCTCTCTCTCTCTCTCTCTCTCTCTCTCTTTCTCGCTCTCTCTCTTTCTCGCTCTCGCCCTTTCTCTCTTTCTATATCTCTCCCTAGCTCTCTCTCCCTCTCTCTATCTCGCTCTCTCTCACTCTCTGGCGCTCTCTATCTCTCTGTCTCGCTCTTTTGACATGAGTTGGCCCTCGATCAAACGTCGGCTTCCGCTCGAAAGTATTTTTGCGCCATTTATTCCCACACAACAAATAAATGAATCACAGCACAATTAATGAAAAATTATTTGGGCAGCTTGACGCCGACGGGGAGTCGGTAGCCCTGGGCCAGCATCCGGACGACGCGGTGATACACGCAGGGCGCTGAAAAAGAGGAGCTTCATTCTCGCGGGAAGGTTCGACGCAATTGAATCTTTAGATAAATGCAAATAATCGATAATATATAATTAATAAATAATAGCCATATATCCCCCGGACAGACAGACGGAAGTCGCGTTCAAAGTGGTACAGACACTCACATACTATTTTTTTTATATATAGTAAAAATCCGAAGCCCCGAAAAAAGGTTGCTCACGATCCACGCATGTCCATTGACTAGCGCCGAAGTCTTTCCGACGGTCGATTCCAGCTGAACAACCGCATTACATCCTGGATGATCCAATATAAATTTACCTCGAGCTGATGTTGTTGCAGGACCTTGTCGTGCTTGCCCTGCCGTGCGTACTGGTCGCGTAGCTGAATACGACATAAATCGCACAAGTCGACCACCGCACCGGGTCCTTGATGGTGTCGAGCCGCACGGACATGGTGGTGATCCTGTTTTTGATCGACGCAGATTGCTGGTCCAATTGAGCGAAGAGTCGGTCGATCACCTGGAATGAAAACGGGCATACAGGGTGTCCCAATAAAAAACACACATTTAATTGAAATTTTGGAGATTTTCAAAAAACATTTATGACTAGCAATTCATAACGACATTTTAAAAAAATTTGAGAATTTGAAAATTGTGATTTTTTTAGTCATTTTTAACTCATTTTCACCAAAAAATCCAAAATTTTCAAAAATTTTTATCATCTATAATTTTTTACAGCTGAAATCTATGTAAATTACTGCAAAAATCGCTTTTATCTCGTTACAGGTGCGTAGAGCAATATTGGCACAAATTTGGTTCCCCCGAACCTGGCTAAGCCCCCCCCCCACTTGTCTGCTTTAGAAAAGGCTTATTAGACTACTGCTATTTCCCAAAACCAACCCGCACACGCGTCTCGGGGTCCATGGGAACGCGCGCAGCCGGCAGTAGCAAGCACCTGAAATAACCGCGAAAATCGGGTTTTTCAAGTGAAACACGAACGCGGGACACCTTAAAGGGGCACGGACGGGCCGTTTCTACGAGCTCAAAGGGGGTGGGCCCGTCGAAAGGTTTCGTGTAGTAATCATAAATCTTTGATGCCCCAGGGCCAAATTAGACTTGATGCCGCGCCGTTGCCGGACTGACTGCGGCGCTTCAAACACCACACCTGGACTGATTCTTCCCAGGGGCGTAAAAATAGATGAGTACGACACGAAATCTGTCGAAGAGCCTTCCCCCAGAATCTCGTCGGCACGGGCCGTCAGAGCCCGTTTAAAGCGCAAGTTCAGGGAGGGGCCGTGTACTCGTCCCAACGTATACACTCTATGGACGTAGGGACCGCGCGCACTGCCTGCCCGTGCCGTGGGAGGCAATTCCCCTCCTTTGCGGCGTGGGACGCCCCTCACCCCCTCGCCAGGTTGTAGCTGTGGTATTTTTGTTTGTTCCAATTTTTTCTATTACAATATTTTAAGCTAAAACAAAAACTCTTAGTATGTATCTTGATGCTCTATCGAATGGCGTTGTAAAAATTGTTAGAAAATAACAAAAAATATCGAAGTTCCGCTAAATAAAATTCCCCCATTCCGCACAGTTCTTTCCCCCGCTCGAAATAGAACAGAACTGAAATTATATCTATTACAAAGTCCCGATTTTCGCAACCTTCCCTTGTAAATACGCACCCCACGCCTTCAGACCCAAATTGAAAAAAAGTATTGAACCAGCCATACCAAGCAGATTTTGCCGCTGTAGCCGAGACGAGAGCACGGTTCCTCCGCCGCCGCGTTCCAGGTCATGATCGGCTTCTATATAAATCCAGAATTGAATATTACTGGAAAAAAACCAGCTCCTCCACGCTGACGATGTAGCAGGTGCACTTGATATTCCGTTTCAAACGCCTCTCGGCGGCCCCGGATCTAAAGACCGTTTTCGAATTTGAGTTGTTTGGAGTACCCGTTCGAGAGACCTTTAGTCTTCGACGTCGACCGGCAGCAGTACCCCGTACAAATGATGTCACTGGAAGAATACAGGTTCACAAGCAAGACGCCCGCTAGCTTTCCGCAAGCACAATTTCTCTGATTTAGGTATCTATCGAAACCCCTCGACGAGCTGAAGAGATATGTTGGTTCTGGTTCGTTATCGGGGGGGGGGGGATTGCCTCCGTGAGGCCCGTTTGGAAAGGGAGTGGGGAGTGGCCATGGCTCCCCCCTGCTAACGAACCAGAACAATATGTTCACTCCGATTTTTGAAATTCCCAAATTTTGTATCCGATTTTGGATTTTTCATTTTCGCCATAACCTAGATTAAATCAAAAAGCATTCAAAAAGCTGCCGTCGTTTTGCCAAGAACATTACAACAAATCAGAAATTTTCCTTTTAGCAAAACCATTCTTTCGGGGAAAAGTAGCACTAAAAAAAACCATAGGACTAGCAAGAAAAATTCGTGAATTTCGGGAATCACAGGGAACATATTATTTTTTTAGTTTTATAGCATTTAACACAATTTTTAGATATAGAAACAACAGGACTAAGTCATTAAACTTTCGAAAATTTTTAGTTTCTGGTTCAAAAACGTATAAAAGAATGATCAAAAAATAGTTAAGATTTCGAATTTTTAACTGTTAAACTGTTAAAAATCAAACCAAGAATTTAAAAGATTATCAAGAGGTAAAAAACAGAACCTGCCCTTGCTAAAACTCGGGAACCTCAAGAACTTAAAAAACATCGGTAAGTCTCTATGTAGTTTGCCAGTTCCACCGATTTTCAGGTTGTCACCGATGTTCAAAGGGGGGGGCGGTGGAAACACCAAAAAAGAAATAAATCGCCATCGCTCACCGTCAAGACATAAGCGGCCGTCGAATTGTGGATGACGCTGACGTCGTGACTGAACATCTCCAGTGCACGCCGCGGTTCATCCTAGATTGCCGTAGTCATGGATTTGAACCTTGTGAAAATATTAGTTGGGTAGCTGTCGGTTCTGGTTCGTTGGCGGGGGAGGGGGAGTGGGCGTGGTCCCCCCCTCCCGAAACTAGAAATCCACAAAGCAGGGTGGAAAAGCCGCTGTTCAAACCCAAAAAAATCGAGTCCCCTCTAGCGGGCCGCAGTCACGTCCGATTTGGACAATTTCGGTATCTATCGAAAGCTCCCGGAACGGCGGGAAAACAAGCACTTTGACTAACTTTTGTTTGGAAAAACTGAAATAAAAATTCTGAGAAACGAGAAGCGCTTTTTTCTCGCCGTTGCAAGGGTTTTCCTATGGTGACCAAGGTCATCCCGATCCGAGCTGTCTCCGAATCGCTTACGGGGGTTGAGATTTTGGGATATCCTGTGGTTGGATGCACACCCTATTTAAATAAGTAGCCAATTGCCATGCCGCACATTGAATGAGAAAAGAACCAACCTGGTGGTTGGCCATGAATAGTGAGTAGCAGCGGCCGGGATGCATAGGGCGGCAACTACAAAGTGTGTCATTTATTTTCGATTCAGATTAAAAATTCGAATTTTACAGGATCTGACAAAGTTTCCCAAAATTTATCTGCTAGCTATGCCATGGCGAAGATTGGACGTAAGATATTCAATGTCCAGGACATTGTAGAGCGGCAGATGGAAATCCTGATTCTTGTTTTATCTTTGCCCCAAATTTTTTCCAAATGATCACCAGAAGTTATAGTAGTACCAGCGCCCAAAACCCGCTTCGCGGGCCTTGGGCGCTGGAATGCGGCTTTTGCATGAGAAATTTGACTTTCCGATAGCTCGGGTCCTGCGGACCGACCGGACCCCCCCACCAAATCCGCGCGAGCAACTGAAAGATTGAGGAAATTTGTATTTTTCCGCATTATTCAAATTAGCCCTCGGGGGCCCCAGAATCAGTAAAACCGGCTTTAACTTTGTAAACATGTATTTTATCAAAATTCTGAAACGTCATCGGAAAGACGAAAGTCCCAAAAAAAGAGCCACCCCCCTCCCCTGCCCCCCCAAAACAAAATTTGATCCAGAGGGCACCTACGGAGCTGAAAATTTGTAGAGAGGTAGCGAAGCCTCTGTTGTCCCCTGTTTATGGAACGTTTCATCGCGATCGGTCGGCTAGTTTTAAAGTTATAGCGAAAATACTTTTAATTTTTAATTTAATTACCGCTACGCGACTTTTCAACCCTGGTCTCGTTTTATTTATTTATTTTTATTATTTTATTACCAGGGTTGAAAAGCCGTTTCGCGACTTTTCAACCCTGGCCCCGTCTGGGCCCAATGAGATTGTAAACTTTGCATAATCCCGCCTCAATCAACCGAGAAAAATAAAAACTCTCGTGCCAGCCCTTTATATAGGCTTTTTCTACTTCCGGCATATGCTAATTCGTTCCTAACAAAGAGGTTGGTCGAAAACTTAACAAAAACCGTAATTTTAATGTCGAAAATAGCTTATTTTTATGATTCTAATAGGTGTGCAGTCATCTCAGGGCCATTCCGCACCTAAAGACGTATCATACACGCCCTAAAACCCCTTCCTTATTGAGTTATCCTCCGGACATACTGACGGAAGTGTATGCAAAGTGTCACACACACACATACACTATTTTTTTATATATAGTAGGATTATACCAGGGTTGAAAAGCCGCTTCGCGACTTTTCAACCCTGGCCCCGTCTGATCCCATGATATTCTGCGCTTTGCATAATGTTCGCGATTTTTGATGACAAAAAATGAGAAACGCCACCTCTCTTCCCTTATATAGGCAACCACAACTTCCGGCGCATGCTAATTGTTTCCTAACAAAGAGGGTCCTGGATTTTTCAACAAAAACTTAATTTTAACGTCGAAAACAGTAAATTTGAAAATTTTATTAGTGTGCAGTCATCCCAAGGCCATTACGCACCTAGTGACGTATAATACATGCTCCTAATTGACCCCGTTATTGAGATACTACTGGAACACGCTAACGGAAGTTGCATGCAAAGTGGCACACACACACAAACACTATTTTTTTATATATTATTATTATTATTATTATTATATAGTTTATTATTTTTTCCCGTTATGAAAGTGTGCACTTTGCATAATTCGGCCCCACCGATGCTGAAAAAAGTGAAAAATGAGCTCTCTGCTCCTTTATATAGGCAACCCCTACTTCCGGCGTATGCTAATATATTCCTAACAAAGAGGGTCTCGGATTTTTTAACAAAAACGAAAATTTAATGTCGAAAATAGGCGATTTTCATAAATCTGATATGCGTGCAGTGCTCTACAGGCCATTACGCTCCTAATGACGTATCAAACATACCCTTAACTACTTTCCCTCCTGAGATACTGCTGGGACACGCTGACCGAAGTTGCATGCAAAGTGGCACACACACGCACACAGACACTACTTTTTTATATATCGTAGGATGAGGAACTATGCAATTTGGTGCGTTATTCTTGCATTTACGAGCTTATTTTGCATAAATTTCACCAAAAAGTGCCGGTTACTTGCCTGAGTATGGAGAAAACGCTTGCGTATCAAGAGTAAAAAGAATGTGAAGTCATCCGTTTTATCGATCGAAACTGCATTTTATTCTACATTTTGGCAATCTGACCTCCCGCAGCCCGTAGATAGAGTTCGACGACCGCCAAAGTAGTGCTCAGGCTTAGATTAGGGCCTGGTTTGAAGCGTACCTTGAAGTATAAGCTAACAAGGAGTGCTTTTTTTTGAGTCATCTGCAAAACCTTACGAGATCTAGCTCATTCGATAGAGAATTCGATTCTGAACAAAACCCCGTTGTTCTTTTTGCAGAATGGTTATCCCTGATTTTATAAAATTAAAATACTGGTGACCGTCTCTTACCATCAGTACCTTTCGGGCCATAGGAGAGGCTTTTGGGCGCAGTTTTAAAATTTTATAAAATCCGTGATAGCCATTCTGCAAAAACAAACAACAAGGTTTTGTTCAGAATCAAATTCTCTATCGAATGAGCTAAATCTCGTAAGCTTTTGCCGATGACTCAAAAAAAGCACTCCTTGTAAGTTAAAGCGCTACACGATACTTACAACCAAGATATCTTGTCCTCGGCGGATTTCCTGATCATTTTCTGCTACATGAGTAATCGTTTCCCAAAAGCTCCAGCAAAAAACTGGCACATTTTGGCGAAATTTATGCAAAATCGGCTCGTAAATGCAAGAATAACGCATATTTTTGATGCAGATTGCATAGATCCTACTATATATAAAAAAAATAGTGTCTGTGTGTCTGTGTGTGTGTGTGTGTGCCACCTTGCATCCATTTTTTTTGCATTTTTTTTGCTGCGAACAAAACTCCTGATATATTTTTTTCACGCTCTATAGTATGGTACCCAAGCAATTTTGAAAAAAATAGCGATAGTGTCGAAACTTTCCTGGTGAATTTCATTCCCCAGGAGTTTCGAGGATTTTTGTATGGGCGCCAAAGGTTGGCAAACTGCCAAAGGTCCCACCGCGATGATCGGTACCGTAGCGGGCTGTGCTAGCGCCCTCCCGGTGCTCTCTGGGATTATTGCACTTGCAGTCCCCCGCTGTCCCGAAAGGGCGTTGCGGCCACTCTGTGCTTCGGCATGGTTTGGTGAGAGTGCTGTGAGCCGGGGAAGTGGTTTACCACCAACCGGGGCACAGTAAATCTCTGGTGCATTGCAACCGTTCGACACCATTCTCGGAAATCGTTCCGCCTTGCCTTCGACATTGTATTACTCTCAGTTGCCCTTTAACTGTGCGACATATATTTCTGTACTGTTCTCTAATAAACTTGTCCTCTTTAACCCTTGCAGGTCTTTAGCAAGCGCATTATACACTGCCATCTGAACACCGAACGCTAGCTATTCTTTTGGTAGTGCAAACTACGGCCGAAGCGGCGAGGTGGCAACCGAGCCTTCCCTGTGGGATTTATTTCCCTTGGTGTATTTACACTCCAGGGAGGGTGAGGGGCTCATCGCTTTCGACATGGTGCTGTCGGTCCGCGTGATCACCGGGTCCACTATACTTGCTTTTAGCCTGCTCGTAATGAAGAAACAGACATCGCAGATGTGTGCCGCCGAGACATCGTTTTCCTCGACAAACTGCCGGCCAGCGGTCTCTTCAAAATGGATGGACACCGACACTCAAGCTCGTGGCCACGGGCAACTTTCCTTCTTGCGGTAGCGTGTTGAACACTGCGTGGATTGCCATGGGTTCACTGAGTGCCCATGAGAAGGTTGCGGCCTCTCGCCCAACTCTTCTGAGAAGCCAGGACGCGACAACTCGAACCTACGGATGCGAAGCCCCCGATAGCGAGACGCCGGAGCAGGCAACGACGCGTGTGGGAATCGATTGTCAAGGAATGGTGGAAGGTCGAATGTCGTCCAGAAGTGGAGAAGTGCGAGGAAAATGGTTTCTGGTTACAGAAAAAAGACTAATATTAAAATTGTGCTTCCTTGCATCGCGCGCTTTGTACAAAATAAATTCAGATCCGCCTGCCGCCGGCGTATTGAAGATGGCTTCGAATTGTCGCAAGACCATCACGTAGTCTGAAACTGTTCTTTAATGTTCGTTTGTGCCAGGGGATGTGCTGCCTAATCTAACAAGGAAATTATGTTGAGTGATATCGGCGTTTCTGGCTGGGATCCAGTCTATCCTAGCGTCTTATTTTTTCGTTGATTCCGACGCTCGTTTAAATTTTTGCTATCACAACAATCCTGACTTATTGCCGCTAGCTCCAGTAGTTTACCGACTTAAAGGGACTCGGAAGTCAAAATTCACGCGTGCGGGGATGGAAATCACTGGTCAAAAACGAAACGGCTACTGCCGAGAAGCAAAACAATATTGATTTCGTGGCGAAAGAACGTAAAATCGTAATGCCCTGTAAGGCACCCAATCTCGGTTAGTTGCAATGACCAGGAATAAGGAAAGAGGGAGAGAGAGAGAGCGGGAGAGGGGAGAGAGAGAGGGTAAGCGAGAGAGAGAGAGAGGGAGTGACGGAGCGATTCATGCTAATTTTGGCGTTGAATCTCGTTTGAGGATCGACCATCCTATGCCCTTTGAGTCGGGATAAAGGCCCAAGTAACTCACTTTTGCTCGTAGCGTGTTCTGACCCGGGCCGGGAATAGTTCACCGACCTTGACGAGGAGGTCAACCATGTCGGAGATATTCAGGACCACCAGCATCATGCTGAAATCCGATCTGCATACAACAAACCCCGGTTTTCATTCAGGCAAATACAAGGTGACCTAATAAAAAACATCGCCTCTAACTCGACGCGGAATTATCGAATCGGAACGGTCCGTATCAGTCCGATCCAATACTTCTGCATCGAGTTAGAGCGGGGGTATTTTATTATTGGGACACCTTGGATTCCAAATCGATTTTTGCGTTATTTGTTTTAATAATCGTAATCTTTAAGTTGAAAAAGGTCGCACTCCTAGATCTCTGTCTCTCGCTCACTCTCATTCGCTCTCTATCTAGCTCCCCTGCCCTCTCACTTTGTCTCTCCCGTACACGCGCTCTATCTCTCTTGCTCTCTCTCTCTCCCTCTCTCTCCCCTCTCTCTCTCTCTCTCTCTCTCTCTCTCTCTCTCTCTCTCTCTCTCTCCCTCTTTCCTTATTCCTGGTCATTGCAACTAACCGAGATTGGGTGCCTTACAGGGCATTACGATTTTACGTTCTTTCGCCACGAAATTTTAGTGGCTTTAGATTGCTAAAGACTTCAAAGAATTCAACATCTATCTAAATCAAATCGCACCTAACAGTCCAGTACCTTTTCTAGGAGACGAGCAAGTCCAACTCGGATTCGAAGTCCGACACATCGGACGAGGCGGTGAAGACGCAGCAGCCACCGAAGAAGTCCATGCTGCAGAAGCTCGTCGGTGTCTTCAAGAAGAAGCCGGCCGCCGGGCAGTTGGCGGTGAGAGAGGGGACTCTAAGGGAAAATCACAAGGAGCGCTTTTTAGGCGAGCTTGGCGTTTTGAGATGTGATTACCGAGCTATTTGATATGGCTTCAAATTCTGAACAGGTTCTGAACAAATTCTGAATTTCGAAAACTGCTGAATGACAACGGTTTTAGAGGATAACTTTCTCAAAGTGCGTATTTTGTTACGCGACGACCAAAATGCCCAAACTCGACCCTTTCAGACACAATTTTCTAAAAAATGGTAGTCGTTCAGCAGTTTTTGAAAGATGGGATTTGTTTAGGATTTCAAGCTCTATCAAATGAGTGATGTCATATCGCAAAATTCAGAGATCACCTAAAAACCACTACATGTCAGAACGACGACTCCAAGACGTTCAAGAAGCCGGCGGAGGTGGAAACGGAGCATGTGGAGGCGCAGGAGGGGAAGGAGATCGAGAAGATGGGAGAGCGCATCAAGGAAGTGGAAAAGAAGGACCACGATAAGAAGGAGGAGGAGGATGAGAAGGACGAGTGCGACGAATAGGAGGACAACGGCCAAGACAAACGGTGTTGAACTGTTTACCTTTGTTTGTGATATACTTGTGGAAGCTCTGTTTCATTATCTTCGGGAATAAACGTGGAAAAACTATTGTCGAGTGAGAGTAGATTGGGAGGTAGACGAGAGAGACAGACAAAGAGAGAAGTATAGGTAGGGTGTGAGAAAGAAATATAGGTACAAAGAGAGAGCGCGCGCGAGAGAGAGCGAGAGAGAGTGAGAGAGAGTGAGAGAGACAGAGAGATAGGGAGAGAGGGAGAAGGCGAGATAGGGGGAGCGAGAGAGAGAGTGATAGCCAGCGCGGGAAAGAGAGAGAGAGAGAGAGAGAGAGAGAGAGAGAGAGAGAGAGAGAGAGAGACAGGGGGAGGGCGAGATAGAGGCAGCGAAGGAGACATAGTAAGGGAGAGAGGAAGAGTGAGAGAGAGATAGGGAGAGAGGGCGAGCGAGAGAGAGCGAGGGCGGTAGAGGACGAGATAGGGGCAGCAAAGGAGATAGAGATAGGGAGAGAGGAAGAGCAAGAGAGATAGGGAGAGAGAGCGAGCGAGCGAGAGAGAGAGAGAGAGAGAGAGAGAGAGAGAAAGCTAGGCAAAAACGATTATTAAACGTGACTTCCCAGGAGGACATAGAAAAAACAGGTTTTGGACCCTATCTGTCGAAAGCGATGAGCCCCTCACCCTCCCTGGAGTGTAAATACACCAAGGGAAATAAATCCCACAGGGAAGGCTCGGTTGCCACCTCGCCGCTTCGGCCGTAGTTTGCACTACCAAAAGAATAGCTAGCGTTCGGTGTTCAGATGGCAGTGTATAATGCGCTTGCTAAAGACCTGCAAGGGTTAAAGAGGACAAGTTTATTAGAGAACAGTACAGAAATATATGTCGCACAGTTAAAGGGCAACTGAGAGTAATACAATGTCGAAGGCAAGGCGGAACGATTTCCGAGAATGGTGTCGAACGGTTGCAATGCACCAGAGATTTACTGTGCCCCGGTTGGTGGTAAACCACTTCCCCGGCTCACAGCACTCTCACCAAACCATGCCGAAGCACAGAGTGGCCGCAACGCCCTTTCGGGACAGCGGGGGACTGCAAGTGCAATAATCCCAGAGAGCACCGGGAGGGCGCTAGCACAGCCCGCTACGGTACCGATCATCGCGGTGGGACCTTTGGCAGTTTGCCAACCTTTGGCGCCCATACAAAAATCCTCGAAACTCCTGGGGAATGAAATTCACCAGGAAAGTTTCGACACTCCCGGCCCGCGCTGAGCCGAAAGTGCCGCCCCGGAGAGCGTGGCTAGTGTAGTAGGAGGTTGAGTGGGAGCCTCGCGGCGGCCCAAATTTGAGAAAACGACCGCCCGGCCAGGGGGGAAATGGTGGGGAACAGAGGGACCAATAACAGACGGATATAGTTTGTACTGGGGGAACGGGAGGGCCCAAAATGAATAGGTTAGACTAGGGGTGGGGCATCTGACAATAAAAAAGGGAGTTGGTCGGCGCTAAAGAGCCCGTACTCTTGCCGAACCAACTAAAGAGAAAGGACTTATCGGATTCTTGGTTGCAGCTTGACTTGGTGGAAGGCGCCAGTGTAGTTGTCCCAGTGACGACAGCTTGCACGCTTGATGGCGATGACGAGCTTGCGTAGAGTGACGAGCTTGCACCGGAGAGCGTGGAGCTTGAGGCTGGCCAACGGTTCCGAAGGACCAAGTGTCGAGGAGGGTGGCAGGAAAAGCCAGTGTCGCGGCGTGAAAGCAGGAGGATCCTCTCACGAAACCTCCTACTACACAGGTTGTCGCACGCCGAAAAGGGGCGGTGTCGAAAAAAATAGACGGCGTCGCAGTGGTGGATGATGCGGACGAGGCGATGCTTGACCATGTTGATGCACAGGACAAGTGGAAGAGCAGCTTGGCGGTGTAGAGGCCGTTGAAAGTTAGCGGCCGCTGTAGTGAAGATGTCGTGGCCCATTGACGAAATAAGGCGCACGCGTTTGTCGATGGTTGCCGACCTTGTCGTAGTCCAGTGGCGCACATCGTAGGGAACGAGGCCGCTGAACATTGTGGTGAACGGGCAGAACAACATGTTGTCGCATTGAAGGCCACCGAAACGGTTGTTGCTCGCGGCGGCCCAACTTGAGAAAGTTTGGCGCCGCTCCTTGTGGTGGTGGATGCGCCTTGTTGAACGCGGCACGGCGAGTGCAGCACGATTGGTGTCTATCTTTCGAAACGTTGCCCAAAAGCAGCGAACGAGGTGTCGGGTATCAAACTATTGCACAAGTGCAAGTAGTTCGAAAGTGTCGAAGGTGGTGTCGCAAATCTTCTCCAACGATGTGTGCAAATCCATGGACGTAGACTTCCGTTGAATAGCACAGCGATGTCGAAAACTTGCGGACGCCGGGTGGGTGCAGGAAACAGCACGACTTCTTGGCAGGCTTGAAGAGGGCGCCGGAGAGCGGCGTGTCGACCCGGCCTTGCAGTGGCTGCTGGACGAGTGGCGAACAGGCAGTGGTGGGCGCGCTTCGAGCAGCAAGTGTCGTTGAAGAAGCATGTGTCGCCAGCAACCCGATGTCGAAAGGCTTTACAAAATAGAGATAAACTCTGGATTGTAATACAAAATGTCGCGAGAAATGAAAAGCAACGGTTCAAGTCAAAACCTTGAGAAAACAAGACGAAATATGAAAAAGCGTAGCTTACTCGAAAATTAGTTCGCGGTCTAGACCTTAGAACGTTTTTCGAGCTAACAAACGAAATTTCAAAATTTCGAATCGTTCTGGCCAACTATAACGACGAATCGTAAGAAGGCGCTCTCAAAATCCCAAAAAGAACCTTACTTTTGCAAATCCACAATCGATCCGCAGAAGTGGAGAGCGTTGAAACATCGGCATGTCGTTGTGGAAACGCTGGAGCTTCGTCGACAGCTATCCATTCCTTACATTGCGCGATGTTGAGAGCTTGTTCATCAGTGACTCAGTCGAACTTCTTTCTTCAGCAGCATTTCTTCTCCAAACCGGCGAATCTCGAGCGGCAAGTTGCGAGTGTCGAAAGGCAGGGTGGCCGAGGCCGGTGTCGTAAGGCAGGGTGGCCGAGGCCGGTGTCGGGTCGGAAAACTAAGGAAATAAATTTCCAAAGTAACCCAGGGTGTCGCGAAAAAGAAAAACGAGTGTCGAAGGAACGCGGGAGCGAAAAATGTCGAATTGGAGCAATGGCGAAATGACAATCGCGAAGATGGGATGAAAATTTTCAAAAATGACTGGCAAAATGATTTCGCTCCTTGCGCAGCAGCCCGGCTGGATACGGTAGTCGATCCATCGAATAGCAAAGTCAATCCTTGAACTGTTGGGCGCCGATTGTCGCTTCTTCTTGCTTCCATTGCGCGTTGTAGGCGTTCTTGACACATTGCGCAGCACGTGATGTCGTTGAAAACGTTTTGTCGACGATGAAGTGGTGTAGAAACTTGAGACGAATGAACTGAAAGTAAAATCGCCTTGAAGAGGAATAAAAATACACATCCATCGAGTGTCGAGCGTCTTGTAAACGTGTTTCTTGTCGCGATTGGGGCCCGAACGATGAGAAAAGGGCAGCATACACCAGGAAGTTGTAGTTGAACCATTGGCAAAGTGTAGGCGTATGTGCAGCAGATGTTGGCCAGCATTTCCGCGTGCACGAGCAGCTTTCTCAAGGCTGTCGAAGCGAAAAATACCTCGAAATAGCAGTGTCGGAGCATGTAAAGCAGGGTGTCGCACAGCAAACCAGGGCAGGACGAGCTTGATAACCATATTGAAGGCGATCTTGATGGAATTGAACGCAGTTGAACGCATCTTGACCCATTGTGGCACGCTGCGAGTGTTGGAGGCTGCTTGCACGCTTGAGGCCGCATCTCCCTTGGGTGTCGCGGGCACGAGTGTCGATTGGCTGGCAAAAAGTGTCGCAAGGCAAGTGAAAGTGGGGGTCCCCGTCGCCAGAACACGCAGCAAACCACTGGCTTGTGCACCATCGCACACCCTCACGAAAAACACGCAGCCATCCTGCAAAAAACAAAATACTAAACCAAATTACCTTTTTTCTGTAACCAGAAACCATTTTCCTCGCACTTCTCCACTTCTGGACGACATTCGACCTTCCACCATTCCTTGACAATCGATTCCCACACGCGTCGTTGCCTGCTCCGGCGTCTCGCTATCGGGGGCTTCGCATCCGTAGGTTCGAGTTGTCGCGTCCTGGCTTCTCAGAAGAGTTGGGCGAGAGGCCGCAACCTTCTCATGGGCACTCAGTGAACCCATGGCAATCCACGCAGTGTTCAACACGCTACCGCAAGAAGGAAAGTTGCCCGTGGCCACGAGCTTGAGTGTCGGTGTCCATCCATTTTGAAGAGACCGCTGGCCGGCAGTTTGTCGAGGAAAACGATGTCTCGGCGGCACACATCTGCGATGTCTGTTTCTTCATTACGAGCAGGCTAAAAGCAAGTATAGTGGACCCGGTGATCACGCGGACCGACAGCACCATGTCGAAAGCGATGAGCCCCTCACCCTCCCTGGAGTGTAAATACACCAAGGGAAATAAATCCCACAGGGAAGGCTCGGTTGCCACCTCGCCGCTTCGGCCGTAGTTTGCACTACCAAAAGAATAGCTAGCGTTCGGTGTTCAGATGGCAGTGTATAATGCGCTTGCTAAAGACCTGCAAGGGTTAAAGAGGACAAGTTTATTAGAGAACAGTACAGAAATATATGTCGCACAGTTAAAGGGCAACTGAGAGTAATACAATGTCGAAGGCAAGGCGGAACGATTTCCGAGAATGGTGTCGAACGGTTGCAATGCACCAGAGATTTACTGTGCCCCGGTTGGTGGTAAACCACTTCCCCGGCTCACAGCACTCTCACCAAACCATGCCGAAGCACAGAGTGGCCGCAACGCCCTTTCGGGACAGCGGGGGACTGCAAGTGCAATAATCCCAGAGAGCACCGGGAGGGCGCTAGCACAGCCCGCTACGGTACCGATCATCGCGGTGGGACCTTTGGCAGTTTGCCAACCTTTGGCGCCCATACAAAAATCCTCGAAACTCCTGGGGAATGAAATTCACCAGGAAAGTTTCGACACTATCGCTATTTTTTCAAAATTGCTTGGGTACCATACTATAGAGCGTGAAAAAATATATCAGGAGTTTTGTTCGCAGCAAAAAAAATGCAAAAAAATGGATGCAAGGTGGCACACACACACACACAGACACACAGACACTATTTTTTTATATATAGTAGGATCTATGCAATCTGCATCAAAATATGCGTTATTCTTGCATTTACGAGCCGATTTTGCATAAATTTCGCCAAAATGTGCCAGTTTTTTGCTGGAGCTTTTGGGAAACGATTACTCATGTAGCAGAAAATGATCAGGAAATCCGCCGAGGACAAGATATCTTGGTTGTAAGTATCGTGTAGCGCTTTAACTTACAAGGAGTGCTTTTTTGAGTCATCGGCAAAAGCTTACGAGATTTAGCTCATTCGATAGAGAATTTGATTCCTGAACAAAACCTTGTTGTTTGTTTTTGCAGAATGGCTATCACGGATTTTATAAAATTTTAAAACTGCGCCCAAAAGCCTCTCCTATGGCCCGAAAGGTACTGATGGTAAGAGACGGTCACCAGTATTTTAATTTTATAAAATCAGGGATAACCATTCTGCAAAAAAGAACAACGGGGTTTTGTTCAGAATCGAATTCTCTATCGAATGAGCTAGATCTCGTAAGGTTTTGCAGATGACTCAAAAAAAGCACTCCTTGTTAGCTTATACTTCAAGGTACGCTTCAAACCAGGCCCTAATCTAAGCCTGAGCACTACTTTGGCGGTCGTCGAACTCTATCTACGGGCTGCGGGAGGTCAGATTGCCAAAATGTAGAATAAAATGCAGTTTCGATCGATAAAACGGATGACTTCACATTCTTTTTACTCTTGATACGCAAGCGTTTTCTCCATACTCAGGCAAGTAACCGGCACTTTTTGGTGAAATTTATGCAAAATAAGCTCGTAAATGCAAGAATAACGCACCAAATTGCATAGTTCCTCATCCTACGATATATAAAAAAGTAGTGTCTGTGTGCGTGTGTGTGCCACTTTGCATGCAACTTCGGTCAGCGTGTCCCAGCAGTATCTCAGGAGGGAAAGTAGTTAAGGGTATGTTTGATACGTCATTAGGAGCGTAATGGCCTGTAGAGCACTGCACGCATATCAGATTTATGAAAATCGCCTATTTTCGACATTAAATTTTCG
This sequence comes from Mesorhabditis spiculigera, assembly GCA_958295435.1. Taxonomy (NCBI): domain Eukaryota; kingdom Metazoa; phylum Nematoda; class Chromadorea; order Rhabditida; family Rhabditidae; genus Mesorhabditis; species Mesorhabditis spiculigera. The sequence goes on along the minus strand of CATQJA010002607.1, from coordinate 100,362 downwards.
TTTTTGTTAAAAAATCCGAGACCCTCTTTGTTAGGAATATATTAGCATACGCCGGAAGTAGGGGTTGCCTATATAAAGGAGCAGAGAGCTCATTTTTCACTTTTTTCAGCATCGGTGGGGCCGAATTATGCAAAGTGCACACTTTCATAACGGGAAAAAATAATAAACTATATAATAGAGTGGCGCTTATTCAAATCAGATTTGAATAAGATTCAAATTGTTCAAATCAAGCCGATTTGATTTGAATTGGAGCCGAGCAAATCAAATCAAATCGATTTGATTTGAGTTCCACCAGTTCAAATCAAATCCAGCCGATTTGAATAATTTGAATAAGACCTCATAGAAATGAACCCAACACAACTCGTAATTCGTGCACCGCTCTTTCCCTATAATCTCTTATAATAATAATTTATTCAACACTAAGGTTTCAATGAGAAACGCTTAAAAGTGAGGGAATATGGGAGGAAAAACGAGAAAGAGGAAAAAAATTGGAATAGAAAGAAAAAAAAAGTCAATAATGATGAGGAAAGGGGCATGGTTATATAAAGGTTAAGATAGTACATAATCCATTGGAATGAGTTTGGCTATAGATTTACGAAAACTTTCACATGTTGAAGCAGAGACGATTGAGGGGGGGAGGGAATTCCAGGTTGAGCAGGTTCTTGAGCTAAAAAAGGCTTTGTGGTAGGATTTTTTAGACGATATTAGAGGTCGTAGTTTGTAGGGGAGGCCACGAGTGGAAGAAGCATTGGTACTAAAGAATGTGCTAGTAGAAACATTAGAAGAGGATTTATGGAGTTTATAAAGGAAGGAATAGTCAGCAATTGTGTTCCTATAGTTCAGCGGTTGGAGATTGAATTGTTCTAGTGCCGAACGATAAGACTTGTAATCAACCCTACATCGATAGCAAACTTTTCTAAGAAAATCCTTAAGTATATGTTCGATTGCAATGCGATCTTTTTTTAAAAAGGGAGAGGTTACAGGTGAGGCATACTCAATTATAGGTCGAGCATAGACATTGAACGCTTTTGTATAAAGACTAGGAAGTCGACTACGGAAAATTTTAAAAAGAAGAAAGCAAACTCGCGCGGCCTTCTTCGTGACATGGAGAACATGTGGTGACAGGCTGAAATCATTGGACAGTAGAACACCTAAATCACGTATTTGTGTAGCCTGAGGCAATATCTGGCCATTAATAGAATAGCAAATTTTAGGATTACGCTTCCCATAGTGCATAGACGCACATTTAGGGATAGCAATGAATAGCTGATTGTCAGCAACCCATTTCTCCAATTTATGGAGCTGTTCGGGCAAAGTAGAGGGCATGGTCCGACCAAAGTGGCTGATTAATTTTAGATCGTCCGCAAAGAGTAGCCCATCGGGCAGATTTTGCTCATCATTTAGGTCGTTAATGAAAATAACGAATAGTAAGGGACCAAGTACGCTGCCTTGGGGGACTCCGGAGATAACTGGGGCTGGATTAGATAGACAATCGCTGACCCGGACCATTTGTTGGCGCTCTAATAGCCAGGATCGAATCCAATTCAGAAGTGGTCCTTCAATCCCATAGCTAGCAAGTTTAGAAAGCAATCTGTTGTGATTAACGGTGTCAAAGGCTTTACAAAAATCGACGTATATAACGTCTGAAAAGAGACCCGAATCTTCAGCCAGCAATAGACTTTGAATGTGGCTCAATAGCTGGGAGGTTGTGGACCTTTGGGGCAGGAAGCCAAACTGCCTTTCTGATAGCAATTTGTTAGTTTGAAGAAAGTCTTGAATCGCCCGTCTGACAAGTTTTTCCATGATCTTGGAAAATGTACTTGTCAGACTGATTGGACGATAGTTTGATGGGTCCGACTTCTTGCCCTTTTTGTAGATCGGCTCAATATACGCTATCTTCCAGCTAGATGGCACAGTTCCGGTATGGATGGAACGATTAAAGATGATAGATAAAGGCAGGGCTAAAGATGTAGCACAGGCCTTTACCAGATAGGCTGGGACCGGATCTGCGGTTTTGGTAAATTTTGGCTTTAGTGACGTCATAATGAGCCTCTCAATGGTATGAGGGGCAAGGTCCAGAAATTGCAACGATTCGTTTGTCCGTCGGGGAAAGTAGGTTGGGGTGAATGAGGCATGATTAAATACAGCAGAGAAATAAGTTTGGAGAATTTGTGCCTTTTCACCATCAGTGGATGCCATTTCACCATTAGTTCCGGATAGGGAAGGGATAGCGGATGGAGGTCTGACCACTGATTTGACGTGCCGATAAAATCGTTTAGCTGCACTCATTCTATCAAGCTTGGAGCTGTTGTCCACAAAGTTTAGCTCTTTATGTATAGTTTCTTCGTTGAGAGCCATTTTTAGCTCTTGGACCACATTCTTATATTCAATAGTATTGCCAAAGATACGCCAAATTTTGAGCTTTTTTCTTGTGGAGATCTGTAATTTTTGCGGAGGGTCGCATTTTGTAGGCTTTTTTTTAGCGGAACAAATTCCTCAACAAGTTCAGCTAGAAAGTTATTGAGCATTACTTGAAGCTCTTCAGCATTTCCTTCACGAAATTCCCAAAGCCAGTTCACCCCCGCGATTCTTGCATTCATTTTTTCATAGTCGGCCCGGTGGAAATCCTTTTCTCCGGACACCGTCGGGGCAAAGTGACTCATCACAATATTAAAAGTGACGGACCGGTGATCGCTGAAAGGCTCCCCAACATCCAAGGAATCGATTAGCCCGGGGAGTGGGGTGAGGACAAGGTCTAGAATATTGTGGAATCGAGTAGGAGTTGTGACCAGTTGGGAAAGGCCCATTTTGGAGGCAAAACGGACTAGCTCCTGACAGTTATTACATTTCGTGGACTTTTTGATCCAATCAATATGTGGGGCATTTAGGTCGCCAAGGATAATATAGGGCATAGTTGATTTTGCAAGAATTTTGTGGAAAAATTGTAGCAATGATTGGAAGGACTGGGAATGTAGGGGGTGGTAGCAGAGAATGAGTCGCAGGGCCGTTTTTGTCTTTTTAATAAACAGATCAAGACATAGAACTTCGAGTTCAGTGGAGACATTTAGCTTGCAGATTTTTAGATGGCTGCGGTAAATGACTGCTATGCCCCCTCCATGACCTTGTCGGTCTTTTCGCAATATAGAGTAGCCAGGTATGGTTAGAAGAGAGTCAACAATATCATCCTTTAGCCAGGTTTCTGTTATAAAAACAATATCTAGTTCAGTCAATAGTAGCATAGCATTTAATTGTGCCAATTTTGGATAAATAGACCTGGCATTGATTAGGCTAGCACGGATAACCGGATTGCTTACTTGGATTTTTTGTTCCACACAGCAGGCTCGACTCCTTCTGGATAGACACGACGAGTCAGTTTCAGGTTCCGCACAGTCCAAATTGCTTTCCCAGCCTTAGGTTGAGCTCGAATGCTTGTTTCCAGGCTGCCTGATAAATTAGGCTGTCCGTGACCGAATAATTGGGTCTGGAATTCAGACCTTTCTGGCGATTGACCGGATGATTGACGGCCTTCATGAAGGTTTGAGCAGCTTGGATAGTGTCGAATTGGACAATCAAGGGTCTTGGCGAAGAGGCTGTTGCTGGCCTCTTGCCGCCCAGCCGAAAAACCTTGGTCGGAGCGGTGAATTGGGGAACATTGGTCAAGTCGATTTTTTGGGGAAGAGCATCGACCTCATCGGTCTCAGATTCGGGCAGCCCTTTTAGGAATACTTGCTTCTCACGTTCATCCGCGGAATCATGGTCCTGGAGGACTTGTTTGATGGCAACTAGTTGAGGAATAGAGGCTTTTGCTGCCATCGTGGCATAGGAAGCGGGGACCGGGATAGTCGCCGAATTTTTCATCAATCCTTCGACAGTTCGTTGGAGCATCTCAACTTTTCCGGTGAGAGCCACAACCAAAGTTTTCAGTTGGTCGATGGTGTGTCCCTGTGAGTCAATCATAGCGGCATTGACGAAAGCGTCAGCTTTTTCGAAGGTGTAGATGGGATTCACGGAAGCAGTAGGGAATTTTTTTGGTGGGCAGAGCGAGGTGAACGCCAATGGATGGGGACTACAGAACTCCCGGGTAGCCGAATTGGCAGGAGAATCATTAGGGGAATCAGTCATGGGCCTTTTTTGGGCCGGTTGGGAAGGCATACGGTAGCACTTTCCAGCCGCCTCACAAGCCGAGGACAAGGGGGAGAGTGAGGACGAGGACAAGGGGGAGAGTGAGGACGAGGGAGAGTGAGGACGAAGGGGGAGAGTGAGGACGTCCCAGTTAACGAATCCTTATACATTTCCTATTGTTTTTACCCGTTAACTTTTCCAAAGAAAAACTATAGCGCAGGCTAAATCTGACAAAAAAACCGTCTGGCTCAATTTTATATAAATGTTATCAAAACTCCCCATGAATTATTGTAAAGGACACCTAAATGTGCAGAAACGGCGCTATCAAAAGCCCTCCGAACCGCCGATTTTCAATTTGCATCCCTGATAAGCCTGTTGTTCAAATCCCAAATCAAATCGATTTGATTTGAGTTGGCCAGCCCCTAATTCAAATCAAATCGATTTGATTTGAAGTTGATTTTTTCGCACTCAAATTTGCTAATTCAAATCAAATCAATTTGAAGCCGATTTGATTTGAATAAGCGCCACTCTACTATATAATAATAATAATAATAATAATATATAAAAAAATAGTGTTTGTGTGTGTGTGCCACTTTGCATGCAACTTCCGTTAGCGTGTTCCAGTAGTATCTCAATAACGGGGTCAATTAGGAGCATGTATTATACGTCACTAGGTGCGTAATGGCCTTGGGATGACTGCACACTAATAAAATTTTCAAATTTACTGTTTTCGACGTTAAAATTAAGTTTTTGTTGAAAAATCCAGGACCCTCTTTGTTAGGAAACAATTAGCATGCGCCGGAAGTTGTGGTTGCCTATATAAGGGAAGAGAGGTGGCGTTTCTCATTTTTTGTCATCAAAAATCGCGAACATTATGCAAAGCGCAGAATATCATGGGATCAGACGGGGCCAGGGTTGAAAAGTCGCGAAGCGGCTTTTCAACCCTGGTATAATCCTACTATATATAAAAAAATAGTGTATGTGTGTGTGTGACACTTTGCATACACTTCCGTCAGTATGTCCGGAGGATAACTCAATAAGGAAGGGGTTTTAGGGCGTGTATGATACGTCTTTAGGTGCGGAATGGCCCTGAGATGACTGCACACCTATTAGAATCATAAAAATAAGCTATTTTCGACATTAAAATTACGGTTTTTGTTAAGTTTTCGACCAACCTCTTTGTTAGGAACGAATTAGCATATGCCGGAAGTAGAAAAAGCCTATATAAAGGGCTGGCACGAGAGTTTTTATTTTTCTCGGTTGATTGAGGCGGGATTATGCAAAGTTTACAATCTCATTGGGCCCAGACGGGGCCAGGGTTGAAAAGTCGCGAAACGGCTTTTCAACCCTGGTAATAAAATAATAAAAATAAATAAATAAAACGAGACCAGGGTTGAAAAGTCGCGTAGCGGTAATTAAATTAAAAATTAAAAGTATTTTCGCTATAACTTTAAAACTAGCCGACCGATCGCGATGAAACGTTCCATAAACAGGGGACAACAGAGGCTTCGCTACCTCTCTACAAATTTTCAGCTCCGTAGGTGCCCTCTGGATCAAATTTTGTTTTGGGGGGCAGGGGAGGGGGGGGTGGCTCTTTTTTTTGGGACTTTCGTCTTTCCGATGACGTTTCAGAATTTTGATAAAATACATGTTTACAAAGTTAAAGCCGGTTTTACTGATTCTGGGGCCCCCGAGGGCTAATTTGAATAATGCGGAAAAATACAAATTTCCTCAATCTTTCAGTTGCTCGCGCGGATTTGGTGGGGGGTCCGGTCGGTCCGCAGGACCCGAGCTATCGGAAAGTCAAATTTCTCATGCAAAAGCCGCGTTCCAGCGCCCAAGGCCCGCGAAGCGGGTTTTGGGCGCTGGTACTACTATAACTTCTGGTGATCATTTGGAAAAAATTTGGGGCAAAGATAAAACAAGAATCAGGATTTCCATCTGCCGCTCTACAATGTCCTGGACATTGAATATCTTACGTCCAATCTTCGCCATGGCATAGCTAGCAGATAAATTTTGGGAAACTTTGTCAGATCCTGTAAAATTCGAATTTTTAATCTGAATCGAAAATAAATGACACACTTTGTAGTTGCCGCCCTATGCATCCCGGCCGCTGCTACTCACTATTCATGGCCAACCACCAGGTTGGTTCTTTTCTCATTCAATGTGCGGCATGGCAATTGGCTACTTATTTAAATAGGGTGTGCATCCAACCACAGGATATCCCAAAATCTCAACCCCCGTAAGCGATTCGGAGACAGCTCGGATCGGGATGACCTTGGTCACCATAGGAAAACCCTTGCAACGGCGAGAAAAAAAGCGCTTCTCGTTTCTCAGAATTTTTATTTCAGTTTTTCCAAACAAAAGTTAGTCAAAGTGCTTGTTTTCCCGCCGTTCCGGGAGCTTTCGATAGATACCGAAATTGTCCAAATCGGACGTGACTGCGGCCCGCTAGAGGGGACTCGATTTTTTTTGGGTTTGAACAGCGGCTTTTCCACCCTGCTTTGTGGATTTCTAGTTTCGGGAGGGGGGGACCACGCCCACTCCCCCTCCCCCGCCAACGAACCAGAACCGACACCTACCCAACTAATATTTTCACAAGGTTCAAATCCATGACTACGGCAATCTAGGATGAACCGCGGCGTGCACTGGAGATGTTCAGTCACGACGTCAGCGTCATCCACAATTCGACGGCCGCTTATGTCTTGACGGTGAGCGATGGCGATTTATTTCTTTTTTGGTGTTTCCACCGCCCCCCTTTGAACATCGGTGACAACCTGAAAATCGGTGGAACTGGCAAACTACATAGAGACTTACCGATGTTTTTTAAGTTCTTGAGGTTCCCGAGTTTTAGCAAGGGCAGGTTCTGTTTTTTACCTCTTGATAATCTTTTAAATTCTTGGTTTGATTTTTAACAGTTTAACAGTTAAAAATTCGAAATCTTAACTATTTTTTGATCATTCTTTTATACGTTTTTGAACCAGAAACTAAAAATTTTCGAAAGTTTAATGACTTAGTCCTGTTGTTTCTATATCTAAAAATTGTGTTAAATGCTATAAAACTAAAAAAATAATATGTTCCCTGTGATTCCCGAAATTCACGAATTTTTCTTGCTAGTCCTATGGTTTTTTTAGTGCTACTTTTCCCCCGAAAGAATGGTTTTGCTAAAAGGAAAATTTCTGATTTGTTGTAATGTTCTTGGCAAAACGACGGCAGCTTTTTGAATGCTTTTTGATTTAATCTAGGTTATGGCGAAAATGAAAAATCCAAAATCGGATACAAAATTTGGGAATTTCAAAAATCGGAGTGAACATATTGTTCTGGTTCGTTAGCAGGGGGGAGCCATGGCCACTCCCACTCCCTTTCCAAACGGGCCTCACGGAGGCAATCCCCCCCGATAACGAACCAGAACCAACATATCTCTTCAGCTCGTCGAGGGGTTTCGATAGATACCTAAATCAGAGAAATTGTGCTTGCGGAAAGCTAGCGGGCGTCTTGCTTGTGAACCTGTATTCTTCCAGTGACATCATTTGTACGGGGTACTGCTGCCGGTCGACGTCGAAGACTAAAGGTCTCTCGAACGGGTACTCCAAACAACTCAAATTCGAAAACGGTCTTTAGATCCGGGGCCGCCGAGAGGCGTTTGAAACGGAATATCAAGTGCACCTGCTACATCGTCAGCGTGGAGGAGCTGGTTTTTTCCAGTAATATTCAATTCTGGATTTATATAGAAGCCGATCATGACCTGGAACGCGGCGGCGGAGGAACCGTGCTCTCGTCTCGGCTACAGCGGCAAAATCTGCTTGGTATGGCTGGTTCAATACTTTTTTCAATTTGGGTCTGAAGGCGTGGGGTGCGTATTTACAAGGGAAGGTTGCGAAAATCGGGACTTTGTAATAGATATAATTTCAGTTCTGTTCTATTTCGAGCGGGGGAAAAGAACTGTGCGGAATGGGGGAATTTTATTTAGCGGAACTTCGATATTTTTTGTTATTTTCTAACAATTTTTACAACGCCATTCGATAGAGCATCAAGATACATACTAAGAGTTTTTGTTTTAGCTTAAAATATTGTAATAGAAAAAATTGGAACAAACAAAAATACCACAGCTACAACCTGGCGAGGGGTGAGGGGCGTCCCACGCCGCAAAGGAGGGGAATTGCCTCCCACGGCACGGGCAGGCAGTGCGCGCGGTCCCTACGTCCATAGAGTGTATACGTTGGGACGAGTACACGGCCCCTCCCTGAACTTGCGCTTTAAACGGGCTCTGACGGCCCGTGCCGACGAGATTCTGGGGAAGGCTCTTCGACAGATTTCGTGTCGTACTCATCTATTTTTACGCCCCTGGGAAGAATCAGTCCAGGTGTGGTGTTTGAAGCGCCGCAGTCAGTCCGGCAACGGCGCGGCATCAAGTCTAATTTGGCCCTGGGGCATCAAAGATTTATGATTACTACACGAAACCTTTCGACGGGCCCACCCCCTTTGAGCTCGTAGAAACGGCCCGTCCGTGCCCCTTTAAGGTGTCCCGCGTTCGTGTTTCACTTGAAAAACCCGATTTTCGCGGTTATTTCAGGTGCTTGCTACTGCCGGCTGCGCGCGTTCCCATGGACCCCGAGACGCGTGTGCGGGTTGGTTTTGGGAAATAGCAGTAGTCTAATAAGCCTTTTCTAAAGCAGACAAGTGGGGGGGGGGCTTAGCCAGGTTCGGGGGAACCAAATTTGTGCCAATATTGCTCTACGCACCTGTAACGAGATAAAAGCGATTTTTGCAGTAATTTACATAGATTTCAGCTGTAAAAAATTATAGATGATAAAAATTTTTGAAAATTTTGGATTTTTTGGTGAAAATGAGTTAAAAATGACTAAAAAAATCACAATTTTCAAATTCTCAAATTTTTTAAAATGTCGTTATGAATTGCTAGTCATAAATGTTTTTGAAAATCTCCAAAATTTCAATTAAATGTGTGTTTTTATTGGGACACCCTGTATGCCCGTTTTCATTCCAGGTGATCGACCGACTCTTCGCTCAATTGGACCAGCAATCTGCGTCGATCAAAAACAGGATCACCACCATGTCCGTGCGGCTCGACACCATCAAGGACCCGGTGCGGTGGTCGACTTGTGCGATTTATGTCGTATTCAGCTACGCGACCAGTACGCACGGCAGGGCAAGCACGACAAGGTCCTGCAACAACATCAGCTCGAGGTAAATTTATATTGGATCATCCAGGATGTAATGCGGTTGTTCAGCTGGAATCGACCGTCGGAAAGACTTCGGCGCTAGTCAATGGACATGCGTGGATCGTGAGCAACCTTTTTCGGGGCTTCGGATTTTTACTATATATAAAAAAAATAGTATGTGAGTGTCTGTACCACTTTGAACGCGACTTCCGTCTGTCTGTCCGGGGATATATGGCTATTATTTATTAATTATATATTATCGATTATTTGCATTTATCTAAAGATTCAATTGCGTCGAACCTTCCCGCGAGAATGAAGCTCCTCTTTTTCAGCGCCCTGCGTGTATCACCGCGTCGTCCGGATGCTGGCCCAGGGCTACCGACTCCCCGTCGGCGTCAAGCTGCCCAAATAATTTTTCATTAATTGTGCTGTGATTCATTTATTTGTTGTGTGGGAATAAATGGCGCAAAAATACTTTCGAGCGGAAGCCGACGTTTGATCGAGGGCCAACTCATGTCAAAAGAGCGAGACAGAGAGATAGAGAGCGCCAGAGAGTGAGAGAGAGCGAGATAGAGAGAGGGAGAGAGAGCTAGGGAGAGATATAGAAAGAGAGAAAGGGCGAGAGCGAGATAGAGAGAGAGCGAGAAAGAGAGAGAGAGAGAGAGAGAGAGAGAGAGAGAGAGAGAGAGTGAGACAGGGAGGGAGGGAATCTAAAGCCGCCGGGAATCGATTCGCGAAATGGGGGGGTAGATGGTATTTCTCAGAAAAACAGTGGCAAGAAAGGTATGAGTAAGCGCGCGAACGGAAACCGGGGCGCCATGTTGTGTGGGGGCATATGTTGATTTGACACTTTGGACCTTCAGGTGGAAAATCATCCCCTTTGTCATTCGCTTTGAGGTATATTTTCATACTTAAATGCATGAATCATCAGTCACGAAACATCAGTTTCTTAAGATGAAAAAACGCACTACACACTTTCGGATAGCAAATAGCATAAAATGCGAAGCTTGCAAAGTTTTATAAATGCGAATCTAGCAGGGCCAGGAAAGTCGTCAAAAAGTCGTTACTTTCAACTTTTCAGTAAACTATCAGCAAAAGTGGCATTGGCACAGTATCCTCCATGATTACAGCGAATTAACAAGACAAACTCCAGATCTCACTTTGTCTTGTAAATTCACCAAATCAATAAAAAGAACTATATGACCAACAGAGCATGTGGTTTACAATGCATTTGAGCTGAGGAATCCGCTATAGTACCCCGTACATCCTACAGTATCCTCCATGATTACAGCGAATTAACAAGACAAACTCCAGATCTCACTTTGTCTTGTAAATTCACCAAATCAATAAAGGGAACTTGATGACCAACAGAGCATGTGGTTTACAATGCATTTGAGCTCAGGAATCCGCTATAGTACCCCGTACATCCTACAGTATCCTCCATGATTACAGCGAATTAACAAGACAAACTCCAGATCTCACTTTGTCTTGTAAATTCACCAAATCAATAAAAAGAACTATATGACCAACAGAGCATGTGGTTTACAATGCATTTGAGCTGAGGAATCCGCTATAGTACCCCGTACATCCTACAGTATCCTCCATGATTACAGCGAATTAACAAGACAAACTCCAGATCTCACTTTGTCTTGTAAATTCACCAAATCAATAAAGGGAACTTGATGACCAACAGAGCATGTGGTTTACAATGCATTTGAGCTGAGGAATCCGCGATAGTACCCCGTACATCCTACAGTATCCTCCATGATTCCAGCGAATTAACAAGACAAACTCCAGATCTCACTTTGTCTTGTAAATTCACCAAATCAATAAAGGGAACTTGATGACCAACAGAGCATGTGGTTTACAATGCATTTGAGCTGAGGAATCCGCTATAGTACCCCGTACATCCTACAGTATCCTCCATGATTACAGCGAATTAACAAGACAAACTCCAGATCTCACTTTGTCTTGTAAATTCACCAAATCAATAAAGGGAACTTGATGACCAACAGAGCATGTGGTTTACAATGCATTTGAGCTCAGGAATCCGCTATAGTACCCCGTACATCCTACAGTATCCTCCATGATTCCAGCGAATTAACAAGACAAACTCCAGATCTCACTTTGTCTTGTAAATTCACCAAATCAATAAAAAGAACTATATGACCAACAGAGCATGTGGTTTTACAATGCATTTGAGCTGAGGAATCCGCTATAGTACCCCGTACATCCTACAGTATCCTCCATGATTACAGCGAATTAACAAGACAAACTCCAGATCTCACTTTGTCTTGTAAATTCACCAAATCAATAAAAAGAACTATATGACCAACAGAGCATGTGGTTTACAATGCATTTGAGCTCAGGAATCCGCTATAGTACCCCGTACATCCTACAGTATCCTCCATGATTACAGCGAATTAACAAGACAAACTCCAGATCTCACTTTGTCTTGTAAATTCACCAAATCAATAAAAAGAACTATATGACCAACAGAGCATGTGGCTTACAATGCATTTGAGCTGAGGAATCCGCTATAGTACCCCGTACATCCTACAGTATCCTCCATGATTACAGCGAATTAACAAGACAAACTCCAGATCTCACTTTGTCTTGTAAATTCACCAAATCAATAAAGGGAACTTGATGACCAACAGAGCATGTGGTTTACAATGCATTTGAGCTGAGGAATCCGCTATAGTACCCCGTACATCCTACAGTATCCTCCATGATTACAGCGAATTAACAAGACAAACTCCAGATCTCACTTTGTCTTGTAAATTCACCAAATCAATAAAGGGAACTTGATGACCAACAGAGCATGTGGTTTACAATGCATTTGAGCTGAGGAATCCGCTATAGTACCCCGTACATCCTACAGTATCCTCCATGATTACAGCGAATTAACAAGACAAACTCCAGATCTCACTTTGTCTTGTAAATTCACCAAATCAATAAAAAGAACTATATGACCAACAGAGCATGTGGTTTACAATGCATTTGAGCTCAGGAATCCGCTATAGTACCCCGTACATCCTACAGTATCCTCCATGATTACAGCGAATTAACAAGACAAACTCCAGATCTCACTTTGTCTTGTAAATTCACCAAATCAATAAAAAGAACTATATGACCAACAGAGCATGTGGTTTACAATGCATTTGAGCTCAGGAATCCGCTATAGTACCCCGTACATCCTACAGTATCCTCCATGATTACAGCGAATTAACAAGACAAACTCCAGATCTCACTTTGTCTTGTAAATTCACCAAATCAATAAAAAGAACTATATGACCAACAGAGCATGTGGTTTACAATGCATTTGAGCTGAGGAATCCGCTATAGTACCCCGTACATCCTACAGTATCCTCCATGATTACAGCGAATTAACAAGACAAACTCCAGATCTCACTTTGTCTTGTAAATTCACCAAATCAATAAAAAGAACTATATGACCAACAGAGCATGTGGTTTACAATGCATTTGAGCTCAGGAATCCGCTATAGTACCCCGTACATCCTACAGTATCCTCCATGATTACAGCGAATTAACAAGACAAACTCCAGATCTCACTTTGTCTTGTAAATTCACCAAATCAATAAAAGAACTATATGACCAACAGAGCATGTGGTTTACAATGCATTTGAGCTGAGGAATCCGCTATAGTACCCCGTACATCCTACAGTATCCTCCATGATTACAGCGAATTAACAAGACAAACTCCAGATCTCACTTTGTCTTGTAAATTCACCAAATCAATAAAAAGAACTATATGACCAACAGAGCATGTGGTTTACAATGCATTTGAGCTCAGGAATCCGCTATAGTACCCCGTACATCCTACAGTATCCTCCATGATTACAGCGAATTAACAAGACAAACTCCAGATCTCACTTTGTCTTGTAAATTCACCAAATCAATAAAAAGAACTATATGACCAACAGAGCATGTGGTTTACAATGCATTTGAGCTGAGGAATCCGCTATAGTACCCCGTACATCCTACAGTATCCTCCATGATTACAGCGAATTAACAAGACAAACTCCAGATCTCACTTTGTCTTGTAAATTCACCAAATCAATAAAAAGAACTATATGACCAACAGAGCATGTGGTTTACAATGCATTTGAGCTGAGGAATCCGCTATAGTACCCCGTACATCCTACAGTATCCTCCATGATTACAGCGAATTAACAAGACAAACTCCAGATCTCACTTTGTCTTGTAAATTCACCAAATCAATAAAAAGAACTATATGACCAACAGAGCATGTGGTTTACAATGCATTTGAGCTGAGGAATCCGCTATAGTACCCCGTACATCCTACAGTATCCTCCATGATTACAGCGAATTAACAAGACAAACTCCAGATCTCACTTTGTCTTGTAAATTCACCAAATCAATAAAGGGAACTTGATGACCAACAGAGCATGTGGTTTACAATGCATTTGAGCTCAAGAATCCGCTATAGTACCCCGTACATCCTACAGTATCCTCCATGATTACAGCGAATTAACAAGACAAACTCCAGATCTCACTTTGTCTTGTAAATTCACCAAATCAATAAAAAGAACTATATGACCAACAGAGCATGTGGTTTACAATGCATTTGAGCTCAAGAATCCGCTATAGTACCCCGTACATCCTACAGTATCCTCCATGATTACAGCGAATTAACAAGACAAACTCCAGATCTCACTTTGTCTTGTAAATTCACCAAATCAATAAAAAGAACTATATGACCAACAGAGCATGTGGTTTACAATGCATTTGAGCTGAGGAATCCGCTATAGTACCCCGTACATCCTACAGTATCCTCCATGATTACAGCGAATTAACAAGACAAACTCCAGATCTCACTTTGTCTTGTAAATTCACCAAATCAATAAAAAGAACTATATGACCAACAGAGCATGTGGTTTTACAATGCATTTGAGCTCAGGAATCCGCTATAGTACCCCGTACATCCTACAGTATCCTCCATGATTACAGCGAATTAACAAGACAAACTCCAGATCTCACTTTGTCTTGTAAATTCACCAAATCAATAAAAAGAACTATATGACCAACAGAGCATGTGGTTTACAATGCATTTGAGCTCAGGAATCCGCTATAGTACCCCGTACATCCTACAGTATCCTCCATGATTACAGCGAATTAACAAGACAAACTCCAGATCTCACTTTGTCTTGTAAATTCACCAAATCAATAAAAAGAACTATATGACCAACAGAGCATGTGGTTTACAATGCATTTGAGCTCAGGAATCCGCTATAGTACCCCGTACATCCTACAGTATCCTCCATGATTACAGCGAATTAACAAGACAAACTCCAGATCTCACTTTGTCTTGTAAATTCACCAAATCAATAAAAAGAACTATATGACCAACAGAGCATGTGGTTTACAATGCATTTGAGCTCAGGAATCCGCTATAGTACCCCGTACATCCTACAGTATCCTCCATGATTACAGCGAATTAACAAGACAAACTCCAGATCTCACTTTGTCTTGTAAATTCACCAAATCAATAAAAAGAACTATATGACCAACAGAGCATGTGGTTTACAATGCATTTGAGCTGAGGAATCCGCTATAGTACCCCGTACATCCTACAGTATCCTCCATGATTACAGCGAATTAACAAGACAAACTCCAGATCTCACTTTGTCTTGTAAATTCACCAAATCAATAAAAAGAACTATATGACCAACAGAGCATGTGGTTTACAATGCATTTGAGCTGAGGAATCCGCTATAGTACCCCGTACATCCTACAGTATCCTCCATGATTACAGCGAATTAACAAGACAAACTCCAGATCTCACTTTGTCTTGTAAATTCACCAAATCAATAAAAAGAACTATATGACCAACAGAGCATGTGGTTTACAATGCATTTGAGCTGAGGAATCCGCTATAGTACCCCGTACATCCTACAGTATCCTCCATGATTACAGCGAATTAACAAGACAAACTCCAGATCTCACTTTGTCTTGTAAATTCACCAAATCAATAAAAGGAACTATATGACCAACAGAGCATGTGGTTTACAATGCATTTGAGCTGAGGAATCCGCTATAGTACCCCGTACATCCTACAGTATCCTCCATGATTACAGCGAATTAACAAGACAAACTCCAGATCTCACTTTGTCTTGTAAATTCACCAAATCAATAAAAAGAACTATATGACCAACAGAGCATGTGGTTTACAATGCATTTGAGCTCAAGAATCCGCTATAGTACCCCGTACATCCTACAGTATCCTCCATGATTACAGCGAATTAACAAGACAAACTCCAGATCTCACTTTGTCTTGTAAATTCACCAAATCAATAAAAGGAACTATATGACCAACAGAGCATGTGGTTTACAATGCATTTGAGCTGAGGAATCCGCTATAGTACCCCGTACATCCTACAGTATCCTCCATGATTACAGCGAATTAACAAGACAAACTCCAGATCTCACTTTGTCTTGTAAATTCACCAAATCAATAAAAAGAACTATATGACCAACAGAGCATGTGGTTTACAATGCATTTGAGCTGAGGAATCCGCTATAGTACCCCGTACATCCTACAGTATCCTCCATGATTACAGCGAATTAACAAGACAAACTCCAGATCTCACTTTGTCTTGTAAATTCACCAAATCAATAAAAAGAACTATATGACCAACAGAGCATGTGGTTTACAATGCATTTGAGCTGAGGAATCCGCTATAGTACCCCGTACATCCTACAGTATCCTCCATGATTACAGCGAATTAACAAGACAAACTCCAGATCTCACTTTGTCTTGTAAATTCACCAAATCAATAAAAAGAACTATATGACCAACAGAGCATGTGGTTTACAATGCATTTGAGCTGAGGAATCCGCTATAGTACCCCGTACATCCTACAGTATCCTCCATGATTACAGCGAATTAACAAGACAAACTCCAGATCTCACTTTGTCTTGTAAATTCACCAAATCAATAAAAGGAACTTGATGACCAACAGAGCATGTGGTTTACAATGCATTTGAGCTCAAGAATCCGCTATAGTACCCCGTACATCCTACAGTATCCTCCATGATTACAGCGAATTAACAAGACAAACTCCAGATCTCACTTTGTCTTGTAAATTCACCAAATCAATAAAGGGAACTTGATGACCAACAGAGCATGTGGTTTACAATGCATTTGAGCTGAGGAATCCGCTATAGTACCCCGTACATCCTACAGTATCCTCCATGATTACAGCGAATTAACAAGACAAACTCCAGATCTCACTTTGTCTTGTAAATTCACCAAATCAATAAAAAGAACTATATGACCAACAGAGCATGTGGTTTACAATGCATTTGAGCTGAGGAATCCGCTATAGTACCCCGTACATCCTACAGTATCCTCCATGATTACAGCGAATTAACAAGACAAACTCCAGATCTCACTTTGTCTTGTAAATTCACCAAATCAATAAAGGGAACTTGATGACCAACAGAGCATGTGGTTTACAATGCATTTGAGCTGAGGAATCCGCTATAGTACCCCGTACATCCTACAGTATCCTCCATGATTACAGCGAATTAACAAGACAAACTCCAGATCTCACTTTGTCTTGTAAATTCACCAAATCAATAAAAGGAACTTTATGACCAACAGAGCATGTGGTTTACAATGCATTTGAGCTGAGGAATCCGCTATAGTACCCCGTACATCCTACAGTATCCTCCATGATTACAGCGAATTAACAAGACAAACTCCAGATCTCACTTTGTCTTGTAAATTCACCAAATCAATAAAAGGGAACTTTATGACCAACAGAGCATGTGGTTTACAATGCATTTGAGCTGAGGAATCCGCTATAGTACCCCGTACATCCTACAGTATCCTCCATGATTACAGCGAATTAACAAGACAAACTCCAGATCTCACTTTGTCTTGTAAATTCACCAAATCAATAAAAGGAACTATATGACCAACAGAGCATGTGGTTTACAATGCATTTGAGCTGAGGAATCCGCTATAGTACCCCGTACATCCTACAGTATCCTCCATGATTACAGCGAATTAACAAGACAAACTCCAGATCTCACTTTGTCTTGTAAATTCACCAAATCAATAAAAGGAACTTGATGACCAACAGAGCATGTGGTTTACAATGCATTTGAGCTGAGGAATCCGCTATAGTACCCCGTACATCCTACAGTATCCTCCATGATTACAGCGAATTAACAAGACAAACTCCAGATCTCACTTTGTCTTGTAAATTCACCAAATCAATAAAGGGAACTTGATGACCAACAGAGCATGTGGTTTACAATGCATTTGAGCTGAGGAATCCGCTATAGTACCCCGTACATCCTACAGTATCCTCCATGATTACAGCGAATTAACAAGACAAACTCCAGATCTCACTTTGTCTTGTAAATTCACCAAATCAATAAAAGGAACTATATGACCAACAGAGCATGTGGTTTACAATGCATTTGAGCTGAGGAATCCGCTATAGTACCCCGTACATCCTACAGTATCCTCCATGATTACAGCGAATTAACAAGACAAACTCCAGATCTCACTTTGTCTTGTAAATTCACCAAATCAATAAAAGGGAACTTGATGACCAACAGAGCATGTGGTTTACAATGCATTTGAGCTGAGGAATCCGCTATAGTACCCCGTACATCCTACAGTATCCTCCATGATTACAGCGAATTAACAAGACAAACTCCAGATCTCACTTTGTCTTGTAAATTCACCAAATCAATAAAGGGAACTTGATGACCAACAGAGCATGTGGTTTACAATGCATTTGAGCTGAGGAATCCGCTATAGTACCCCGTACATCCTACAGTATCCTCCATGATTACAGCGAATTAACAAGACAAACTCCAGATCTCACTTTGTCTTGTAAATTCACCAAATCAATAAAAAGAACTATATGACCAACAGAGCATGTGGTTTACAATGCATTTGAGCTGAGGAATCCGCTATAGTACCCCGTACATCCTACAGTATCCTCCATGATTACAGCGAATTAACAAGACAAACTCCAGATCTCACTTTGTCTTGTAAATTCACCAAATCAATAAAGGGAACTTGATGACCAACAGAGCATGTGGTTTACAATGCATTTGAGCTGAGGAATCCGCTATAGTACCCCGTACATCCTACAGTATCCTCCATGATTACAGCGAATTAACAAGACAAACTCCAGATCTCACTTTGTCTTGTAAATTCACCAAATCAATAAAAGGGAACTTGATGACCAACAGAGCATGTGGTTTACAATGCATTTGAGCTCAGGAATCCGCTATAGTACCCCCGTACATCCTACAGTATCCTCCATGATTACAGCGAATTAACAAGACAAACTCCAGATCTCACTTTGTCTTGTAAATTCACCAAATCAATAAAAAGAACTATATGACCAACAGAGCATGTGGTTTACAATGCATTTGAGCTGAGGAATCCGCTATAGTACCCCGTACATCCTACAGTATCCTCCATGATTACAGCGAATTAACAAGACAAACTCCAGATCTCACTTTGTCTTGTAAATTCACCAAATCAATAAAGGGAACTTGATGACCAACAGAGCATGTGGTTTACAATGCATTTGAGCTGAGGAATCCGCTATAGTACCCCGTACATCCTACAGTATCCTCCATGATTACAGCGAATTAACAAGACAAACTCCAGATCTCACTTTGTCTTGTAAATTCACCAAATCAATAAAGGGAACTTGATGACCAACAGAGCATGTGGTTTACAATGCATTTGAGCTGAGGAATCCGCTATAGTACCCCGTACATCCTACAGTATCCTCCATGATTACAGCGAATTAACAAGACAAACTCCAGATCTCACTTTGTCTTGTAAATTCACCAAATCAATAAAAGAACTATATGACCAACAGAGCATGTGGTTTACAATGCATTTGAGCTGAGGAATCCGCTATAGTACCCCGTACATCCTACAGTATCCTCCATGATTAAAGCGAATTAACAAGACAAACTCCAGATCTCACTTTGTCTTGTAAATTCACCAAATCAATAAAGGGAACTTGATGACCAACAGAGCATGTGGTTTACAATGCATTTGAGCTCAGGAATCCGCTATAGTACCCCGTACATCCTACAGTATCCTCCATGATTACAGCGAATTAACAAGACAAACTCCAGATCTCACTTTGTCTTGTAAATTCACCAAATCAATAAAAAGAACTATATGACCAACAGAGCATGTGGTTTACAATGCATTTGAGCTGAGGAATCCGCTATAGTACCCCGTACATCCTACAGTATCCTCCATGATTACAGCGAATTAACAAGACAAACTCCAGATCTCACTTTGTCTT
This sequence comes from Mesorhabditis spiculigera, assembly GCA_958295435.1. Classification (NCBI taxonomy): domain Eukaryota; kingdom Metazoa; phylum Nematoda; class Chromadorea; order Rhabditida; family Rhabditidae; genus Mesorhabditis; species Mesorhabditis spiculigera. Next base: position 80,711 of record CATQJA010002607.1, on the reverse strand, counting down.
GTAAATTCACCAAATCAATAAAAAGAACTATATGACCAACAGAGCATGTGGTTTACAATGCATTTGAGCTCAGGAATCCGCTATAGTACCCCGTACATCCTACAGTATCCTCCATGATTACAGCGAATTAACAAGACAAACTCCAGATCTCACTTTGTCTTGTAAATTCACCAAATCAATAAAAAGAACTATATGACCAACAGAGCATGTGGTTTACAATGCATTTGAGCTCAGGAATCCGCTATAGTACCCCGTACATCCTACAGTATCCTCCATGATTACAGCGAATTAACAAGACAAACTCCAGATCTCACTTTGTCTTGTAAATTCACCAAATCAATAAAAAGAACTATATGACCAACAGAGCATGTGGTTTACAATGCATTTGAGCTGAGGAATCCGCTATAGTACCCCGTACATCCTACAGTATCCTCCATGATTACAGCGAATTAACAAGACAAACTCCAGATCTCACTTTGTCTTGTAAATTCACCAAATCAATAAAGGGAACTTGATGACCAACAGAGCATGTGGTTTACAATGCATTTGAGCTCAAGAATCCGCTATAGTACCCCGTACATCCTACAGTATCCTCCATGATTACAGCGAATTAACAAGACAAACTCCAGATCTCACTTTGTCTTGTAAATTCACCAAATCAATAAAAAGAACTATATGACCAACAGAGCATGTGGTTTACAATGCATTTGAGCTGAGGAATCCGCTATAGTACCCCGTACATCCTACAGTATCCTCCATGATTACAGCGAATTAACAAGACAAACTCCAGATCTCACTTTGTCTTGTAAATTCACCAAATCAATAAAAAGAACTATATGACCAACAGAGCATGTGGTTTACAATGCATTTGAGCTGAGGAATCCGCTATAGTACCCCGTACATCCTACAGTATCCTCCATGATTACAGCGAATTAACAAGACAAACTCCAGATCTCACTTTGTCTTGTAAATTCACCAAATCAATAAAAAGAACTATATGACCAACAGAGCATGTGGTTTTACAATGCATTTGAGCTGAGGAATCCGCTATAGTACCCCGTACATCCTACAGTATCCTCCATGATTACAGCGAATTAACAAGACAAACTCCAGATCTCACTTTGTCTTGTAAATTCCCCAAATCAATAAAAAGAACTATATGACCAACAGAGCATGTGGTTTACAATGCATTTGAGCTCAGGAATCCGCTATAGTACCCCCGTACATCCTACAGTATCCTCCATGATTACAGCGAATTAACAAGACAAACTCCAGATCTCACTTTGTCTTGTAAATTCACCAAATCAATAAAGGGAACTTGATGACCAACAGAGCATGTGGTTTACAATGCATTTGAGCTCAGGAATCCGCTATAGTACGCCGTACATCCTACAGTATCCTCCATGATTACAGCGAATTAACAAGACAAACTCCAGATCTCACTTTGTCTTGTAAATTCACCAAATCAATAAAAAGAACTATATGACCAACAGAGCATGTGGTTTACAATGCATTTGAGCTGAGGAATCCGCTATAGTACCCCGTACATCCTACAGTATCCTCCATGATTACAGCGAATTAACAAGACAAACTCCAGATCTCACTTTGTCTTGTAAATTCATCAAATGAATAAAAACAACTATATGACCAATAGAGCATGTGGTTTACAATGCATTTGAGCTGAGGAATCCGCTACAGTACCCTGTACATCCTACAGTATCCTCCATGCTTACAGCGAATTAACAAGACAAACTCCAGATCTCACTTTGTCTTGTAAATTCCTACCTTATATAATTTTGGAGTGTATCTCTGTGCGTGTGTGTGTGTGGATGTCACTTTCGAGGCCCGATTTGAGGGCCTTCCCGTGTCCAAAATGCCCTAATTCTCCGTCACCCGGGGGAATCGACCCTCCTCTTTCCGATGGCGCTTTCAGAATCCCGATAAAATACAAGTTTACAAAGTTAAAGCCGGTTTTATTGATTTTTGGGGGCCCGGGAGGGCTAATTTGCATAATGTGAAAAAATACAAATTTCCTCATTCTTGCCAGTTGCACTCGCGAGTTTGGTCGTCTCTTTGGATCTGCCTCTCGATGTCTTTCCTTCCCCTGCCCCAGGCAGTCCTCTTGAGGTATAAAACGGGTGTTTGGCGCGTGCTGCCAAGCATTGCATGGCGTAGTGGTAAGCGCTTCGCCGTGCTAATCCAACCATCGGAGGTTCGATCCTCGGATATCGTAGTTGTTTTGCTTTTTGCTCGGAAAGTGCGTTTCGGAGCAGATTTCCGTGTAGGGACGTTATTATGAAGTTAGTCACTCAAGCCGCAGCCTATAGAATGAAGCGACCCGCTCAAGCATGCGCCGCAGGCCAAGGAATCAAGCTAACTGCTCAAGCTAGCGCCGCTGGCTTTGGAACGAAGCTAGCCGCTCAAGCTAGCGCCGCAGGCTTTAGAACGAAGCTAGCCGCTCAAGCTAGCGCCGCTGGCTTTGGAACGAAGCTACCCGCTCAAGCTAGCGCCGCAGGCTTTGGAACGAAGCTAGCCGCTCAAGCTAGCGCCGCAGGCTTTAGAACGAAGCTAGCCGCTCAAGCTAGCGCCGCAGGCTTTGGAACGAAGCTACCCGCTCAAGCTAGCGCCGCAGGCTTTAGAACGAAGCTAGCCGCTCAAGCTAGCGCCGCAGGCTTTGGAACGAAGCTACCCGCTCAAGCTAGCGCCGCAGGCTTTAGAACGAAGCTAGCCGCTCAAGCTAGCGCCGCAGGCTTTGGAACGAAGCTACCCGCTCAAGCTAGCGCCGCAGGCTTTGGAACGAAGCTAGCCGCTCAAGCTAGCGCCGCAGGCTTTAGAACAAGCTAGCCGCTCAAGCTAGCGCCGCAGGCTTTGGAACGAAGCTACCCGCTCAAGCTAGCGCCGCAGGCTTTGGAACGAAGCTAGCCGCTCAAGCTAGCGCCGCAGGCTTTTGGAACCAGCTAGCCGCTCAAGCTAGCGCCGCAGGCTTTGGAGCGAAGCTAGCCGCTCAAGCTAGCGCCGCAGGCTTTGGAACGAAGCCAGTCGTTCAAGCTCGCGCCGCAGGATTTAGAACGAAGCTAGCCGCTCAAGCTAGCGCCGCACGCTTTGGAGCGAAGCTAGCTGCTCAAGCTAGCGCCGCAGGCCTTAGAACGAAGCTAGCCGCTTAAGCTAGCGCCGCAGGCTTTAGAACGAAGCTAGCCGCTCAAGCTAGCGCCGCAGGCTTTGGAACGAAGCTACCCGCTCAAGCTAGCGCCGCAGGCTTTGGAACGAAGCTAGCCGCTCAAGCTAGCGCCGCAGGCTTTAGAACGAAGCTAGCCGCTCAAGCTAGCGCCGCAGGCTTTGGAACGAAGCTACCCGCTCAAGCTAGCGCCGCAGGCTTTGGAACCAGCTAGCCGCTCAAGCTAGCGCCGCAGGCTTTGGAGCGAAGCTAGCCGCTCAAGCTAGCGCCGCAGGCTTTGGAACCAGCTAGCCGCTCAAGCTAGCGCCGCAGGCTTTGGAACGAAGCTAGCCGCTCAAGCTAGCGCCGCAGGCTTTGGAACCAGCTAGCCGCTCAAGCTAGCGCCGCAGGCTTTGGAGCGAAGCTAGCCGCTCAAGCTAGCGCCGCAGGCTTTGGAACGAAGCCAGTCGTTCAGGCTCGCGCCGCAGGATTTAGAACGAAGCTAGCCGCTCAAGCTAGCGCCGCACGCTTTGGAGCGAAGCTAGCTGCTCAAGCTAGCGCCGCAGGCTTTAGAACGAAGCTAGCCGCTTAAGCTAGCGCCGCAGGCTTTAGAACGAAGCTAGCCGCTCAAGCTAGCGCCGCTGGCTTTGGAACGAAGCTACCCGCTCAAGCTAGCGCCGCAGGCTTTGGAACGAAGCTAGCCGCTCAAGCTAGCGCCGCAGGCTTTAGAACGAAGCTAGCCGCTCAAGCTAGCGCCGCAGGCTTTGGAACGAAGCTACCCGCTCAAGCTAGCGCCGCAGGCTTTAGAACGAAGCTAGCCGCTCAAGCTAGCGCCGCAGGCTTTGGAACGAAGCTAGCCGCTCAAGCTAGCGCCGCAGGCTTTGGAACGAAGCCAGTCGTTCAAGCTCGCGCCGCAGGATTTAGAACGAAGCTAGCCGCTCAAGCTAGCGCCGCACGCTTTGGAGCGAAGCTAGCTGCTCAAGCTAGCGCCGCAGGCTTTAGAACGAAGCTAGCCGCTTAAGCTAGCGCCGCAGGCTTTAGAACGAAGCTAGCCGCTCAAGCTAGCGCCGCAGGCTTTGGAGCGAAGCTAGCCGCTCAAGCTAGCGCCGCAGGCTTTGGAACGAAGCTACCCGCTCAAGCTAGCGCCGCAGGCTTTGGAACGAAGCCAGTCGTTCAAGCTCGCGCCGCAGGCTTTAGAACCAGCTAGCCGCTCAAGCTAGCGCCGCAGGCTTTGGAACGAAGCTAGCCGCTTAAGCTAGCGCCGCAGGCTTTAGAACGAAGCTAGCCGCTCAAGCTAGCGCCGCAGGCTTTGGAGCGAAGCTAGCCGCTCAAGCTAGCGCCGCAGGCTTTGGAACGAAGCCAGTCGTTCAAGCTCGCGCCGCAGGCTTTGGAACCAGCCAGTCGTTCAAGCTCGCGCCGCAGGCTTTAGAACGAAGCTAGCCGCTCAAGCTAGCGCCGTAGGCTTTGGAACCAGCCAGTCGTTCAAGCTCGCGCCGCAGGCTTTAGAACGAAGCTAGCCGCTCAAGCTCGCGCCGCAGGCTTTAGAACGAAGCTAGCCGCTCAAGCTAGCGCCGCAGGCATTGGAGCGAAGCTAGCCGCTCAAGCTAGCGCCGTAGGCTTTAGAACGAAGCTAGCCGCTTAAGCTAGCGCCGCAGGCTTTGGAACGAAGCTACCCGCTCAAGCTAGCGCCGCAGGCTTTAGAACGAAGCTAGCCGCTCAAGCTAGCGCCGCAGGCTTTGGAACGAAGCTACCCGCTCAAGCTAGCGCCGCAGGCTTTAGAACGAAGCTAGCCGCTCAAGCTAGCGCCGCAGGCTTTGGAACGAAGCTACCCGCTCAAGCTAGCGCCGCAGGCTTTAGAACGAAGCTAGCCGCTCAAGCTAGCGCCGCAGGCTTTAGAACGAAGCTAGCCGCTTAAGCTAGCGCCGCAGGCTTTAGAACGAAGCTAGCCGCTCAAGCTAGCGCCGCAGGCTTTGGAACGAAGCCAGTCGTTCAAGCTCGCGCCGCAGGCTTTAGAACCAGCTAGCCGCTCAAGCTAGCGCCGCAGGCTTTGGAACGAAGCTAGCCGCTCAAGCTAGCGCCGCAGGCTTTGGAACCAGCTAGCCGCTCAAGCTAGCGCCGCAGGCTTTGGAGCGAAGCTAGCCGCTCAAGCTAGCGCCGCAGGCTTTGGAACGAAGCCAGTCGTTCAAGCTCGCGCCGCAGGATTTAGAACGAAGCTAGCCGCTCAAGCTAGCGCCGCACGCTTTGGAGCGAAGCTAGCTGCTCAAGCTAGCGCCGCAGGCTTTAGAACGAAGCTAGCCGCTTAAGCTAGCGCCGCAGGCTTTAGAACGAAGCTAGCCGCTCAAGCTAGCGCCGCAGGCTTTGGAACGAAGCCAGTCGTTCAAGCTCGCGCCGCAGGCTTTAGAACCAGCTAGCCGCTCAAGCTAGCGCCGCACGCTTTGGAGCGAAGCTAGCTGCTCAAGCTAGCGCCGCAGGCTTTAGAACGAAGCTAGCCGCTTAAGCTAGCGCCGCAGGCTTTAGAACGAAGCTAGCCGCTCAAGCTAGCGCCGCAGGCTTTGGAACGAAGCCAGTCGTTCAAGCTCGCGCCGCAGGCTTTAGAACGAAGCTAGCCGCTCAAGCTAGCGCCGCTGGCTTTGGAACGAAGCTAGCCGCTCAAGCTCGCGCCGCAGGCTTTAGAACGAAGCTAGCCGCTCAAGCTAGCGCCGCAGGCATTGGAGCGAAGCTAGCCGCTCAAGCTAGCGCCGTAGGCTTTAGAACGAAGCTAGCCGCTTAAGCTAGCGCCGCAGGCTTTGGAGCGAAGCTAGCCGCTCAAGCTAGCGCTGCAGGCTAAAGAAGGAGGTAACCGCTTAAACTTGCGCCGCAGGCTTTCTCTCGAAGCAAACCGCTCAAGCTGGGGCCGCTGGATAAGGATCTGGCCGATCAAGCATGCGCCGCAGGCTTAATAACGACACTAGCAATTTAAGCTTGCGCCGCATGTCAATACAAAGAGGTTTGCATGGGAGATGCGTTTTTCTTTGTTCAGGGTGACTTTATGTGGAAGGGCGCTCGATTCATAGGGCCTAGACGGGGTCCAGCGGTGGAGAGTCGCGAAGCGGCTCCTCCCCCGCTGGTCATCAAATGAATAAAAACAACTATATGACCAACAGAGCATGTGGTTTACAATGCATTTGAATGCAGGAATCCGCTACAGTACCCTGTACATCCTACAGTATCCTCCATGCTTACAGCGAATTAACAGGATAAACTCCAGATCTCACTTTGTCTTGTAAATTCATCAAATGAATAAAAACAACTATATGACCAACAGAGCACGTGGTTTACAATGCATTTGAATGCAGGAATCCGCTATAGTACCCCGTACATCCTACGGTATCCTCATTGCTTATAGCGAATTAACAAGTCAAACTCCAGATCTCACTTTGTCTTGTAAATTCATCAAATGAATAAAGAGAACTATAGGGCTACCGGTGCATATTGTTTGCAATGCATTTGAGTTCGGGAATGCGCTAAACGGTCCTATCTGAAGGCTTTATACCGAGTAAGGGAACATCGAAGTAGTGAAAGGGGTTAATTGCGTTAATTTTGTGATTTAGCGCTTGACAATGTGGTTTAGTCGGGCATCCGAATATGTTGCGGCAGCCGATAGCCCCGAGCGATTCCCCTCAGCACCCTGTGGAAGGTGCAGTTCTCTAAAAGTATTGGTTTTTTGGAATGGGGTGCATGAGACGAACGCGCGGCGGAGCAGTTCAGCTCGCATTTCTTGGCGGGCAGACGTCCGGCGTTTTTCCTAGAAGGAATGTTGATAACCGCGAGCTTCTTGGTTAACCAGACCGGAAATTGTTGGCACAAGGAGTGCACGCCCACGGTCCCAGCGAGTCGTTAAGCTCCCGATAATTGCCACATTCCGGACATTCTCCATTTTCCTGCAAAGCGACTCGTCGGGTAGCATTCATCGTTTTCCGCCAATTGAGGTAATTGAAATATGCCGAGTCGTGATGATTCTTTCAGCGAAATTATCGTGCTTTCCCCTTACATTTTTTTTAACAATAGTCAAAATTACGGCACTTGACATGTCCGCCTAAGCCTAAGCCTAAGCTTGACAATTTTTCTGGGGGTAAAGAAACCCCCCCCCCCGCCCCCGCTACACGGCGGTTTCAGCGCTGGCCCTTCCTCCCCCGCCCCAATTCAAATTTTGAATTTGAATGGAGAATTTGGCCGAATGCTGGACGGATGGGCGTACGGACATTAGAGATTTATATATAGTAGATTCCCACATGGAACGTTATGAATTAAAAGCAAATTTTTGCCATAACTCCAGAACTTCTGTAACAAAATGGCTATAGGTTTTGTCATTTGCGATTTGGGGTCCAATTTTGGTAACATTCGGATGTAAGGCGGCTGAATCCACAGCTGGTCTTTTTCTAGGCCACCCTGTAGTAATTCAAAGACCAGTCCCTTGGATGCCCAAATAAACCTACATGATTGACGGTGGGTGGGCGGCCGACGGTCCGCCGGGCTGGGGGCAGCTGGAAATACAGGGTGTTTGAATAGAAAACACCCCCCCGCCCCCGCGAAACTCGACCGGGAAGGGTGCAGGGACGTAGCGTAAGGTCGAAATCGAAATCCGAAATCGGTCATGGCCATTTTTCGAAATTATTTTTGATTTTGATCGGTGTTCTGGATATTTCCATAAACAAAATCAGCCCAATAAAAAATGACAAGTTTAAAAATGTTACTCCTGGCACGCGGCTCGAGCCCCGGCCCCGGCCCCGACGCAATACCCGGCCCAGGCCCCGGCCCCTCCCCGATACCCAGCCCCGGTTTTGGCCGCCGCCCCTTGCTACTGTTTTCAAGATGGTTTTTACTTCTATAAAGCATATTTCTCTAAAATGTTTTGCCTGTGGCGCTGGGTTGTCATTAGTATATCAATTGTCCATAATATTTTCCGCCTGCGCCTTTTCTGTGGCATTTTCACTCGAATTTGAGGGTATCGAACGCTTTTTCGAATTGTGTTTTGTTAGCAGCGCTGTTAGTGTTGCAGTTTTTCGGACGTTTAATAAGGGCGACCGGAGGGTAGGTAAGGCCCCCCCAAAAAAATTTGGCCGTAGCTACTCCCCTGGAATGGTCCAATCGGAATGGTAGTTAGACCATTCGAAAGGCCTTGAAATGGTGAATTTGCCACAATCTTCAAACACATGTTTTTATCTAAACCCGCGATTTTACAACGCATTTAAAGGGATGCCGACGGCATAGTCCATCGAGTCGGTCCGATCCGATACTGCTGGGTCAAGTTAGAGGCGGGTGTTTTTATTTGGAAATCGGGCCTCAAAGGTCACATCCACACACACTCACAGACAAAGATGCGCGCCAAAATCAACTATAATAATTTTCTTGACGCGTCTGTCCGTCCGTCTGTGTGAAGCCGAATTCAACTCGAAGGGGAAAGGAGCTAGAGCTTAGCTCTCTTCGGATTCGGATAGAGCGTGGTCAGAAACCCCCAAACTGATAAAAAAAATTATGAAAAACTTTTAGTTTAAATTATTAAAATTAACTTTGGAGGTTTTTCCTTAGTAACAGGGGTGGGGACGGAGGTTGGGGTGATTTCGGAGATAGTGAGCCAGGTCGCGCGCGTTTCGTGGATGAAAATTTTCACGGGGGATTTCATTTCTTTTTTTTCTCTCATTCCATCCGGTCGGTCGTTATTTTTGTTTTTTAAGGGGATTTCAGCGATGGGGGGTATCTAAAGCCATCGGGAAGGTATTTAGGTAGTTTTTGAAGGGGATTTCGGCTAGGGGAGGTAGCTTAAGCCATCGGGAAGGTATTTAGGTAGTTTTTGAAGGGGATTTCGGCTAGGGGAGGTAGCTTAAGCCATCGGGAAGGTATTTAGGTAGTTTTTGAAGGGGATTTCGGCTAGGGAGGTAGCTTAAGCCATCGGGAAGGTATTTAGGTAGTTTTTGAAGGGGATTTCGGCTAGGGAGGTAGCTTAAGCCATCGGGAAGGTATTTAGGTAGTTTTTGAAGGGGATTTCGGCTAGGGGAGGTAGCTTAAGCCATCGGGAAGGTATTTATGTAGTTTTTGAAGGGGATTTCAGCCATGGGGGGTATCTGAAGCCATCAGGAAGGTATGTAGGTAGTTTTTGAACGGGATTTCGGCTATGTGGGGCATTGATGGAGGTGGGAAATGATGTGGTGGAGTGAGACATGGAGGGTAGCCCGAAGGCCAGATGGTTGCAGTCGCGAAGCGACTGTAACCATCTGGTTATATAAGGCAGGATTACGCAAAAGTGTTTTTGCGAGTTATTTCTGCATAGATCAATTTGCATACGATCAATTCACGCCAATCGATACCTTTCGAGGAGTAGATATCGATAGATCTTGAGATCATCAAAATTGGACACTGAACGGCCGAAATAAGAGCCCTTGAAACGGGCCCATTTCTTAGAACTTTTCTCGAAATTTTCTGTTATTTTCTTTGTTTCTGTTATCTGGCAAAATTTTCCAAGTTTCGAAAAGTTTTGGCGCTGCCCCTCCGCAAATTCCGTTTTGCGAGCGCAAGCCGGGAGGTTGTCCCGTGTGCCTTCTTCGAGTGAAATGTGCTGTCCTTCCACCGAAAAGTCACTATCCCGAAACATTACGCATAATTTTGATAGGGAATCCGATGGAAAATGGCATTTGGCAGGGAAAACAACGCTGTCATTTTTCGGGCTGGCGTCACTTTTCTGGGTAATGACTGTTCGGGGCCACATGCTCCTCTCTGCCATCCCCCCTCTCAGTATTTTTTTGTAGATATCATGATGAGGCCTGAAGCTGTGTGCGGGAGTATTGCCCTGTTCAAAAAACTTCAACATCCCGGAAACACTTTATTCGTATACACAACATATTCAGGAATGCAAAGCGACAAGACTCGACTCCTGGGCCGGCGTCGACCAGCCGTTGCTCACCTCTAAACAAAAAATGAGATCATTGCATCTTTGATTTATCGGGAGTAGAATTTTGCGATTTGTCTCTACGGGCTCACTCTAGGAGGGTCTTCTTTTCAAAAGACATCGCAGTGACTTTTCAAGGTGGTGGAAAGAGCCGTTCTCAAAACGCTACCGCCGGACCGCCAGAGTACGGCACATGACGCTCGAAAAATCCCCCAAATCTTTTTCTAAAGGCACGCCCCAACAAGCGGAGTGTTGAGATGACCGCATGGTTTTCCCCGTTGAATGCCATTTTCCGTAAAAATTCCCATGAAAATTGTGCACTTTGAAACTCAACTCGATAGAAGTACGGGGTGTCCCCCAAAACCCAAATAGCGATCGACAGCCGTACTCGATTTTGACGATTTAGGTATCTAACGAAAGCACTCGACAAGCTGATCGGGCCGGGTTTTTTTCCGATTTTCGAAATTCGGGAATTTCTTGCTCGTTTTTCGGCATTTTTCATGCTTAAGTCAGCTTTTTCGAAAAATTGCGTTTAACCGGCTTAAGGGCCATCCCAGCTACATGGCAACTGGACTGTCGCCAAAGTTGTGACAATTTTTGATTTTGTACAAAATTGTTTGGTCGGAGAAGCATCAGACATTCGGTCCATTTCGCCGGGAACATCAGTAATTTCAACAAAAATTCCGGAATTTCGAAAATTAAAAAGCGCATATCTTTTCAGCTGGTGGAAAGTCAGTGCGAAAAATTGGAGGGCGTCTTTCTACACCACCTTTCAAAGCGATTGCGATGGGGTCTGCTTTTTTATGTCGATAGATTCTACTCAACGGTTACCCCGTTCGCGGGCTGACGGGTGACGGAGCAGGCTCTGCCCTAGAGAATGTCGTTGTTAATACAAGGTGCATTACTGCGGAATGCTCGCTAAATCTGGGGTTTACGTGCATATGGTTGAAATTAAGAACGCCTCTTTCCCGCCATGTTTTCTTTCTCATTTCCGGATAAACTGGCAGCGCCTCGATGTGCGCAGAAAATTCTCTTTGAATTGGATCGGGATTTAGCCGGAGAGAAACCACAGACCGACGGAATAGGAAATTCATTAACCTAACAAAGTACGGCCCATGCCATGTTATGCGGAATTTTTGCTGATTCCGCATAGCAATACTTTTCTACTTTTAGCTTTCAAATGTGACCGCACTCAATATACAGGGTGTCCCAAAAAAAGCACCTCCCTCTAGCGGCGCGGAGGAAGCTCGGATCGGGCTGATTTTTATAGCATTCAAAAGCTCTCGAAAAGGCGAGAAAACAAGCCTACTTCGTTTTTCAGATTTAACCTGATTCCATCGACATGTAACAATTTTCAAAAAAGCATGTAATTTTTCAAGACGATTTCGCAATTAGCATGCAAATCCCCCATAAATCAGTGATTTTCATAGTTTTTGGACTTAAAATGCGCGAAAAAAAATACATAATAAAGTAATTGAACCCTCCTTGTTTTCTCGCCTTATCGAGAGCTTTCGATAGAAGCCTAAATCGTGAAAATCGGGCCGACTGTCCGCCGCTGGAGGGGGTGTTTTTATTGGGACACCCTGTACAACTAGCTAGAAGATTCGCTACCTCAAGGAATTTGCAACATAGAAACACAAGGACTGCATCCATGGTAGAACACGATGGGGCGGGAGGGGGGAGGAACGAAAGGGTAGCGAAAGGTGAGGTTGTGAGCGTTTTTTGTCTTGTCATCGGAGTTTGCAAGAATTCTGTAAGGTGAACAATAGCATGGACTCGGGCGGGGCAGGGTAGAAAAGTCGCGAAGCGGCTTTTCAACCCTTGATTTCAACCCAGTTAATAATTGTCGTCTCCGAAAATTGTGCGCCATAATTTGTTCGAAATGTTGTGCCTTGGAGCTACCATCAACGAAGAGTATCTTACCCCTTGTCCACGAGCAGCAGGCACAACGGCAGCAGCCGGAGCGGCCGCAGCAGCGGGAGCGCCTCGTGCGTTGCGGACGCGCCGCCCCGGTTCCACATCATTGTCGAATCCCTGGAATAAGAAAGATTCAGAAGGCCCAGGCCCTTTCCGGAAATTTTGTATACGGCGGATACAAAAATCGACCCATGCAGCATTTAGCGGCTTGTTATCCGAGGTTAAAATAGGTCTATCCGAAACTATCAGGTTGGAAGGCAAGTCGTGTCGCCGGTATTTTGAAAGGCTCCATTCTGAACAGGCGATATGTCATTTTGTAGCCCTCAGACTGAACCGTCTTGAAGAGGACGATCTTGGCCGATTCTCACACACATTTCGAAATCAACATTTCGAAAACTCATGCTTGACCACTGGTATGGGATTTTGAGCAAAGTTCTGAGAAATGAGGTAAATTGCAAGGACCCATATCAAGGCAATGTGGTATCCAATTTTGATGATCTCAAACAAAATCTATTGATATCTACACCTCGAGGGCTATCGATTGGCAATAAGGGTACCGCTTGCAGATTATGCAATCAGAGACATAGCGTAATACAGGCCCCGCACCCCCCCATCTCTGAAATCGGCCGCGGCCCGAAAAACTCATAAGGCTGACCCTTATGATTTTTTCTCAAAAATCTTTCTGACGATGACGCTATTTATTTGGGGGTTTAAGACCATTTTTAGTGCGATCCAATCTATCTTTCCAAAATTTTCCGCCCGCGGCGTTGTTTTTTTTTCCTTAATGTCGCAGTTTTGCAAATTTTTCACGCCCCACCTCCGAAATTTTTTCTGGCTTCACCCCTGTATGTATGCAGAGATTACTCTCTAAGACACTAATGCGTAAAGTTGTGAAAACTTCTTGGGCCTGTAAGTCGGTATTCCTTGATTCTGGGAGGTCCAAAACCCTTCCCGGAAACGATTAAGCCTGACGGCTGCAAAATTACATGCAACGAAACGTTGAGAATGGAGCTCTCCGCGATTTTAGCCAGCCTTTCAAAAGACCGGCGGCAGGGCTTCCCTTCCAACCTGATAACAAACAACAATCCTGTATTACCGCTTAGAACCCTGGTAGTTTTGACTTACAACTATGTTAATTCGATAAATTTGAGTATTTACCAGCGTCGCCACCAAAATTTGGTTCCCCCAATAACAACTCCCCCCACCCCCCGCTAACGGTCCAGAGCCTTTGCCATCTCTTATAATGCCCGATAAAGCACTCTTTTTGCAGTAACCAGAAAACCGCGGTAAACTATGAACGGCAAGTAAGGATTGTTGTGATTGAGGATACGATGCAACCCTGATATAATTTTGTGACAGATCGTAGTCAAGGCGGCTAGATGCTGAAGGGGTCGTTTTTCGGTCGGCCCGCTCCTTTTTTATAGGAAAACCGCAGTAAAAAAATCTTACCGGGTCAGGTGAAGCGGCACGTCGGGCCTGTAAAAATACAATTGCTTTGGAAATACGGCGAAAGAAAAGACTGTTGACATGCCCTAATGGCCTAGTGTATGGTGTCGCTTTTGATTTTTTGTTGCCGGATTCTGGAAGATTATGAAAAGGGAAGAATATCATAGCCTCAGACCGGTAACGGTTTAAAGGTCGCTAAGCGGATTTTCAAACTTGGTTTTGCCAAAATTTGATTAGAAATACAACAACTTGCAAAGCGTTTTGGTTGTAATTTGGTCGCATTTTTTATATTTTGAAAAAAGCTTTGTAAAGTTTTTCAATCGTTATAAATAGTTAGAAAGTTTTAGACCCTTGTTATCCTATCAATATATAAAAAGTTTTTGTGTGGCCCTAATGACCCTAACATGACCAACAGATAGCAGATTTTACAAAATCAACTATTTTCAACGTTAACTTTAAGTTTTTGTAGAATTTTCGAAAACCCTATTTGTAAAGAATCAGCAAATCATACGCCGGAAGCTGCGGTGGCCTATATAAAGGGCGCAAAGCGTGTTCATTTGTTGTTATCGGAAATCAAGTGAATTATGGAAAGTGAAAAATATTGTTGGATCAGACGGGGCCAGGGTTGAAAAGTCGCGAAGCGGCTTAACAACTCTGGGTTATATTAGAAATGTCTTTGGATCAATAAAAAATCTGCCTTACGGGTGGCAGTGGGAGGGGAGCCGGAGCGGGACGCGGGTGCCTAGCAGCACGGTCGGGCTAAAGGAATATACAGTAGCGGTCAAAAAGATGTCCCGTCGGGAAATTGTTTGCTGTTCGAAAACCACAGGCCCAAATTTTATGAAACTCTGCCCCTAGGTCAACGTCTGTACGGAGAATCAGATGATGACCACGAAATCGGCCCAAAATTTGTTTTAGTGGTCAAACTTGCATTTTTCAAAAATCTTGAGACCTAGGCGGGGCATTTACAGGTTGACGCGCAAGTCCATTAGGTCGAAAACTGCGAAAAACGCCTCCATACAAATGTTTGCTAGCCTCGATGTGTGTTGTCCTGCTAGTGAGAGCTTTTGAGAGGTTGAGAGTGAGACTCACCTGTTGCCTGAGGGGCGGCTGTTGCTCTCGCTGTGGCTGCCGCTGTGGCTGCTGCGCTGGCGCGTTGCGTTGCGGGTTGGGCTGCGGAACCTATAATCCCAAATGTTTTGAAAGGGGGTGACGGCCAGTTCGCCTCATCAGGAAGGTTTTTCCACTCGCCATCGAGTCTCATAACGTTTGATCTGTCTCCCGCGGGGACATCTTTTTGACCGCTACTGTACCATAAAAAACTTCAGGTTTGAAACTTTGCTAAAATCCTTTCCTCGACAATTAGTAGAAAAATAAAAGCGTGCAGGCGATCTTTCTTACAAGGAGACTTTTAGGCGCCTACGAGATTTGGTCATGTGGTATAGGTCATTCGTTTGAGCTTGAAATCATGAGCAAACCCGATTTTTGAAAAAGCTGAGTTATTTACAAAGCAAGGTAACTATGACTTCTACGCACTGCCATATACCTAGAAGAAGGGCCCGGGTTCAATACCAATTCATTTTAGAAAACGTATGGTTTTTTCTTTTGTTTTGCAATCGTCCAAGTGCGGTCTAAAGATACGAATCCCTACTGCCTTTCCTTTCCAGACAATTTGATTCTGGGGAGCGTTTATTAAAATCCCATTTTCGATGCGGTCGATATCTATGGTCAGGCTGGAATCAGTCTTGAGACCTAGGCTGGGGCATTTACAGGTTGACGCGCAAGTCCATTAGGTCGAAAACTGCGAAAAACGCCTCCATACAAATGTTTGATAGCCTCGATGGCTGTTGTCCTGCTAGTGAGAGCTTTTGAGAAGTACTCACTTGGTGCCGGACGGGAAGCTGCCGCGCTTGTTGCTGCACTTGCGGCTGGACTTGTTGCTGCGCTTGTTGCTGCGCTTGTTGCTGCGGGCGGGGTGGGGCGTTGTCTGGTGGTACCTATAATCCCAAATGTTTTGAAAAGGGGTGACGGCCATTTCGCCTCATCAGGAAGGTCTTTCCACTCGCCATCGAGTCTCATAACGTTAGATCTGTTTTTCGGCGCGCCTTGGCGAGCTGATTACGAATCTGTAAAAGCATCAATGGAAGCTCCATATGGGGAAAAGTTGTGTGGCTACAAACCCGGAAAATGCTCAAAAATGGTCCCTTGAATGCCTGCACCAATTCGAGAATCAAAATTTAGAAAAAAGTTAGTGCGTCTTTTTCAGCAAAAATGCTCTTTCGATGACTGGGAAACATTAGGTTTATGAGGATTTTGACAAAGCCTCTCCTACCATACCTTTCCAATCAAACTCCCCTTGCACAAAACGGAAGACAAATTTTTTTTACAAAATTGTCGTAAACCTTGCAACTCATTCAAAAGAGCATTTCTGTTGAACAAGATGCAATATCTAACTTTTCCTAAATTTTGATTCTCGGATGCGTACAGGCCTTTAAAGGGAGCATTTTTGAGCCTTTTACCAATTTTGATGCCTCATAACTTTTCCCATATGGAGCTCCCGTTGATTCTTTTACAGAGGCGCATCGAAAGACATATCTGACGTTATGAAATTCGGTGCTTCCAGGTTATCGGGGGTCGGTTATTTTAGCGGGGGTCGGTCGCGAACTTTTTTCTATAATATCGTGCGGCTCGGCTAACTAAAATCTGGCCGTTTTTATAGACTTGTGTGCCGTTTGAAATGGTTCTGGACTGAAAGCGGGGGAGGAGACATTAAGAAAAACGTCATAAAACCTGTAGAAAATTTTTTTCTTTTTCGGTCTAACCTATATGAAAATGGCTAAAACCGCGCTATAACCCTAGATTTCGTGACTATAGGCTAAAAATTTTTATAATTTTTGATTACCGGAAGCTACTAAAAACAGTATTCATAATAAACTACAATTTATCACTAGGCAGCAGGGCCGTAACAAACCCAAATTTCGGGGGGGGGCGACCCCAAAAATTTTTCACCAATATGACTAAAATTACAGCGCCGCAGGCAAAATTTTTGAAAACATAGGGTTTATAACACTAAAACTCGTGTTAAAAATAGCCAAAAACAGCGCCGCAGGCAAAAAATTTTTTGGAAAAATTAAATCATAAGGGAAAAATAATCATTAAAAAACCCTTATGTACTTTTCGGCCTTCGGCCGATTTCGGGGGGGGGCGGCTCGCCCCCTCGCCCCCTCTTTCGGGCCTACTAGGCAGGTATAGGCTAAACAAAAAGAAGATGCCAACCGTCCCCCGCTAAAATAACCGACCCCCGATAACCTGGAAGCACCTGAAATTCGATGCCGAGTTGAAAGACTTCCCTAGTAAACCCACGTCGCCTAAACCCGTTTCGCCTAAGCCCATATCGCCTAAATTATTGATCATATATTCACTGCAGCACCTTTGACCAAAAACGCCATCTTTCCAAATTCACATAGGCTTTTTATTATTTTATCACATAGTTCTAGAAATTGTTTGTAAAAATCACGTTTTGAAGCTGATTGCATGGCTTTCGTTGAAGAATTTCCAGAAATACCTTTAAAAGCCTACAAAGCAATCACAAAAATTTCGTGATCAAACCTTTTGGTCAAAAATTCGGCTATGAAAATGACCAAAAATTTAGGCACAATGGGTTTAGGTGAGTTAGGTCTTAGGAGGATTTAGACGACGTGATCGGAACTCATTGAAAAGCCCTTCCAATGAAGGCATCACCTGAGGAGCCAGAATCGCTTCATCAGCGTGTCCCTGGGCTGGTGTCAGGGGGGAACGGGGTGGGAACAGCTGAAAAAATAAATCTGAATAAAATACGTGTAATGAGCAAACACGCTACTCATTTAACGTATTTTCTCTAATATACGGGGCGTGCAAATAAACACCCCGCAGGCATTGCGCCGTGTTACACCTAATCGATTCCGAAATCGGACCAGAGGGGTCTCAGAGCCTAAATAACCACAATCCTTGGTATAGCCCGACCGCTACAGCGGTTCACGATTTATAGCCAAAATATTGTTTTCAATGCGATTTTCAACAGTGGTTTCGGCTATCTTTTTGAACTTTTCATCGATTCGCATCGGCTTCCGGCTCGAAATTCCTCATTTCGCTTAGGGTCCGAGTGGATTTTTGCTTGTAAACAACCATTTCATAAACCTCTATTTAGCTTAAAGGGATACCCAACCTTTTCGGCACCTCAAAAAGCAAAAACCATGACGCGGGCGGGGGTCGAACCCGGGCCCCCGCTTTCAAGACCTGGATGCTAGCCATTAGGCCATAGTGGCAAGCCATTGGTCGAGATGGGGGCGCCACAAGGGGGAGAGGAGGCCGAATTCGGTGCGGCAATGGGCATCCATTACCGCACAAAATTCGCGCGTCATTTGTACTGCCCGGAATACATAACTATATATCAGGTTGGTAGATAAGTCCTGTCACAATTTTTTGAAAGCGCCCTAGAAAGCCGCAGAAACGTCGGATTTTCACTTTCGATCCATGATTTGATAGATCTTGGGACGCGCTACTTGGGCAAAACCCGATTTGTGCCCACAGTGGCTCGCTGTCGAGTTGCAGCTCCGGGAAGTTTTTGATAAAATCTTGAGAAAGCTATTTAGCGTACTATCTCTGCATAGAGAAATTTGCATGCGATACATTCAACACCAATCGATAGCACTCGAGGAGTAGATATCGATAGATGTTGAGATCATCCAAATTGGACACCGGATGGCCGAGATCCGACTCCTTGAAATTTGGTCCATTTCTTAGAACTTTTTCCGAATTCCCATACATTTAGACAAAACCTTCTCCGCGCGCTCAAAAACCAACTGGCAAGATTTGTGGAGATGCGCAAAATGTATGGGAATTCGGAAAAAGTTCTAAGAAATGGACCAAATTTCAAGGGGTCGTATCTCGGCCATCCGGTGTCCAATTTTGACGATCTAAACATTTATCGATATCTACTCCTCGAGAGCTATCGATTGGTGTTAAAGGTATCGCATGCAAATTTCTCCTTGCAGAGATAGCACGATAAAAAGCTTTTTCAAAATTTTATGAAAAACTTCCCGGTGCTGTAACTCGGCGTCCTGCAACTTTTCGTCCTTGTGCGGCAGCTCCCATTATAGAACAGCCCCAAGGCCTATCAAATCAGGTATCAAACGTTAAAATCGGCCATGTCTGCGGCGATATAGATAGATTTAAAAAATTTGTGACAGGACTTATCTACCAACCTGATATTCCGCCAAAACATTGGGTATCCCTTTAAGGCGTGTCAATATAGGGTTGTCAGAAAGAATTCTAGGGCTAAAGAAGCCTTCCTGCATCATTTTCACTTAATATTAGAAGGGCGATTCCAAGGAAAACTTTTTCAAAAGCGCATTCTAAAGTTTACTTTCGTTTCTCACCAATTACTGTGTGGGCTATGACTAAGGATTGTGGTTATTTAGGGTCTGATACACCTCTGATCCAATTTTGGGATCGATCGGATGTAATACTTCCAAAGACCGGAGGGTGTTTTTTTGGGGACACCCTATATGCCCCGAAACTCTATTTCTTTTGTTTCATCTATCAACCCTAAGGGGGATTATAGCATAATTCCCGGCCTCTTTTATTTCTCGCTTTTTTGGTAGAAATTGAACTTTTTTTGCAGCGAACGCTCTAAATCCAAGTTGAAGTACCAATAGAATCAGCAAAAAGCGATAAAAGCCTCTATAATTACATTGAGACCGTATTTAAGCGAAATAACCGGCTGGTGATTTGCGCATAATTTCCGAGGGGAATTTGGTTCGGAAGTAGTGATGAAAATGCAAACGTTCGTTACCTCATGTCGTGGCGGCGGCGTTATTGGCGGGACACGATCCTGAAAACATGTTCAGATGGGTCATATTGTCGAAATTCATGATCTAAAAATTTCATGGCGCCTACATCTCCTCACGCTCCATTTTGCATCAGCCAGGATCCCCGGGAATTCCCCCAAATAAAAAGCCCAACAATCGTGGCCGTAAGATCAAAGATACACTAGTGCAACATAAGGGTATTTGCTATTTATGCAACGGTTTTCTATTTTGAAAGAAGGCGAGACCACAATTTTCCGTTGCAAAAAAGCGTGTAATTGGGCCGAAAAGCAGGTATCCGGCCAAATATTTTCAGACGGGAACGAATTTTCGCAAGGTCTTGGAAAGCCGGGCCTAACTAGTCGTGGTTTTCCCCCGAGTACCTCAAATCCCTTACTTTTCACCTCAAAACCCGAAGATGGCTGATTTATGCAAAACTCGTTGTTTTGCCCGTCGACTCTAGTGCTTTTGAAGCTTGGAAAAAACAATTCCCATCCGGATTGCCCTCGAACCGTTGCAGAAAAAGGAAAGAATTCTTATTCAAGCTCCTGATGTACGGTACCAACCCTCCACGCCCGCGTCCGGTATCCATCGGCGAGCTGCGCCTCGTGGCTATCGATCTGAAGGATAACAGGCATTATCCTACTATACATAAAAGATGATACTTAACTTAACTTGCTTTAACATGCTAACGACGTAAAACAATTTTTATTTAGAAGCGGATGCTAACCTGCAGTTGGAGATTCTGTAGAGTTCCGGGAAGCTGTTCGTGCGTTTCCAGCTGCTTCTCGAGCTGAATGAGTTCAATATTGGAATCGTTACCCATCAATAACGCTTTGGATACTGGATTGCTAGCCCGGAGGGGGGCGCGGGAGGGGTTGCTTTGCAGCGAGAGGCCTTTTCCCAGCTGTACGACGAAGTGTTAGACAGCACCCCGGGGACGTTTGCTACGTTTTTGTTAGACATTTTGACGACGCCATCGGATAGAGCGCCGAAAATTATACTAAGAGACCAGCGCCCAAAGCCCGTTTCGCGGGCCTTGGGCGCTGGAATGCGGCCTTTGCATGAAAAGTTTGGCTTTCTGATAGCTCGGGTCATGCGGACCCCTCCACCCCCCGACCACACGCGCGAGTGCAACCGGCAAGAATGAGGAAATTTGTATTTTTTTCACATTATGCAAATCAGTCCTCAGGTACCCACAAAAATTAATAAAACCGGCTTTAACTTTGTAAACTTGTATTCTATCGGAATTCTGAGAACGCCATCGGAAAGAGGAGGGTCAATTACCGCCATTGACGGCGAATTAGCGCATTTTATACACGGGAAGGCCCTGGAATCGGGCCTTGAAAGTGACACCTATACACACACCTACAGACACGCCAAAATTATACAAGGTAGGACCTTAAATGTTGGCGGTGCGTTGCCAAAAAAGAGGATTCCAATGCTACCCACCAGTGTGATAGCGTATCCGAGTTCTATCTTCTGGGCTGAATGGTGTTCCTCCAGTCGACGCATCACGGCCCTGGCCCCTTCGAGGTTCTCGCGGGCGAGCTGAAAGTCGCGTTGATAAAATGGCCTGCACACAAAATCCCAAACATTTTTCAAAAATTCTAAAAATAATCTCCGGTAGGGAACTTTTGCGACATCCAGGATAAATGGGGATCAAAATTTTGCCATAACCTTTTTTTATTCATCATATTCATCATATTTTTTAACATCGTTTTAAAAGACGCGGGAAGGCCCGGACAAATTCAGCATCAACCCGGTCCCAATTGCAAATTTAGCATAGAGCGTCTCTGCTCCCTCGCGTCAACCGTATTTTGCACTAGCATTTTCTTTCTTTAATCGAATGTAGTTTGAATATTTTTCAATATGGAAAAATTTTCGGTGGCGCGATTTTACCCAATGAAAATTGTAATCCTGATGAAATCAGATCGATTTGTTTTATTGCTATTTGTATGTTGTATGGGATCTAACTGATTCGAAGCCCGTAAACCCCGATGGGTTTAAATATTACATCAGTCATTCTAAATCTTCTTTTTGGTGTGGTTTTTTCCAAATCCTAATATGCTTCTACCAAACAATCAGCAGCGTGCCGCGGTTTCCGATCACCTAGGCTCGTCAAGCCCAACCTGGAGTTATTTTCGGTACTGTCCTATCCATTTAGACTATTAGCCGGGTTGAAAAGCCGCTTCGGCAAAACTCACTATTTTTCACACGCAAAATTTTCATTCATTTTTTTGGGCGTTAAAGCTAATTCCCCTATACGATTTTTTAGCATGCTATCGATTGGCGTTTCGGAAATACCAAAATCTTATAAAATTAACTTCTCCAGGTAACTCGGTTTTGACGAATTTTTCTGTTGAACCAGAAATTTCCGTTACAGTTCATTAAAGGAGACGTTTTTGGTGTGAATTGAATTTTCAGCCCACACCAGAATCTTAGTTTTGTGCAGAATTTTACGTTGTTTCCGAACCTGTTTACAGAAGCTGCAGTTGCGAGGCTAGCTAGCACCCGAAATGGCACACTTTGAATGGTCATGAAAATGCCAGAAAAATCTTTCCACATCATACTCCGGAAAAGATGCGCTTTCGAATGTGCTTTGGCACGTCAATTTCTCCGCATTTGACTCCAAAAGTCTTTTTAAACGTGTGGTGGTGGTCGACCAATCAAACAGCATCGATTTTCGAAGCTCTTTAGGAAATTAATATTTTTTAACTTCTTCAACATGACCATTTTGCAGTTTCTGTAAACTAACGAAAAATTCTCCACAAAATAGGATTGATGGGGACTGAAAATCGAATTCATACAAAAAACGTCTTTTTGTTAGTAAATTTATCTGGTAAACCGACGAGCACGCGTTCCTCGTCGGCAGTGTCGATTTCTTGAAGTGCCATCCGTCTGCCTTCGTGTGCAGCTGTGTGGATCAACTAAATTTTCAAGTGAAGCAGAAAAAAATTGGTTTCCCCCCCGTAATCCTGTCCCGACACCTGGGGATAAATGGGGTAAAGTCACTACCCCGAGAAGTCATTACCCCGAAAAGTCACTACCCCGAAAGTCGCTACGCCGAAAGTCACTACCCCGAAAAGTCACTACCCCGAAATAATTTGCATGATTTTCATAGGAAAACCGCATGAAAACTGGATTTTTCCGGGAACAACAAGGCTATCATTTTTCGGGGTAAACGATTTCGGGGTAGTGACATTTCGGGGTAATGACCGGACGCCCTCCTCCACGTTAGCCATCCTCAAGCTAATATAAAAATCTGTGCGATGTTCTGTTTGTTAGGCACCGGGGTTCTGGACCGTTAGCGGGGGAGTTTTAGCACGGGTGGCAACCACTTTATGTCTTCCACCTATATGTATCCTGTCTTTTATAGCCTTTTAGTAGTTTTTGATTGTTAGGAAGTTAAAGAAAATTTTTCAAAAATTCGTCAATTTTGATTATTTTTATATTGCTTTTAGATCTAAAAAACTATGTAAGCAGCGATGAAAAAAGATTTATTTAATTAAGATAATGTTTAAGTGTTCCGAAGACACAAGGAAAAGTTTGGTTTGAAGTTGATTTGAAGAGTTTGAAGCCTACGGGGTGACGAGGAGCTGGGGCCGCGATCACTGGCCGCTCGGCACCGCCAAGACGGCGACTCTGGGATGTCTTCATCGTCGGAGTAGCCGGTGTTTGGGTGGCTGAAGGCGAGGTTGGCGCCTTAAAGTTGCAGTAGCCTTGCAATGAACGTGCAAATATTGAAAACTGCAATAATGCCATAGGACCTTTCGAGAAAACAGGGCCGTTAGACCGAGCTACCGACGGCGCTCAAGCTTGCACGGCAGGGTTAGAAACGAAGCTAGCAGCTCAAGCTTGTACCTTAGGCTTTATGGCGAAGCTAGTCACTCAAGCTACAAGATGTTCAACTTTGCGCCACTTTTTTACAGACCGCATAAACGGGTCATGCTGTAATTGTTTGTACAAAAAGCAGCAGGCAGGCTAGGTTTGGGTCACGTTATTTGGAAAGCCCCCCAATTGATGTGCCGAGACGCGGGCCCAGCTGGGGAGAGTCGCGAAACAGCTCCTCTCCACGGGTTTCTGGGAGGCGCTGATGTGAAAGCGTGTGTCCTAAGGCTATTGCTTAGGTGGTTGGCTCGGTTGACGGGGGTGGCTATTGCTTGGTCATAGACCGGATGTCTATTTCGAAAATTTTTATGGTGAATCCGTATCTTCCAGGCGCCACACAAGAGTTAAAATCTTTCATAAAAAGTCATTCCAGGCCCTCAGAACTCAAATGGAAGCATTGGTGCCAAAAGGCAAAAAAAATAAAAAAACGTGAGCGGACCCGAACCCTAGAAAGATTCGCCATACCCCGCCAACTGTACCACAAGGCCACAAGACCATACAGGGTGTCCCAAAAAAATCCCCCCCCCCCCCCTAGCCGGCCGCAGACCTGTCGGATTTTTACGATTTAGGTATCCATCGAAAGCTCTCGGAAACAACAACAAGAAAGCGTGGAATTGCGTTTTGAACAAGAAAGTCTGTCCTTTTGGCTTGAAAAATGCCGAAAATGAGCAAAAAATTCCGACATTTGGCAAATCCGCAAGACGTGCTGGACTCGCCTTTCCGAGAGCTTTCGATATATACCTAAATCGTAAAAATCGGACACGTCTGCGGCCGGCTAGGGGGGGGGGGGATTTTTTGGGACACCCTGTAGTGATGGGCCAAGGGGGAGGGCTAATGAAGGCAGGGGGAAAGATCTGCAAAATGCAAAAACTCAAAAAATGCTACAGCTTTGATTGTTCTGGGTAACTTCTGTTAAAAATTAGATCAATCGATTCGTCTCGTCGAGCTCTGTGCAAATTTTCAAATCGAAATTCGATTGGAGCTGAGACCATCCCCTTACTAGGTGTGGTATATGATATCTCGTGCTACTTATTAGTGTCACCAGTTTCAACCTAGCTCGCGCCGATCAGCCTCTTTTTCTGCAAACAATTCCCTTTACGTGCCCTTTAACAATTACTAGATCGTCAGTTTTACCGGATCCGTTGAGCAGCACACGTAGATGAACGGCGACATCAGACAGAGCAAGATGGTCGCCAGGTAGCTGTAGAAGGCTAAAAACAAAATACGTGCATTAGGAGTGGATTACGAAGGTATTGATTTTGAAAATTAGGAACTGTCAGGCATTGTGACGTGACAAGTGAGAATGCCCAAATTTTCGAAGATGAATTCATGTCACCGAATGTGCCATTTCGACGACTGGCATTTTTCATAATGCCGCCTTTTCATAATGCTACTTTTTTTGGTCAACGGGAAGGACGCGGGAATATGATTTTTTTCTATGGGCCTCGGCTGCTCTATTCGGTAACGATCCGAAGTGTAGGCCATATTGCCTTGAAAAATTCGATCTTCGAGTCTAAGAACCTAAGATCTTGGTTAAAATATGTAAAGTTATTGTTCTCAGTTATAGTTGCAAACCATTCTCTGAATAAAAAAAATATGATAGATGAAAAATGCACTCTTTTGGTAACACCTCTCCCGATAAAAAAGCGGCACTGTGAAAAAGCGGAATTATTAAAAGGCGGCATTTTGAAAAGCGTCATGAAAAAGCCATAAATTGTTAGGCGGTACTACGGAAAACGAGATTATGATAGCAAATCGGCCCAGACAACATGTCATTTCGGCCACTCAAAAAAGCGTTTTTCAAGGAGGACATCTCCCACATCCATGTCAAAAATCAGCCCGAAAGGCAGTCTGAAACCCACTGTTATTCAGTGCAGGCGTATCCCATTGCTCTTCTCCTTCGACGCCTTCTAGTGTACTTGTAGTGTAGTCGTGCCGGGGAAGGTCTAAAACGTCGTTTTGTAAGCTTTTGAAGCGATCAGGAGTAGCGAAGCCTTTTTTTATTTTGAAGACTTATAAATGCGTTAAAAAGGCCGCGATGTGAAAGTGCTCTTTATTTTTCCCGATTTCCGGCCGAGGGTCGACATTTGCGGTCTTAAAAAAAGTTTTACGAGACCTTAGGAACTTTTCGCCGCTCAGAACCCGAAAGCTAAACTCTAGGAAGCTCCCCAGCCGGAGAGACCCCCGAGATAGTAGGCCTGACGGAGAGGCGCAGACGAAAAGAGGGCGCCGAGGCGCGGAATAGGCGGGCTGGGGGGGGGCTGGTTACGAGACGCTTACCAACTAAAAACCAGACACCCATCCCCCGCCTAACGCAAAACACCCACCGATGACGGGCTTCGGGCTTTGATGCTCGGTGGCCTCGATGGTTTCATCGAGCACGTTAGTCGTGTAGGAATCGAAATCACCTGAATATATCCGATCAAATCAACAATACAAAATGCCCCAAAAAATACCACCTCTAGCCGTCGGTAGGAGTCTCCGATCGGCATGATTTTTATACCATTCGAAAACTCGCGAAAAGGTGAGAAAACAAGCGGATTTCATTTTCTAAGATTGAATCTCATTCTAACGACACCCAACGTTTTTCGAAAAAGAAGGTAATGTTGGGGCCCGGAATAGGCGGGCTAGGGGCAGGTTGCGAGACGCTTTACCAACTAAAAACCAAACACCCCACCCCACGCCCCACCGATAACGCAAAACACCCACCAATCCCCTCAGCATCTAGATCCTGTGCGCACTCGTCGGTAACATTCACCACCGTATCCGTCTCGCTGTAAGATGACGCATCCACCGATGGGCGTGATGGCGGCGAGGTTGGCGCCTTAAAGTTGCAGTAGCTTTGCAATGAACGTGCAAATATTGAAAACTGCAATAATGCCATAGAACCTTTCGAGAAAACAGGGCCGTTAGACCAAGCTACCCACGACGCTCAAGCTTGCACGGCAGGGTTAGAAACGAAGCTAGCAGCTCAAGCTTGTACCTTAGGCTTTATGGCGAAGCTAGTCACTCAAGCTACAAGATGTTCAACTTTGCGCCACTTTTTTACAGACCGCATAAACGGGTCATGCTGTAATTGTTTGTACAAAAAGCAGCAGGCAGGCTAGGTTTGGGTCACGTTATTTGGAAAGCCCCCCAATTGATGTGCCGAGACGCGGGCCCAGCTGGGGAGAGTCGCGAAACAGCTCCTCTCCACGGGTTTCTGGGAGGCGCTGATGTGAAAGCGTGTGTCCTAAGGCTATTGCTTAGGTGGTTGGCTCGGTTGACGGGGGTGGCTATTGCTTGGTCATAGACCGGATGTCTATTTCGAAAATTTTTATGGTGAATCCGTATCTTCCAGGCGCCACACAAGAGTTAAAACCTTTCATAAAAAGTCATTCCAGGCCCTCAGAACTCAAATGGAAGCATTGGTGCCAAAAGGCAAAAAAAATAAAAAAACGTGAGCGGACCCGAACCCTAGAAAGATTCACCATACCCCGCCAACTACAGGGTGTCCCAAAAAAAACGACCCATCTGGCATTTCGCCGTGTTACATCCAATCGGTCCCAAATTTGGACCAGAGGTGTATCAGACCCTAAATAACAACAATCCTGAGTTATAGCCCTGTAGCAGTAGTAGTTCTCGAGTTATAGCGAAAACAAACTTTATTTTCCATTTTTCATAGGGTTTTCGTGGAATTAGACCCCCAAAACATTAAGCGAAAATGATCCGGTAGGCCTTCTTTACCCTAAGAAATTTTTTCCAGAGTAAAATTGATTAAATAAACTTTGATTTAAGCGATTTTTACAACGCAAAATTACGCAAGTTCTTAAGCGAAATTAGGGATTCACAGCCGGAAGTCGATGCAAATCGATGCAAAGTCCAAAAAGATAGCCGAAAAAATGCTTCAGAATTCCGGGAAAAACAGTATTTTCGTTATAACTCGAGAACGACTGTAGCTATGGGGCTATAAGTCAGGATTGTTGTTATTTAGGGTCTGATACACCTTTAGTCCAAATTTGGGACCGATTGAATGTAACACGGCGAAATGCCAGATGGGTCGTTTTTTTTGGGACACCCTGTATACCACAAGGCCACAAGACCATACAGGGTGTCCCAAAAAAATCCCCCCCCCCCCTAGCCGGCCGCAGACCTGTCGGATTTTTACGATTTAGGTATCCATCGAAAGCTCTCGGAAACAAGAACAAGAAAGCGTGGAATTGCGTTTTGAACAAGAAAGTCTGTCCTTTTGGCTTGAAAAATGCCGAAAATCGAGCAAAAAATCCGACATTTGGCAAATCCGCAAGACGTGCTGGACTCGCCTTTCCGAGAGCTTTCGATATATACCTAAATCGTAAAAATCGGACACGTCTGCGGCCGGCTAGGGGGGATTTTTTGGGACACCCTGTAGTGATGGGCCAAGGGGGAGGGCTAATGAAGGCAGGGGGAAAGATCTGCAAAATGCAAAAACTCAAAAATGCTACAGCTTTGATTGTTCTGGGTAACTTCTGTTAAAAATTAGATCAATCGATTCGTCTCGTCGAGCTCTGTGCAAATTTTCAAATCGAAATTCGATTGGAGCTGAGACCATCCCCTTACTAGGTGTGGTATATGATATCTCGTGCTACTTATTAGTGTCACCAGTTTCAACCTAGCTCGCGCCGATCAGCCTCTTTTTCTGCAAACAATTCCCTTTACGTGCCCTTTAACAATTACTAGATCGTCAGTTTTACCGGATCCGTTGAGCAGCACACGTAGATGAACGGCGACATCAGACAGAGCAAGATGGTCGCCAGGTAGCTGTAGAAGGCTAAAAACAAAATACGTGCATTAAGAGTGGATTACGAAGGTATTGATTTTGAAAATTAGGAACTGTCAGGCATTGTGACGTGACAAGTGAGAATGCCCAAATTTTCGAAGATGAATTCATGTCACCGAATGTGCCATTTCGACGACTGGCATTTTTCATAATGCCGCCTTTTCATAATGCCACTTTTTTGGTCAACGGGAAGGACGCGGGAATATGATTTTTTTCTATGGGCCTCGGCTGCTCTATTCGGTAACGATCCGAAGTGTAGGCCATATTGCCTTGAAAAATTCGATCTTCGAGTCTAAGAACCTAAGATCTTGGTTAAAATATGTAAAGTTATTGTTCTCAGTTATAGTTGCAAACCATTCTCTGAATAAAAAAAATATGATAGATGAAAAATGCACTCTTTTGGTAACACCTCTCCCGATAAAAAAGCGGCACTGTGAAAAAGCGGAATTATTAAAAGGCGGCATTTTGAAAAGCGTCATGAAAAAGCCATAAATT
The DNA here is from genome assembly GCA_958295435.1 of Mesorhabditis spiculigera. Lineage (NCBI taxonomy): Eukaryota > Metazoa > Nematoda > Chromadorea > Rhabditida > Rhabditidae > Mesorhabditis > Mesorhabditis spiculigera. Next base: position 52,242 of record CATQJA010002607.1, on the reverse strand, counting down.
GTTAGGCGGTACTACGGAAAACGAGATTATGATAGCAAATCGGCCCAGACAACACGTCATTTCGGCCACTCAAAAAAGCGTTTTTCAAGGAGGACATCTCCCACATCCATGTCAAAAATCAGCCCGAATGGCAGTCTGAAACCCACTGTTATTCAGTGCAGGCGAATCCCATTGCTCTTCTCCTTCGACGCCTTCTAGTGTACTTGTAGTGTAGTCGTGCCGGGGAAGGTCTAAAACGTCGTTTTGTAAGCTTTTGAAGCGATCAGGAGTAGCGAAGCCTTTTTTTTATTTTGAAGACTTATAAATGCGTTAAAAAGGCCGCGATGTGAAAGTGCTCTTTATTTTTCCCGATTTCCGGCCGAGGGTCGACATTTGCGGTCTTAAAAAAAGTTTTACGAGACCTTAGGAACTTTTCGCCGCTCAGAACCCGAAAGCTAAACTCTAGGAAGCTCCCCAGCCGGAGAGACCCCCGAGATAGTAGGCCTGACGGAGAGGCGCAGACGAAAAGAGGGCGCCGAGGCGCGGAATAGGCGGGCTGGGGGGGGGCTGGTTACGAGACGCTTACCAACTAAAAACCAGACACCCATCCCCCGCCTAACGCAAAACACCCACCGATGACGGGCTTCGGGCTTTGATGCTCGGTGGCCTCGATGGTTTCATCGAGCACGGTAGTCGTGTACGAATCGAGATCACCTGAATATATCCGATCAAATCAACAATACAAAATGCCCCAAAAAATACCACCTCTAGCCGTCGGTAGGAGTCTCCGATCGGCATGATTTTATACCATTCGAAAACTCGCGAAAAGGTGAGAAAACAAGCGGATTTCCTTTTCTAAGATTTAATCTCATTCTAACGGCACCCAACGTTTTTCGAAAAAGGTAATTTTGCAATGGGAATTTCGCGATTCGCGCGCAGATTTCGCGTAATCAGCAGTTTTCCTTGTTTTTGGACGTTTGTTTCCAAGTTTCGCGACAAAAATATATAATAAAGGAGATGAGCCCGCTTGTTTGCTGGCCGTTTCGTTTCCTTTCAAGCCCGATTTCATGCCTGGCCTTTGCATGGGGATTTTTAAAAGGCGCGAGCGCGAGAAGATTCGAAATGAGCCTCCTAACGCCTCGCATGCAAATAAAGATATTTCCGCATGTTTTAAATACGCTAAAATAAGGTATAAACCGTCATATTATTCAAACCCCGATAATTTTTGCCCCCGACGCAGATTTTTGCCCCCGGCCAAATAGGACAGTACCGCAAACTGCCTTGTCTGAGAATATCTGATTTTTGGTTTCTTGAATATTTTTATCGATTGACCAGGGTTGAAAAGCCGCGGAGCGCCCTGGGCCCCGTCTAGGTCCGATCACAAAAAGGCTATGCATATTCTGCTCGAATCCCGCTGACGAAAATGGGAAATCGCCTCGGTGGCCTGATTTTATAGGCGATATCCACTTCCGGCGCATGCAAAATGCCTGACAAAGGCCCTTTCACAAAACCCTAAATTTAATGTCGAAAATGGTAAATTTTGAGAAAAATAAGTCGGCAGTCATCTTCATTCCATCACGCACCAAACGACATACCAAACTTGTTCGAAAACTTCTTCTCTGACCCGTTATGAGCGGAACATACATCCGGAAAGGATGCAAATCTACACCGACACACAAAGGCCATTTTTTTATATATAGTCAATTGATAGATGGTATAACTTTCGTAAAAAACATTGCTAAAAATTCAAATAATATGGACATCAAAATTTCAAGAATCTCTGCTCCTTCATCTCCTTCTTTTCACTAAAAAATTTTGTCGAAAAAATACACTTAGAAATGTCATCTTTAAGGAGATCTCGTGATTTTTAGAAAAAAGGACCTTTAGGAAAGATGACTTTTGGGAAAAATCGTCCTAGGTAAGATGACTTTAGGAAGGAGAACCAGGCCCATTTAACTCTCATATACACTCCCAGGACAAAAGATGCAGAAGACGCTGAATCATCCATTGAAACCCACCATCTCCGGCTCCAGGTACGCGAAATTTGGCACTTTGAAGCTTGCGCGCTGCCAGCGTGCTTTGCATCTAAAACCCGGCGTTCGTTCATAACTCAAGGACGCACATTTTCGAGCACTTCCGCATCTCGTTGTGTCATTGGGGCCAGGAGGTCGCCGACAAAGTGCACCTTAAAATTAGGTTGCGTTCGAGCAGCAGGAGGTGGACTTCCAAGTCACCGGGGAGGTTGTATTAGAGGGAGGGAAGTATTTCTCGTAATTTTGAGCAGCTACAACGCTTTTTAGTGGTTCAAACTGCTCACAAACAGTAAGGAACACAGTCGAAGCACAGACAGGAGGGTTTTAGACCGCGGCCCCGGCCGCGGCAAAAATCTGGCTTTTTTCCAAAAAAAAAACGTCCCTGAACGTGCCCTGGAAAATGATAAAATTTTTTTGAGGGGTTAGATTAGAGGGGGTGGGCGGGCTATATTAGAGGAAATACGGTATACGATATTTTAATAGTACAGTGCTCCACATAATCTTAGGTCCACCTTCAAAACTCGGGAAATAAAATTTTTCTACTTTACGCCAAAAAGTTAGTAATATTATCTTCTTGCTACTGGTATTTAAAATTTATGCCAAAAACGCCAATGCCGATCAACGGTTTGAGAAAATCAGTAGCTAGAAAAACATGAAAAACCCATTTTGGCGACTCCACATAATCTTAGGTCCACCCGACTTTACGAAAAAAACGCGTGGGCCCAGTGTGCTTAATTGAGGTCCTTTTGCTTAAAGCGCAGGTTCAGGGAGGAGCCGTGTACTCGTCCCAACGTGTACACCCTACGGTCAGGGTGATCGATTGGCTGATTGGTTAACGTCTCGCTTTCCAAGCAGGAGGCTGGGGTTCGAACCCCGCCGAGTCCAATTTTTTTGCTTTGACATAAATAGGTTCAGGAAGGGGTGAATATCATTGTCTGAACCGTCGCTACCCTTTTGAGTTCATTTCCGAGCAACATCAACCCCCACATTTAAAATTCCGAGAATCACAAAATTTAGAAATTCTGACTACTCGGGGAAGCCGACAAAAATTTCAAAAAAATTTTTTTGGCAAATCTCTATGTTTTGGCCCAGAGTAACAAGTATTATTTAGCCTATCCAATCTTTAAGGATTTTAGGCCCTTTCCAAACTTAGCGCTCCATTTCTAGCCCAGAACTAGTCGTTTTCAACATTGAAACGAGCATATCTCGACAACTAAAAAGCCTCGGCAAAAATGAGCTGCATATTCGGAATCAGCGGCAAAAAATTGCATCAGATGAACTGTCTCACTAACCAAAGCCGAACTTCGAGCTGATGGGGTTTGCTTGTTAGTGTTTTAATCTAAAATTCAAAGTCTTAGTACATTTTTTAGGTGTTCTACCGGGTCGCGATAATGTAGCCCTTCCAAAAAAACAGTCAAATATATTAAAAAATTTACAACTTTAACCCCCCCCCCCACGCTAACGAACCAAACCACCATTTTTCATCCACTTTCGCCCAGTACGCAACCATTTCTGGATCTGTTCAATGATGCTTTTATAAATTTCTCTATCACCGGGCCTAATTGAAACGGGGTACGAGTCTATAAATCCAACAAACATTATATTATTGGAGTTGCACTCGGCTAGAAAAAATTGGCTACCGCCCTCGCTAAAACAACCGCCCACCAATGACCTGGAAGCATCGGTTGGGGGTCAACATGGTACAATTCAAATAGGCGGGGGGGGGGAAAGATTTAGGCGGGGGGAAGATTTAGGCGGGGGGAAACCCACTTTTTTTTGTCGGCCCTGGTGGGGATAGTAATCAAATATAAAGTGTTTTCACATTGTTTTTAGCAAAATTTAAGCCTATCTGAATCGGAAAAGTTTTTTAAAAAGTTAGAAAAACGCTTGAAAAAGTCGACATTTTGGTCATTTTTGGGCCGAAAAAATTTATTCTTTGACCTAAAATTAAATTTTTTAATTAAGTTTTGTAAAGTTTTTATGTTTAGGAATAGCTATAAACAATTTAGAAACACTTCCACTATTTATATAAAAAATATAGGCTTGGGCGAAAAAAAGTTCGGTTCCCCCCCGCCGAAATCTTCCCCCGCCTATTTGAATTGTACCGTCAACATTCTTCGGAAAATCCCACTTTGCCGATGATGGTCGACAGATCGTTGAGGACAAGCGCACTCGGCTTGTCACATTCCAGCAGCTGTCTGTGTGCTGCCTTGGCAGCTTCACGTGGGCTCACCGGATTATCCTTAAAAAACGATTTTTTGACGGAGTGGCGGGGGGGGCGGATGAGGGTATAGTCCTTTCGGTGCAAGTCTAGATTTTTATAAACAAGGTATCTCAAAAAAAGTTCCCCCCGAAACATTTAAGCCATAGCGCTTTGACCGGGCCGAAAACCTGCACACCTGTAGCCAAGCCAATTACCCTTGTCTATAGCAAGTTTCAGCTGGTCCGCTAGTTGGAATGTCATAGCGAAACCTACATTGGAATTTCAAATTTTCATAAAAAGTTTAGAGAATTTTGTCATGCACGGGTCGATTTTGTATAAATTGTACACAAAATATCGTATTCTGGCTAAATATTCCGGGGAGTACCCGGTGCTAAGTTCTTAATGTGATTTGAATTGCGCAAAATTTGAATACGGAGCAACGAATGCTTACTGGCGGGGCCGCCATCAACCAGCAGCAGCCAGACGGCGCGAGTCGAGTGGAAGGAAAGGACCAAGGGCTCCTAATTTACAAGTATCTTCCTAGAAGGCTAGCTATGCAAAATGCAAATTCTATGCGGCTGTAAATTCCGGTGCTTCCGGGTTATCGGGGGTCGGTTATTTTAGCGGGGGTCGGTTGCGAACTTTTTTCTATAATATCGTGCGGCTCGGCTAATTAAGAACTGGCCGTTTTTATAGACTTGTGTGCCGTTTGAAATGGTTCTGGACTGAAAGCGGGGGAGGAGACATTAAGAAAAACGTCATAAAACATGTTGAAAAAAATTTTGTTTTTTGGTATAACGTATATGAAAATGGCTAAAACCGCGCTATAACCCTAGATTTCGTGACTATAGGATAAATATTTTTATAATTTTTGATTATCGGAAGCTACTAAAAACAGTATTAAAATAACCTACAATTTATCACTAGGCAGGTATAGGCTAAACAAAAAGAAGATGCCAACCGACCCCCGCTAAAATAACCGACCCCCGATAACCCGGAAGCACCTAAATTCCCTAGTTCTCCGTCACTAGGGGGAATTGACCCTGCTCTTTCCGATGGCGTTTTTAGAAATTCAATAAAATATAAGTTTACAAAGTTAAAGCCGGTTTCATTCATTTTTCCCTGTGATGGTCCCTGTGAGCTAATCTGCATAATGCTAAAAAAAATACAAATCGCCTCATTGTGGCCAGTTGCGCGCGCGAGTTGAACTGAATTGACTAGAAAATCGGCCGGGGGAGGGGAGGGGTCCGAAGGGCCCAGGCTATCGGAAAGTCAAACTCCTGATGCAAAGGCCGGCGAAACGGGTTTTGGGCATTGGTAATCTATAATTTCCTGAAACCCCAATGCTCTATCATGCTCGTATCAATCGCAACAAACTAAATAGGAACTGCGAAATCTGTCTCTCGCTCTCTCGCTCTCTCGCTTTCTCTCACTCTCGATTGCCAATTTTCCGGATCATAGATCATATTTTTGCTTCACAAATTTATACTTCCATGGCCCCTTTTTTGTTTATGGGGCGTTAGGCTGACAATTTCCGAGGTTCCGCACCCCACCGCCGGAGTTGATCCACACGTAGAAGACGCTAGAATTGAAATAGTTCCAGCTGTGCGCCCGTGCAAACCGTCCATTGTTTCGCCACGTCTTCTGACCCTGACCGGGTGGCGGGATGTACACGAAATCGATGACTGAAACAAAAACATTGTCTTGCAAATGAACCACCAACGTTTTGGAAGCGACAGCTGCCATTCGTTGACTGCCTAAAAATGAAATGTAAAGGGTGCTAAACCTGGGCTTATTTTTATCTTGTCGAAAATCAATTTGCCAAAATTCATTTTGTCGAAAGGTCTACGAAATGATAGCAAATCTTAAATATGCAGTATGGTCGTGACCTGAAAGGCGCCACACTCCCCAATCGTCTCTGCCACGTAGCCGACGACGCTCCCGGTACCGCCGAGGTTGAGACGGCCTAGAATTTCAGCCCTAATTTTTTTCAATTTTCCATTTTATTGGTACTTGACTCTTAGCGCGGGGGGAAGCCAATTTGGTTCTTTGAGGTTCGCTTCGATTCGATTCTTTGGGAAGGTACTTTTTTGCCTAAATCTTGTTATATATAGGTAATGCGTTTCTACATTGTTTTTGGTTATTTCTAAGCGAAACAATTTTACAAAATTTGATTGGAAGGACGATTTCATGCTGAAAAATTGATTTTTTCGATTGGTTCTCCCCGCGTAATCTAAAGATTCGCTAGTTTCAATTTTCCGTTTCTTGGCTTTTTGGCTTCGCTTTCCACGCACACGCAAAACTCGACTTGCTGGCCGTTCTGAATTAGTACCCACCATTTCGAATGGTCAGTGCGACAAGGTTGCACCCGGCCACTTTTTGGCGCAGAACGCAGAACAGGCTGAAAGATATGAAGCTCGAAAACGTATTACCTTACCCATTTTCCGCCTTGACCTGGCCCACCCCGGTCGGCCTGGTTTTCGTCCAGCGATGCTGACGGTCGGCGTACACCCACCAACGCGGCATTCCGATGAGTTGGCCGCGAAGTTCGGCTAAAAAGATTGGAATAGAAGAGATGAGAGAGAGACAGAGAGAGAGAGAAAGTCAGGGAGAGATAGAGAGAGGTTGGCCAAATGTGGGAGAGCAAGAGGTAGAGAGAGCGATAGAGAAAGAGAGAGGGAGAGTGAGTGTCATGGGTGCCCTCAAAGCCTTACTATTCCTCTAGCACGGGCACCCATGGCTGACCCGTAAAGCCGTATCCCAATGACAGTTTACCATATGGAGCGGCCGTCGCAACGCATTGCACCGGCGCGTCCGCGCTCATGTTTATGCAAATTACTCGTTCGACGGATCACGAAACCCTCACGTGCTCCTAATAAAGATGTTGAGGCAGACCGTCCGCTAGCTCTAAATGCCCGACATATGCATTTACTACTACAAGAGAGAGAGAAAAGAGAGAGAGAGACAGAGAGAGAGAGAGAGAGAGAGAGAGAGAGAGAGAGAGAGAGGAGAGAGATACAGCGGCGAGAACCAGCGCGGGAGAGTGTGTGCGAGTAAGAATGAGCCAGATATAGGAAAAGTGTTAGAGCGTTAGAGACAGAGAGGGAAAGTGAGTGAGAGATAGCGAGAGAAAGAGAGAAAGGGGGCGTAAGAGATGTTCATAGATTTATACGCCCATGCGCGGCTTGCACCTCTGTTTAAAGTGACGTGCTATAGACACTCAACTACCGGCGGCCGATCTGAGGAAGAGCCTAGCTTCTTCTTGTCCTAATTATCCCAAAAAGACCACGACACGCAACGCCCGTTCGCCGTTCCTTGCAACCAGGCCCGTAAGAGGGGGCGAGGGGGCGAGCCGCCCCCCCGAAATCGGCCGAAGGCCGAAAAGTTCCTAACAAGGAGACGTTTTTTGGTGTGAATGGAGTTCTGAGTGGAAACCAGGCCTATTTTGTGCAGAATTTTGCGCTGATTCCGAATATCTTTTCCATTTCTGCTAACCAGCTCGATTTCAAAAGTTATAGCAATTTTAAGATCATTTTAGCCCAAATTTGCCTCTCTTTAGGGACCATTATATTGCTTTTCCCGGCTGTTTTTCCAAAAATAAATATTGTCACCGTATTCAGAAAAATTTTCTCTATCGAATGAGCTATTTAACTCAAAATTGTTGAAAATCGAAAAAATCGACGATACTTGGTATGGGCTGCGATTTTTGTATGGGAAATGGTGAAAAACAGACTATTTCTCACCCCTGTAAGCCATCGACGATCGGCAGTAGCGCACTAATCAAATATACCATTCGAAACAGAAAAAAATTCTCTACAAGATAGGCTACTTAAACAACATTAAAACGTTATAACAAAAAAGTAGCACAGCATAGCATATGGCTACCCTGGGCCTAAAAATTATCTTAAAATAGCTGTAACTTTTTAAATCGGGCTATTTAGCAAAATTGGAAAACAGCATCGAAATCAGCGCAAAATTCTGCACAGAATAGGCCTGGTTTCAACTTAAAACTCCATTCACACTAAAAAACGTCTCCTTGTAAGGGGGGACCATTATGATTTAATTTTTCCAAAAAATTTTTTGCCTGCGGCGCTGTTTTTGTCTATTTTTAACACTAGTTTTAGTGTTATAAACCCTATGTTTTCAAAAATTTTGCCTGCGGCGCTGTAGTTTTAGTCATATTAGTGAAAAATTTTTGGCGTCGCCCCCCCCCCCCCCCCCCCGAAATTTGGGTTTGTTACGGCCCTGCTTGCAACCCATGCGCCAAAATCCCACTAAAACCCGTAATGGCCTCAAACTTGACCGACTTTTGCCGAAGCATCCACGCGTCCTCAGCTGGGTACTGCCACGGGTCCTCGGCAACCTGTCGCGGCGCTCGAACCAGGCCCGGTAGCACTTGCCGTTGTACCACTCGACACCTATCGATGTATTGAAAGTTATAGTCATTTTTATTGCCCTATTTGCCCTCCTCCAGCCCCTACAGCAGGCTTCAATTACTGCCCTAGGCTCCCGCTGTGCTACATGTCGTAAAGTATCTCAAAATGCCTCACCTGGTCAGTCGCTTTAAAATAGATTACATTTGCGTTTGCAAAATAACGGAAGCTAAGAATTCTGGCTAATAACCATTATCAAACTTCGAGACAATTTCCACGATCTCAACCTTCGTTGCATCGATTTGCATAGGAATTGCGTTCAAAAGGGAAAACCGGAGTGGCGACACTTTTGTAGACAACACGGCATTTCCGGCTGATGATAATATGTAGTAGCTATTCAGGGCGAGTTTTTGTGCTTTCACGAAGCGATTTTTAATTTTTTGAGTACCCTGTCCGCTTAGCAATTTTTGAAATCCGGGACCTTTTTTTGGAATTTAAAGCTTTAACGAGCCATTTATGTGGCACGAAAATCTCCAGAAGAGCCTAAAAACGTTTTCTTGTCAGGCCAACCATCCCAAGCCCTGGGGCCCTTTTGCTATTCGTTAGTTGACTGCGTGCTCGCCCGCTTTGGGCTTTTCTGACCTTGGCACTCTGCCACCTGATAGCAAGCGGCCACACAGCGATCCGGGCTTGACGACAACTCAGCGCCGCGGAATCCGTAGAACGTCAATTCGGTCATGTACTGAAATTCTGATAAATGTTTTTCACAAAGTCGCAATTTGAATTTTGCAGTTTTTGGCTTCCCTGCCCCTTTAAAGGTAGCATGACAGGTGGCTAATTTTTGCAATTTTTCGTCCTTTTGGTTCTTCAATCCAGCCTTGTTAACATAACCCACCGTGCCAGTTTTTCCGTAGGAGCTCCTGCTGCACGACCGAACTGAAAAAAAACACGAGTCACAGGGTGTCCGACTGAAATAACACCACTCTAACTTGACGCAAAAGTATCGCATCAGAAAGGTAGTTGCACCATTCGAGAGCCCTTCAAACGACGCGTTTACCACATCGCTCAAAACCATGTTTATACCAGCGCCCAAAACCCGCTTCGCGGGCCTTGGGCGCTGGAATGCGGCCTTTGCATAAGAAATTTGACTTTCCGATAGCCGGGGTCCTTCGGACCCCCCCGCCCCAGCACTCGCGCGCGTGCAACTTGCAAGAATGAAGAAATTTCTATTTTTTCACATTATGCAAATTACCCCCAAAAATGAGTAAAACCGGCTTTAACTTTGTAAACTTGTATTTTATCAAAATTCCGAAAGCGACATTGGAAACAGAAGGGTCGATTCCCCCAAGTGACGGAGAATTAGTGCATTTTATGCACGGGAAGGCCCTAAAATCGGGCCTCGAAAGTGACATCCACACACACACACACAGGGTGCCGCGAACTTTGCGGCGCGTACTTTTGCGGCGCGAACTTTGCGGCGCGAATTTTGCGGCGCGAACCTTGCGGCCGAACTTTGCGGCGCGAATTTTGCGGCGCGAACATTGCGGCCGAATTTTGCGGCGCGAACATTGCGGCCGAATTTTGCGGCGCGAACATTGCGGCCGAATTTTGCGGCGCGATGCTTAGGCACAGGCCTTAGGTTATTCTTTTGCACTGCATCCGAATTTCGTCATAGAAACGTTAGAAGACTGTTTTGCGACAGGAGTCACTCGATTTGGTGGAAATTCATCGCTATTTCTTTCGCTCTGCGACTAGAAAAAGGCTTCGTACCACCCGGGGCCTAGTCGCTTCGGATGGGTGCGAGCTCGTACAGGGTTTCGAAATCGGGGCGCCCGAGCAGCGCGAAGCGCCCAGGCGCCTCGATTTCGAAAGAGTGGAGCGGCAGCCCATCCGAAGCGACGGCCCACCTTGCCTGACGCCCTCAAGAGGTCTCTTGTCACGGCAGTGCGGAAAGTTGCAGTTAATTTGTATTGAATTACATATATAACCATTACAAAACCAAAACTGGCGGTGATTCTGATTTTGAATTTCTGAAATTCCTCTGAAATCTGTTCCTGAACCCAAAACAAATTCTGAATTTAAATGATTTCCATTAATATCTGTTGCGCCGCAAAATTCGGCCGCAAAATTCGCGCCGCAAAGTTCGCGCCGCAAAACTGCGCGCCGCAAAATTCGGCCGCAAAGTTCGCGCCGCAAAAGTGATCGCCGCAAAGTTCGGGGAGCCACACACAGTTACACGCCAAAATTATATAAGGTAGGATTTAAACCCGCCATTTTAGAAGCCATTTTGTAAAATTTTGCGGTTTTTCGGGGTCGCATCCGAGCTGATTTACCTCAAGTTTCTGAAGCACTATGACCGGAGTAACATTTAGTTTGATGCAAAAACGCCCTTTCAATATTTTTGTAACTCTATAAAATGGCGTATTTAAGTAAAAACATGTTTTGAATATTGTTTCAAACTCGCCGTTTCAAGTGACTTTGAATGGTCTAACCATGACTACGACCCAATATTTCTGCGTCACGTCACCGTCACCCTTTAGACTTTGTAGCCGCCAAATTCTCACTTTTCTTGCCGCTATTGCCATCACCGTTTTGCCCGCTTCCGTTGTCCTCGTCGCTGTCATCGGTCCAACTGCCGACGCCGCCGCCTTTCCCGCCGTCTCCGCGACCTCCTCCTTTTCCACCGTTTCCGCCCTTCCCTCCATTACCACCGCTTCCGCCCTTGCCACCTTTCCCTGGAATGGGTGTTTATGAGAAAACAGAAAGATTCCCAATCCTTTCTAAAGGCGTCGGCAAGAACAGACTGTAGATTTTTGGCACTGCTCTTTTATCGGGGGGAGGAAGCGGGAAGACTTTTGGCAGGTCAACCAATCTTTGTTTTGCCGCCTTTACCCACATTTTGATAATCAATATATATTTTTCCAATACTTTTTGTAGGTTTGGACTGCCAAAAACTTATCAAAAGTAATTTCAAAATTTTAACTTAAAAAATTTTGTCTTTTTGGGTCATTTCAGCATACAGCTCCAACCAAAAATTTCATAATTTAGGTAGGAGTTTTTTTACCAGAAGACGATAGAAAATACTAAAAACATCAGTTAAATTTTGTTGTCTGCCGTACCGGATTACTTGGATAAATTTGTCCAGTAAGCCCCCCCCGCTAACAGCCCAGTACTTATTTTCCGCGTTTTTTTTCAGTACGGGTACGTAGTACGCAGGCCAGTACGCAGGCCGAACAAAATCCACAGCTATGCCATATCTCCTTTAAAGCCCCTTTAAAGCAGCCTAGACCTTACCCATTCCCAACGCCTCCATTAGCGCATCGGCATCGATGTTGATTGAGATCTGTAACGGGGATTATGACGGAAATTATCCATCTAGTACGCCTTATTTTAAGTAGCACAGTGTTTTCATATTTTTTTATCTTGTAGCGCTAAAAAAGCTGCGTCGCGACATTTATTTTACTGTCGAAACCCACGTCCTGTGTGATGATCGTGCCGCCAGCACCCCCATCAGCCGGCACCGAGATCGGGATGTACGGGGCGTTCGGGTCGAAGGGCGGGAAAGCCGGCACATTTGGCGAGTCGTAACCTCCGTCAGGAGGACCGCCCGGCTGGGTTAGACCCTGAAATCCGACGTTATGTAATTTTGGCGTGTAGTCCGTGTGTGTGGATTTCTCATTCGCGGCACGATTTGATGCCCGTCCTGTGCAAAATGCTCTAATTCGCCATCACTTCGGGGAAACGACACTGCTATTTCCGATGGCGTTTTTAGCATCCCGATAAACTACAAGTTTACACAGTTGCAGCAGGTTTGATTCATTCTTGGGGGTCCGGCTGGACTAATTTGCATAATGTTAAAGAAAAGAAATTTCCTCATTCTTGCAAGTTGTAATTGCGCGTGTGGTCGTGAGAGGAGAGGAGCCGAAGGACCCGGGCTCTCAACTATAATAATTTTGCTATGGTGTCTGTCTGTTTGCGCGCATCCGAATTCAACTCGAGGTGGAAAGGAGCTAGAGCTTTGGTGTCTTCGGATTCGGGCAGAGCGCGGTCATAAACCCCCCAAACTGATAAAAACAATTATCGAAAAGTTTTGGTTAAATTATCAAATTTAACTTTGAAAGTGGCGCCTTAGTAAAAAAAGTGGGGAGCGGCTATTTGCACAATTTTAGGCATAGTGAGCCAGGTCGCGCGCGTTTCGGCGAAGGGAGGGAGCGTAAGGGGGATAGCCGAAACCCAGCCAGGCGGGCCAGAAAATCAAAAATCTGCGCATTGAGAGCAGTTTAGCGCCCAAGATGCAGGTTAAAAAAGAAAAAAAAAGACCGTTTATCTAAGTTTTAGACGATTCCGCTTTTTAAAGGAACGGGCAAGTAGGTTTATGGATTTTGCCATGTTCACGAAGCGCTCCGGGCACCCTTCCTGACGGCTCGTAATTAAATTTTCGGTTTAAAATTTCTGGTTGAGGATCCAAAACCCAACCATATCATCCGCATCATCCTGCGCGGCTACGAGAAGCGCCAATAGAATCACGGCCCCGAAAATTCTCATAGCAACGTTGAAGCCCGCGTAAGCACGGCAGTAATCGAAATAATGTGAAGCGACGGGCCGAAGCAGGACGATGCCAAAGAATTCCCAGGCGGAGCCCCGTTTTATGGACCGGACAGTGCCTGATTTACGAGGGCCCGCGCGACGACACGCACCTCACAAATCGACGACGACGACACCGGAGTGTAAATGCAAATGCGCCGGGTCGTTGCTGGTGGGAAAACGGAACACGAATTGGCACGTCTTAGTGGAAATGATTCAGAACTTTTTGCAGGGGCACTCAGGGGTGTGGTTTTAAAGGAATCGTCAAGGCACGCAACGCTCACGAAGTTTTCCACCATAGAGAGACGAATACAGGCCGATATTGTTGGCATTGCGCACTACAGGCTGCCCCAATAAAAAAAACCTCCTCTAACTCGACGCGGAGGTATGGGATCGCAATGATAGTTACACCATTCGAAAGCCCTTGAAACGGCCAGTTTACAGGCATCTTCAAAGCCATATTTTTATTTAAATGCGTCATTTTATGGCTGATTTAAAAACGTCAAGAAACGCCCTCTGCATCTAAGCAACGGTAAATTCTGGTCATTTTGCTTGGAGAACTTGCGGCGAATTAGCTCGTATACATGCAATAAACCTGAAAATTACAAAATGGCTTGTAAAATAGCGCGTTTAAATAAATACATGGTTTTGAAGACTGCTGCAAACTCGCCTTTTTAAGGGCTTCCGTACGTTGAATTATCATTGCGATCAGATACTTCTGCGTCGAGTTAGAGGGGTGTGTTTTTATTGGGACACCTTGTATTTTTAATTTATATGCGTGATTTGCATAAATTCTGGTCATTCAAGCCATGTACGCTGGGGGACGGTCGCTTTTTCTGCGGTTTCTCTTAAATCATTGCCATTAAAGACTACTACACTTCCCGAGCAACACCGATATGATTTCGTATCGTATGCCGTTAGGACAGAATCACGTCGTAGTCAGTTGCGCAATGGAACTGTTTGCCGAATTCGTAAGGAATCCGGGCCCCGTTTTACTCTACCCCCCTCTCATTATTTTAGGCCGGAATTCAAACTCTAGGGATATTTTTTGACGCACTATCGAATGGCGTTGAGAAATCCTGAAAAAAGATTGACAATATCAAAAACTCTGTGACCTTTCGGCTGTGGGCAGTGGGGTGGGTAAAGTAACGTGACTAACGGACCCCAAACAACCCCAAAAAGTTTGAACTTTTTGAATTTCCGATCGCAAATCAAAGTTCTACGCCAAATCGTCCGGAACTTGACATGCAACTTTTAGCGATGGGAACCGCTGGGAAGGAATTATGGCTTTAGTGGCATGTCGACCAGGGTGGTTCCCAGGGTGATATTACTGGTCGAATTGCTGTGGTTTAAATGGTTATAACTTTCACGTGATGGCTTCTGAGTCTTCCTCGAACTTCAGAACCACTCTAAAGGGACCGGAGAGTCCGGGAATCGAGGTTTTGAAGCGGCTGGGTGTCGATAGCTACGTATCGCCCAAAAGCCCATCGCTTCGACTGAAAAAGATGGCAAAGTAAAACGAGTCAACTTGACGCAACATCTGCTCCCGTCGTGCCATTCCGTAATGGATTATAGAACGTCCAGGGTAGTTAAACTATAGAACGTTACTGCGGGTCTATTCCGGTCGATTTCAGGATCAAAAGCCACACGCGGTGCGCTTATGATCTCTTCCGATCAAGCGTCGTAAATCAAATAGCAAATAGCAGAAGCACTATAAAATGGATCCCAAGTTCTGCAGACGATCTTTGCTAGCCATGGTCCCGTTTCTGCTGCAGCTGCTTTTGCCGATTTCTGCACTGGGAGCAGAACCAACGACACCATGTGCGTGCTAGGACGATGAAGCCCACACCGAGGATTTTTTCAGATTTTATGCGATGTCTACGACGCCCGCTCCAGGTTGGCGACTCGTTCACGATGAGAGGGAGTCTGACGCCGAACGCTAAATGGTTCTCAATTAATTGGGTTGTACTTTTATTCTAAGGTTCACCTGCGACCTGGAGACGAGCTTCTGGAATGGGGTCTACGCCCATATGCAGCAGCATTTCAACGATTGGAACAGGATTTGGTACACGCATAGTGGAAAGCCGGTAGGTAGAGAGCGAAGAAGATGACTGGCTCTTACCCTCTCTCTCTCTCTCTCTCTCTCTCTCTCTCTCTCTCTCTCTCTCTCTCTCTCTCCCCTCTCTCTGCCTTCTCGCTTGCTCTTTCGCTCGCACTCTCTCTCTCCCCTCGATCTCACTTGACCTCTTTCGATCCCTCTCCCCTTCTCACTCCCTCTGACTCTCTCTCTCTCTCTCTCTCTCTCTCTCTCTCTCTCTCTCGTGTTAGAGTTTATACAAATCACAAGCACGAAAAAGGAAAAAACAATTTCTTAAGGTTTGGGCTCCACCCACTTTCTACAAGGTCCCCAACTTCAGCCCGGGTTCAAGCTTTGAGATGAAAGTGACGTAAGTTTCGAGTTTGCCGATATTCTATTCAACTTTAAAGCGCTTACCAGCTACAACACCTCAGAAGTTCTAACGTTACAGTATCCTCTCACCGACGACCATCGATATCAAATACGGCAAAACCTCGAAGTGGCCGGGCCAGACTTACACGCAAACGGGAACGCCGACCCCGATGAGCTCGGCGCTGCGTCTGTCGGTATATAACTTTCGTGATCATCCACCTCTGTCGTGAGTTTAGTGCTACGGCGATCTCTACAACGTTGAATTGAGCGGCGACAACCTGCAGGGGAAGATTGTAAGTAAAGCCACATCAAAAATGACGTCTAAAAAACTGATTCCAGCTCTCTTGGCTTTGGAAGAGAAAATCAATGGCGTCAGAAAACTTTAACCGACCTCTTCGATCAGCCGGGCATCGACAGCTACGCAATGCTGCAAAATGCGCTTGAAAGCTTTTAGCAACCTTCGAAACAGGCTAGCTAGCGTGGATAGGTGCGAAACGTAATTGTCGAGACCTAGTAGACGACAGGCGTCGATTCTGGCAGATATTATAGCTTTGCGAAAATAAATCTAGTTCCTGGAATTTAGAGCAGCAGCAACCACGACACCTGCCGGTTTGAAGCTGGCAAGAATGGTGACGGACTTGGCCGGCACTCACATTCTCATTCTTCGTAGCATTCGCATAAGGATGGGTGAGGGAAACAAACCCATCTCTGTCACACTTTCCCTGTATTCCTTTTTCTCACTTTCTCGCTCTCTTTCCCTTGCTCTCTCGCTCTCTTTCTCTTTTAAGAAGTTTTTTTCAGCGACACAAAATGGCCCTCAGATGGTGGCAAAGACGGTGGAAACAGCAATGGCAAGAATAATGGAAATGCCGGCAAAAACGGCAAGGGAGAGATGGACATGGAAGAATTGGCAAGGCTGTTGGCGAAGAACCTGCAAATTGATGTCAATGTCAATCAAACCGTGATCCAGGGAGAAGCCGCTCCTGTGGCCCCAGTTCCACCAATTCCGCCCTTTGTTGATTACTGAAATGATATGAATAAAGTTATTAAGCCCATTGTTATATATAAAGAGAACGAGAGAGCGATAGAGAGAGAGACATAGAGACAGAGAGAGAGGGAGAGTTAAATAGATAGATAGAGAGAAAGAGAGAGTGGGAGAGAGAGAAAGAGAAAGAGGGACGGAGAGAGAATTTAATATAGAAGGTACCGTATTCCGGAAGTTCCGGTTCTGTTTGACACACTTCTCCCACAACCCTCCACGATTTATCGCGCACCGCCGGCTTTACAACCCCGAAACAAAGTTCACGCCGGAAGCAGCTATAAATGACCTTTCCTGCGTCGTCTTTGTATTCTGTGCTGATGGTTTTACTGTGGGTGTTAACTGCGATCTTCACAATTTTAGTAGCCGGAGATCCGGTGCCGACGGCTCCATGTGAGATTCCAAATATTAATCAGTGATTTACGCAGCCAGAGTCCAAACCTAATTTTTAGCTATCAAGTCTATTTTTTACCTTTCCAGACTTTCAACGATGCCTCCGCCGGCCAATGCGTATTGGTGATACCTTCACCGCTCGTGGAAACTTAATGCCGAATTTGCAGAGGTAGAAAAGAGTAAATTGCGTTCCAATCAACTCCAGATGGACGTGCGACCTCGAGACGCAGTACACGAAAAACATCTTCGTCCATCTGGATCATCGACTCTGGGGAGCGCCACTCATCGTCTACACCCATATGCCAGGATCAGGGGTAAAACTTTGTCGCTTAGGTAGAGGAATGCAAAGGCTCGTGCTCTCAAGAAGGTGCCGCCAGCCCCAGTTTTTGTATCTCGATTTTCTATTCTAATTTCAAAAGTATACCAAAATGTCCCCCTTGGCCTGGCGAGCATTTTCGTATATTTCAGAGCCCTGTAGAGTAAAAGGTAGGCGAGCTACAGTGGTCGGCTGTCGGCTGGGGAGTGGTTGGCTGGAGATTAGTCTTTTTCAGAATTGGCAACCCGACACGCAATACAGTGCCCAGCCGTTCGCCGTTGGCACCGAGTTCGAGCTGAAGGTCACGTGGGTTTTGGCCAAATATTGAGAACACCGTTCGACTGGAGGAATAGCCTTCGACTAGCAAGCTCAGGACCCAGAACCACCTCCAAAAACCGACCGTCTAACCCGGTCAATCAGGCCCAAATGGAAGGTTTTATGCAAATCTGACATGCTAAAGTTGAATCAGCGATACTGATCATCTTCACGACTGGACTGCACCTTAAAGGGCTGCTGACGGCATGTGTCGATCCCCCTCATCAACAAATTGGCAATTAGCCAACAGGGCAGAGAGCGCGCCCCGGGGAGAGGCGCAGAAACATTTTCTTTACAGCGCGTAACCGGTTGACTATGCCGTCGGCATCCCTTTAATTATGCTCTCCTTAAATCCGAGAAAAGACTCATTTGGCCGACTGGGTGTCACCAGCTACACGTAGCAACAAAATACGCACGCAGAAACAGCTTAATTAGTTAGAATTGTTGCGCTATCATCAGTTCGCTTGTTATTTATTCTTATTCACTTCATCTGCAGTATTGACTGTCTGACGTGGTCTACATTTAAACGGCAACTTCGTTTTTTCTATCATCAATTTATTCTTTTTGAGAATCCTGAGTGCAACGTCCATAAAAACCGATTACGGCAAAAAGTCGATGTGGCCGGGGACCATTTGGACAATGAAGGGCGCGCCGACATCTATGGATTCTGTCAAGATTTTTGAGGTAATTCAGAGCAGTAAATCCTCCATTACTGTGTTTTTCAGTGCTACGGTGACATCTACAACGTGTCGTTCACCGGTGATGCGTTTGGCGGGAAAGTGGTAAGATTTTTCTGGAATTACAGATTTTATTGTTTTTTCCGGGCCCCGGTCCGGTACTACCAATCCGTGGCTTTACTGATCCTTTAAAAATTAGGATATTTAATATAGCAATTTTATCAGACTTTAGGTAATGTAGTTGTTCAATTTTATAGTCCACAAACTATCTGTCTGGTTGCCCTTCATATGGTTCGTACAAAGAAGAAGATACGCATCACGAGAAAAACGGCGGTCAAAAGCATTCTGATCGTGCTTCTGACGACAGGTACCTATGAATATGATTAACGATACCTATGAAAACCATAACTCCTCCGAGAGGCCGAACGACAAAGGCAAAAAATCAACTGGAAAGAAACCAGCTAACTCCGACTCTGAATCTGGAAAGAGCAATGGAAAAGGGCTGACGAAGAGTGAAATGGAACAGCTGGCTAGGCTGCTCGCCAAAAATCTTCAAGTCGATGTCAACGTCAATCAAACTGTGATCCAGGGAGCTGCAGCCCCTTCAGGAGCAGCACCACTTCCTCCACTTCCCAAAACCCCTAAGCCCGTCGATTACTGAAATCATTTTGATAAATTTGTTCAAAATATGGTGATTGATTCAGACATGGAACAAAAGTTATCCAAGGTCATGCCAAAAAACCGATGGGTCAAAGAGTGGAAGCTAACAAGGGGACGTTTTTTGGTGTGAATGGAGTTCTAAGTGGAAACCAGGCCTATTTTGTGCAGAATTTTGCGCTGATTCCGAATATGTTTTCCATTTCTGCTAAATAGTTCGATTTCAAAATTTACAGCAATTTTAAGATCATTTTAGCCCAAATTTTCCCCTCTTTAGGGACCATTATGTTGCTTTTCCCGGCTATTTTTCCAAAAATAAATATCGTCACCGTATTCAGAACAATTTTCTCTATCGAATGAGCTATTTAACAAAAAATTGTTGAAAATCGAAAAAATCGACGATACTTGGTATGGACTGCGATTTTTGTATGGGAAATGATGAAAAACAGCCTATTTCTCACCCCTGTAAGCCATCGACGATCGGCAGTAGCGCACTAATCAAACATACCATTCGAATCAGAAAAAAAATTCTCTACAAGATAGGCTACTTAAAATAAATTAAGACATTATAACAAAAAAGTAGCACAGCATAGCATATGGCTACTCCGGGCCTAAAAATTATCTTAAAATAGCTGTAACTTTTTAAATCGAGCTATTTAGCAAAATTGGAGAACAGTATCGGAATCAGCGCAAAATTCTGCACAGAACAGGCCTGGTTTCAACCTAAAACTCCATTCACACTAAAAAACGTCTCCTTATATTTATATTTATATTTATTTGCGCAACGAGGCGCCATTGCACATGCAATGAGTCACAGTATAGGGGAAAGATGTCCCGGAAAATGTGGGGCTTAAAGGAAGGAAGGATTTTGGGGATGAATGGATGGGTGGACGGGAGGTGGGATGGGCAAAGAGGGGGAGAGAAAAAAAAATGTAAAATTTTTGGAGGCTAAAGATGGTGTTGGGGCAGGGGTACTCAGTGAAGTGGTGTGAGAATCGGATGGTAGATATAGACACGGGTCTGTACCCGACACTCCAACTCCCTACCAAACCGTGCACAATACTGAGGGCGGAGCCGGCTGCGGTTTGGACGTACGCCCGGAGTACGGAACGCTACGTAAGTGCTCGGTGGGAGTGTTTCGGAGTGGTGTCAATCTTGGCCTGTCGATTTCGCTACCAAAAAATGGATTAAGAGCCCTGTGTGCACCGATCAAGACAACGGCAGAGTATAACAAACAGCATGGCAAAACCAAGAACCCTTGAGGCTACAAGACAAGGCCAGACGGCAAGCGGCAATCAGCAAACGGCAAGACAAACGACATCGGCAATGTTGTGTACGATCAAATGGGCAACTATGTTTGATAGTTTTCTTTCGACGAGTCGCAGGGCGGTGGTGCTGCCGACGGAGAGGGAGGGTGGTGGTTGGCGGGTCTCGTGGGCGAACCAAAGCTGTGGAGCAGTAGGGAAGGCTGCAGGCAGGTGGAGATGATGGGAGATGACGGCTCGGAGGACTCAAAACTGCAAAAAGAAAGGGCCGCCGGAGCGGATATAGCAAAATAATGTTGTCAGCAGAGAAAATGGAAGGGATAGGAAATTTAGAGCTTGAGAACCCTAGAAAGATCTAGCTTTAACAAATCCTTGCGAAAAGACTTTACATCACGAGAGTAAAGTAGTTTTTGTGGCAATAAATTCATCCAGCGGGCTATTCTAATAGTGATCTCTCTCTCTCTCTCTCTCTATCTCTCATCTCCTTGTAAGGGGATGAGCGATAGAGAGAGAGAGAGAGAGCGAGAGAGAGAGAGAGAGAGAGAGGCGTAGCGTGAGAGCGAAGCGAGAGCAAGACAGCGAGAGACAACGAGAGAACGAAAGACATAGGGAGAGAGAGAGATATAGAGAGAGGGGCGGAGATAGCGAGAGAAAGCGAGACAGCGAGAGACAGTGAGAGACAAAGAGAAAACGTGAGACAAAGTGAGGGAGAGAGTAAGAGAGAGAGAGAGAGAGCGCGCAAGCGAGATAGTGAAAAATAATTCAAGAGACGAGCTACCGTCAATACCGGACTGCCAAATCACCTGCAAGATCTGGCACGCGTTTCTCACAATTTCCGGGGGCCCCAAATAATTTATAGCAGGCCGGTTTCCCAGCTACAACAAAGTTCAATGCAAGCAGCTATAAATAAGATCAACTTTCGAAGGCGAGCACTTCAAGTCCAAAGCCATGATGTGGATATGGATATTAGCTGTGATTTTTGTCGTCTCACAAGCGCAAGATCCAGTGCCAACAGCGCCAAGTAAGTTTCAAGGTCTGGCAAGCCAAAGCTTATGCCTAACAAGGGAAGTGCACGACCGACCCACGAGAAATCGACACGAGACATAGTGGATCTGATAGAATCAGATACGGGGATTCCGAATCTGTAATCAGAATCTGCTAAATAAAACGGAGAAAAAAGTTATGAAGCTTCAAAGTTGGCCAAATCGCCAAAAACGGTACCTTTAAGGGCCCGTAAAAACCGGTGGAACGGAATTGAGGAAAAAAGAATTAGTGCAGCTTGTTCAGCAGATAAAGCGCTTTCGAATGAGCTGTAATACGTAGCATTTGCAAACAATTCACTGAAAAAGTTTTTTTGGATTCACGGGCAAGGGTATGGCCTGCCAAGTTCATAGAAGAGATTTTCGCGAAGTCATCGTAAACTTGAAGTAAGCTAGCTCATTCGAAAGCGCTTTTTCTGCTGAACAAGATACACTAATGGGTTGTGGCAAATTTCCAATCCCTGGGCCTTTACAGGCCCATAAAAGTCCGATTTTGGGCGATTTTTCCAACTTTGAAGCTTCATAACTTTTTTCTCCGTTTTATTTAGCAAATTCTGATTACAGATTCGGAATCCCCGTGTCCGATTCTATCAGATCCACTATGTCTCGTGTCGATTTCTCGTGGGCCGATCGTGCACTTCCCTTGTAAGTGCAACCCAAGCGTGTCTAGCTTAAATTTAAGTCTACTCCTAAAAAGTGATCAGTGGTTTGCAGGCTTTTATCATACTCTTTATTTCTTTTAGTTTTTCAACGATGCCTCCGTCGACCGATGCGTATTGGTGATACCTTCACCGCCCGTGGAAACTTGATGCCAAATTTGCAAAGGTAGAAAAAGTACATTCCAATCCAAACAACTCCAGATGGACGTGCGATCTGGAGACACAATTCGCGAAAAACGTCTTTGCCCATATGGATCATCGACTTTGGGGTGGACCACTGATCGTGTATACCCAGAGGCCTGGGCTTGGGGTTTGTATCTTTTTTTATTGGAGTTTTTGAGAAGGCTTGTCAAGATCGAAATTTTGAGTCAGAGGTTAAGCTCGAGCGTTTTTTTATGAGCTACAGCATACCAAATGATAGCTTGCCAAGTCATAACGTTATATTTTTTCCAGGCCTTCCAACCCGAGAACAAGTATGGCGCCAAGCCCTTCCTGCCCGGAACCACGTTTGAGCTGACCGTCACGTAAGTTTTTTTAGTGCTACGGTTCAGTTTACCCCCCAGGTGTTTCTAACTCAACTATTTTCATTTTTTATGTTTTTCGATTCAGACGTACTGTAGGATGATTCTACAGAACAAGAGCTACATTTTGGTACAATTGACAGCGCTGTAGGACTAAATATACCCGAGATACGAAAACACACTTCCAAGCTGCAAAAATTAACTAAAGAAAACCCAGTTTTATAATTGCGGTAAGACTCCACTTACTTTTCTAACAATTTTTGGTGTCAGGAAACAACTTTTTTATAGTAATTCGAGAACGGCGCCAATTTTGACATACTCGGCGCATTAATAGGACGTATGGCAGAAAAGTTCTCGCGGGGGGAGGTAAACTGAACTCTTAACCGAGGCAAGGAAGGGCAAAACCGACCAGCCGGCCCGATTCACAAGCGCGACTGGCGTTATTTATGCAAATCGCGCATGGAACGATCAGACAGTTGACTTAAAAGAAAAGCCCAACCTTCAGGCCCAACGCGGGCAATGAACGCAATAGTAGGTAAACCGGTTGATTAGGCTGTATTTGCTTTGTTTTCTCTATTGTGTGACTGAGATCTGTTCAGAATCTTGAGCCCAACCATGATGAGAACGGACTACGGTAAGAAGGCGTTATGGCCGGGGACAACCTGGACGATGCAGGGCGCCCCGACGTCTATGGATGCGGTCAAGATTTTTGAGGTATTTGGGAACATTAAAGCTTATTATTGTGGTTTTTAGTGCTACGGCGACATCTACAACGTGTCGTTCACCGGAGATGCGTTGGCTGGGAAAGTTGTAAGTTTTATGTGGTTTTTAACACCGTCCGGTGATTTTCGCATTCCCTTTTGCAACTTATAAGGCTTTATAAAAATGAGATTAAGGTTGAAGCTTCTAACGTCTAAAAATATCTATTCTGGGAGCATTTTCATCCAAAAAAATATTTAGTCGACAAACTACCTATCTGGATGCCCTCCATATGACTCCTACCATGATGACGACAAGCATCGCGATAAAACCCGAGGCCACCGACATTCCGATTGGGATTCGGATGAAAGGTATAGGAACTTTGTTAAAACTCATTTAAAAACGACTCCCTACTTTTTAGCGACTCCTCCGAATGGCCAAAAGACAAACGCAAAAAGTCCGATGGAAAGAAAACATCAAACTCGAATTCTAACTCTGGAAAAAGCAACGGAAAGGGGCTGACGAAGAGTGAAATGGAAGAGTTGGCTAGGCTGCTCGCCAAAAATCTTCAAGTTGATGTCAGCGCCAATCAGACTGTCATCCAGGGAGGTCCGGCTCCTCCAGGCCCACTCCCTCCACTGCCGCCACCGCCTAAGCCCAACGATTATTGAGGGGGTTTTGATGAAAATGTGTGATAATATCGTCGACAAGGCAAAGAAAACGGCAAAAAAAATCAATGTTTAAAAAGGATTGCAATTGAAATGATTGAATAACTAGCAAGAGCAACGCAAAGCAACGCAACGCGGAGTACGCGGGTTTGACTACAAATGATTGCTCCGGACACCCTTATTTTGTGCGCAAGCGTTGTAGCCGCAACAAAGGGTCTTCGCCACATTTTGCAATCCTGACGAAACTACATTACAATGAAACTCTATCATTCAAAAACTTACAGTTCAACACCACTGCCAGGCTCCACTTTCCTCTATTTTGCTTTTTAAAACGTTTCCCGAGCACCTCCAGGCCATTGTCGGCGGCATTTTGAAAACTAACAAACTTCTAGGACTTACATCTAAAAATCCGCAAAAACGAAGCAATTTTTTTTCTGTTTTCGCCACTACCATACACCGTTCTCTTTCCGTTCCGATTTTTATTGCTGGCCCGCCAGCTTGTCGGTCCGTTCCCGAACATAACAGGTGGCCGCGGCTCGTAAATGGTTCAATAGGGCGTCCGTTTTATGCTCTGGCGCCTCAAAAGAAATCCGTTTCAAGCATCGTGGGTTCTGAAGAAGAATGCTCCTAAAAAAACTAGTGTGAATGGAAAGCAGGTAATTTACCCAGGTAAAGCAGCTGTAACGCCGCAGTTCCTTCAGAAGCGATCATAAAAAAAAACGAAAGATAGGTCAAGAAAAGGCCTACAACGACCTTTGTATATTAACAACATTTATTTCAAACTAATAGGGCGGCTCGAGCACGGGCAGTGGGATGAATTGAGGCTCCACTTGAGGCTGTGGCTTCACTGGTTGTGGATGTATCTGGGGCTGTGGTTGTCCAGCCGGCTGTCCACCCATCGGCATTGGCATCCCACCGAACCCGCCCTGCATCAGGAATTGGCTCAAATCGATGGTAATGTCTAGATCGTCGAGTGAGAGGCCCTTTTTGCCGTTTTTGCCCTTGCCAGAACCGCCGGATCCGGATCCACGTCCACCGTTTCCGCGCCCACCTTTTGAAAGGTCTGGCCAGCCACTGAAAGATGATTTTAGCGGTGAGACTGTAGGCACAGCCGACCCCGATTTTTGTATCTCGGCAACTCTCTATAGTGTGTAAAGTATTCAAACATGTTCGTCGAAGCCTGGCAAGTATTTTGGTATACTTTACGCCCCCTATATCGACGCACGAAGCCGAGATTCTAGTGTTCCAGTTTGTTGCAGCGGCGTTGCGTATGCGTTGCGTGCTCCTGAGGCTGCGGCTACGTTACACTTGAGTTTGGGTTGCGCCAAAGTTTCAATGCCTTGCGGTACGGTTACGCTGCGGCTGCGCTACTTACACAACGCGTATGAGTGGAGAGTTTGCTGCGATGCTAATGCGCCGCGTTTTGGCGTTGCCAGCGTTGCGGTTGCGTCGCGGCGCGCATTCTCGTGTGAATCTTATCGTACGTCAAGTGCGCCATGTTGGGTATTTTGCAAACTTAATATTTTCTGCGTACCCATAAACGTCAGGTAATTTTAGCCCAGAGTCGGCCGCACCGCCACGCAACGCGCTGCCTTTTACGAAACATACCCATCATCATCCCGGCCCCTTGACCTCGAATCCGAGCCATGCCGATGTCTGTGCTCATGGCTATGGCTATGGCTATGGCTGTGCTTATGAGGGGCTGGCGGGGGAGGTGGCGGGGGAGGCGGAGGCGGTGGCGGCGGTGGCGGAGGTGGTGGAGGGCGAGGCCTTTGCTTTCTACCACCTCCTCGCTGCACCGGACGACTTTCCTCCCTTTCTGAGCCGAACGGCGGGCACTCTGCTTGCCAGTCGTGGATCTGAAGGGAGTATCGTTCAGACTATGTTACAATACGCTACGTATACACCTCCTTACGCTTCGATCCTGAAGCAAAAAAATACTCAGAATTGAGAACAAAAGTATAATATTGACCTATAAACTTACCACTTCATTGGCCAAAGATTCCCCGTTCAGCGTCACACCTGTCAGACCGCCATTGCACTAAAAAAATAGTCCACGTGCTTTGGTAATACCAAACCTGAAAGTATCTAGCCGCCCCGATGGGTGTCTGCCGTCCCTTAACGTCGAAGGTGGTACCCGGCCATTTGTTATCGCCACCGTAGGATACTTGGACCCGTGATTGCGAGATTACTCTATAAGAATTTTAGTAAGGTTTTTTGATACGATAACCGCATTCAAATAACGACAAACGTGCAAAAAACCTACCGAATCGTAATTTCGAAATTGGCTCCCGGTGTGAAAGGCAAAATATTGAAAGTGTGCGGTGGTTCCCAGGCCTAAAAATTTTATATTGAATAACTGCGGATAGTTTGTTAAAGTAGACCTGTGTCCCGAGACGATGTGAATAGGTGATAAGTGGAGCAGCTCCCTTGTAGTTACGATGATCATAATGCCCAAAAACTTCGTTCGACCAGCCCACTTCTAGGGCGCAGGTCCACCTAAAAAAATTATTTTGCAAACCAGCGCCCAAAACCCGCTTCGCGGGCCTTTGAGTGAGTTCGCGGGACGAGTTTGCCGCCATGTCTCAACTTTCGAAATAGCCTAGATACATCTCTTCAAATTGCAAAGATCTACGTTTTGGTCGCGATTTTTTACTAGCTGCACGCGACCGTAAATGAATTAGCGATATACCTTGTCATCCGGGGCCCAATCTTGCCTCGAGCCGTGAAGACGTCACCCGCACGCATCGGACGTTTCAGGCAGCGTCGCCAATCTGAAATATTTTTTAGTATACGCCGTTGGGAAGGAAGCTCGCGTTCTCCTGTGCATTTGACCGCGAAGCGGTCGCGTCGCGTTTCTCGTCCGGCCGCGGTTTTGAATGCGGTTCCCGGCCGACGCACCATGACGAGGAATAATAGTCTGCCACACTATATTCCCGCCAGTGCCCCTTGGGCCCATTCAGACTCCCAGCCTAGCATAGGCATAGACCCAGAAAGATTCACGAACCCAAGAAGCATACCACATGAAGTGTAGTAGGATTGTTCAGTGGAATAGAATTTGTATCCTGCCATGTGTTTATACGGAAGACAGTTTCGGTCACAAGTATTTATCAGTCAGAATAAACGAAAGAGATAAAAGGGGGACGGTGAGAGTTAGAGAAAGATAGGCCTTCGGCCTAAAGGAAAACAGGTTCTGGTTTAAGCCCATAGCGGGCAGGTTTTGGGTATTCGTAAGGGCCGCTTCCCTTCTCGAGGGCACAATCCATAAAGGACTGTGGCAACGGGACAATAAGTCCTCATTGCAATTTCCCCAAAAACATCCGATAAATCGGAGAGGCCATAGGCCCGGGAAAATCCCCGGGGAAAGGGATGGGCGCGCCGGACCGCCCAGGGGGGTACGGTCACGGGCCCACAGGATAAAAGTCACGCCCCCAGGATAATTCCCCGAAGGGTAATACCCTTCGAAAGTCTTGCCTTTGGCAAGATACTTTCGACAGCCGGTACCTCTTTAAAGGGACGGTAGCAATGGTTATGGATTTCATGATTCTTGGGGATGGCTACGCCACGCAACGGCGCGGCGGCCACAATTAGTTTTTCGTCAAGAAAGGAAAAGTGTGTAGCGCGAGTCGGGCTCGACAAAATGATAGGAAATCTTTACTCAGACTAGCCTTAAAACACTAAAAGCCAAATAAGGTGAAAAATTTTATGTCTACGCTTTTAGCAAAGGTCCTATTCACATTCTTGTTAAACCATCCGGGCAAAAACCCACACATGCCCGGCCCCGGACCACCCCACACCACATCCAACAAAGCAAGTAGAAATAACAGAAATTCCCGCATTAGTGACGTGTCGCCACGAAAAGTAGTCTCCGCTCGTGGCGGTCGTATAAATACGGCCGACACCATCAACCGTGGGATGCGTGTGCCGACTAGCGTGCGTAGTTTCGCGTAAATAACTACAGACACCCCATCAAAGATCTGAAAAACAGATCCACAGCATCAAACGTCAAAACATGAATTAAAACATGGGAAGCTCTGCATCGAAAGGTACTTTAAGAATACCGTGAATTGCTGCAGAAAGATCTTTAGCTTGGATTGGGGGATTCCTTTAAACAAGAAAAAATTTATCAAGACCAATATAGCGGCTTCAAGCCCGGAATATTGGAAAATTGAGGTTGAGGCTGTGGTGCGGCTCCTTGCATCACGAATTGCCCCATGTCGATATTGATATCCAAATCGTCCAAAGACAGCCCGCCCTTCTTCCCATTGTTTCCTCTGCTGGAACCATCGGATCCGCCTCCGCGTCGGTTATTCCTAGAGTCTGGCCAGTCCCTGAAAATATTTTGTTGCTTGGTAGTGACATGGAGTTGATGATTTTAAAGTGTGTGCTATGGTTCAGTACGAAACGGCTGTCAGCCAACCACAACGCGCACGCGACGCGACGCAACCGGAACGAGCCTGCGAAGCTCTCGAGGCCAAAACGCGACGCGCCGTGATGTTACCGCAGCGGCCCGCGACGCAACCTCAAAGCACGGGCAAATTCCCCGAACCTTGGCCGGGACGTAACCGGAGTGCGCCCACAACTTAAGAGAAACGTTGCAGCAACGCGCCCTTTACGCATCATCAACGTGTCCACAAAGCGCCCGCAACGCAGCCGAAAAGCTGACACGACGCAACCGCAATGCAAGCATGCGATGCAGCCGTAATCAATATCATCCGCATCGCGCAACAATCAAGCGCCCATAACGCATCCACAACGCAAGCCTTCTCTTAAAGACTACCAGAACGATGGAACGCGCACTGTCACCCCGAGGGTGCTGCCCCCAAGAACGCGTAGAGAGATGCGTCATTAGTGGTGCCCCGTACTGGCCAAAGGCCCTCTGGGATTTGGGGCGTCTCTGACTCCCTTCCCCACTTGGCCCTGTGGTGTAGTGGCTAGCGCGTCGGACTGTGGAGCGAACCATCGCGGGTGGAGGACGCGGTGGAGGAGGTGGCGGTGGCTTCGTGTCTGAGCCGAATGCCGGGCAAACGGCCAGCCAATCGTGGATCTGAAAAGGACTCCTACACGGAGAAGTTCAGCTTGGAGTTCAGGAACCTAGGCATAGGTTCAAGTTTGAGTGTATGCTTAGGCTCAGGCTTAGGCGCGCTTGTCCATGGTTAGGTTTAGCCAGGGCGAAATCCATTAGTCATAAAACCATTAGTCATAACCCCATTAGTCATAAAACCATTAGTCATAAATTCCATTAGTCATAAACCCATTAGTCATAAATTCCATTAGTCATAAACCCATTAGTCATAAATTCCATTAGTCATAAACCCATTAGTCATAAATTCCATTAGTCATAAACCCATTAGTCATAAATTCCATTAGTCATAAACCCATTAGTCATAAATTCCATTAGTCATAAACTCATTAGTCATAAATTCCATTAGTCATAAATTCAATAGTCATAAATTTTATTAACCGTAGATTTTGAGGTTTGAGTGTTGAGTTTTGAGTTTTGAGTTTCGAGGTTTGAGGTTAGAGGTTTTGAGGTGTATGTGATGGTCCTTGTCGTGTTCTCGAATCAAACTCCTTGGTTGCACATGATCGGATATCATTAAACCTATTAATTTTGGATTTGTTAACGGGATTATATCAGAGAATAACATTTCCAAGCAATCAGTTTCATAACATTTATGACTAATGGAATTTATGACTAATGGATTTATGACTAATGGAATTTATGACTATTGGATTTATGACTAATGGGTTTATGACTAATGGAATTTATGACTAATGGGTTTATGACTAATGGAATTTATGACTAATGGGTTTATGACTAATGGAATTTATGACTAATGGGTTTATGACTAATGGAATTTATGACTAATGGGTTTATGACTAATGGTTTTATGACTAATGGGTTTATGACTAATGGTTTTATGACTATTGGATTTATGACTAATGGGTTTATGACTAATGGAATTTATGACTAATGGGTTTATGACTAATGGAATTTATGACTATGGGTTTATGACTAATGGAATTTATGACTAATGGGTTTATGACTAATGGTTTTATGACTAATGGGGCGAAATCGTTTAGCCATAGGCTTAGTCTTAAGCTCAGGCTTAGACTTAGACATGGGCGTGGGCTTAAGCTCAGCTTGGCTTACGTCATTCTAGCCAAATTTCGACCTACCACATTATCAGCCAATGCATCGCCGCTCAGCGTCACAGAGTTGATACCGCCATTGCACTGAAAGAGATTCAACGATGCCTTGAAAACAACCAAACCTGAAAGTACCTAACCGACCCAATCGGTGTCTGCCTTCCCTTGATGTCAAAGGTGGCCCCAGGCCATCTGTTGTTACCACCGTAGGTGACTTGGACTCGTGACTGCGAGATGATGCTGTAAGGAATCGAAATTACCAGCCAACGTACGGAAGATCCTAATCTCTTAAACAATCTCATAAAAATACCCACCGGATCGTGATGACGAAATTGGTTCCCGGAAGAAACGGCAAGACGTTAAATGTGTTTGGTGGCTCCCAAGCCTAAATTATCGAGTTGGAATCGAGATCTGGCAATATGAACGTTATTATTTGTTGAGTTCAGGCTAGGTCGCCGCATGATCTGAATTCAAACTTTTACCTGGGTCCCGAGACGATGAGAGTAGGTGATCAGCGGCGCTTGTCCCTTGTAGTTGCGGTGGTCAAAGTGGCCAAAGACCTGATTTGACCAGGCGACTTCTAGGCCGCAGGTCCATCTGCAAAAATCCGATTTGGTTTTCGGATTTTAAGGGCATAGCGACGAAGGGGGAAGGCCTGTCACATCATTTTCCCCTATCGGGCGAAGCCAAATTTTTCTTCTTTGGGCCCGGAAATGCTGAATAATGTAATGGTTCGTGCCTTAAAAGCGTTTTAAGTAAGGTATATAGTAGGTATATTTCAAATTTCGAGAGGCAGAACTATAAAAAAAACCCCAAACGTTTTGAATGTCGAAAGTATCGTAGAGAACTTTACTGAAAAATTGACCATTTTATTGTTGAGAAATTGATACTTTTTGTGTTTAAGCTTCTACTTTTCGGAAGGCTATCAGAATTTTTTAGAAATAATATAAAAAATACGGTACCTTGTCATCTGTGGCCCAATTTTCCCGCGAGCCGTGAAGACATCACCGGCTCGCATTGGTCGCTTCAGGCATCGTCGCCAATCTAAAAAAAGTTTACGAGTAGGCCCTAAGCCTCAAAATCAATATATTTAAAGTATCCCGACTACAAAATCTGATCCTAAAAAATTCGAGTCACCGCTAAATGTGAAAGTTCTAACGCAAAACTCACACATCCCGGGACCCGGTCCACCGGAAACCACATCAACTAACGCGATGAGAAGGGCTATCCATGCCCAGGTACGTGATGACATTCGTCACAAAATGTCTCGATCACTTGAACCGATCTTATAAACCCGACGCCGCTCGTAAACCCTAAATAAAACGTGAGATTCTACGGCGAAGTTGCGTAGTTTCGCGCGCAGATTCCGGCGATCCTCTCGCGGCAGCTGAGGTACAGAAATCAGGCATCAAACACCAATGCAGAAATCGTAAAACGTTGCGTCTCCCTAAAAAGCATGAAAGCTTTTCAGACGTGAATTTAATTCATTGAATGCTTTATGGTCAGCGACAGACCGCCAGATCTACCACAAATATGCGAGGAGACTTCGCGGTGTTTGACCCTAGCCTACCCAGAGCCTGTGTCCGTCCCCAATTTGCATGTCCTCCCAAATCCGTTAGCAAAAACTCAAAACCACGTACTCCGACCGTTTACATAGGCAAAATCAACTTCCGGTGAATGTTAATAGTTTTCTTGCAAAGTGTGGATTTCCACAAAAACCTAAGGTTATCAGATCGAAAGGGTCGAAAACAGATCGGAAATCTAATGTAATGATCTCGAGACCGACAAGACCTACCAAATACCGCCTTAACTTAAGTTTCTATCGGAATATCCTGCGGAGAAGTTTCAGGTAAATCCGAAATGGCACAACCGCTACTTTCTTTATTCATTAAAGCTTCGATTTTAAGAGATGGGATTACCGCTCTCCATCAATCTCATCGAAACAGGCTAAAGACTGCCAATTTCACAGAGAGGCAGATTTCAAGATAGACAAGGGTATTGAAATGACCCAGAAAGCTGTCATGCGCCTAATGGAAAAATTTAGCTAGTTGGTGAGCTAATTTCCATCATTTTTCTATTTATTTGACGGGCATTTTTCAGCGCTGTATTACGATAATTCAAAAATCGTTTGTCAACAACATTTATTAGAAACGAACAATTCGGCACAAGTTTACTTTTTGCCAAACCAGGACGGCATCTGGAAGGAGGGGATTTGCATCTGTGGTGCTGGAGCCATCGGAGCGCCATCGACGATGAATTGGCCGACGTTGATGTCGAGGTCCAGGTCATCCAGTGACAGACCGCTGCCTCCGCCTCGGCCTCTGCCATTACCATTGCCAATGCCGTTTCCGTTTCGACCACCGTTTCGTCCACGATTTCCATTGCCGCGTCCTCTATCTCTTCCACCATCCGATGGCCAGCTCCTGGAAATTTGGCTTGTAGATCGTGTTTGAAAGGAAAAGGCAGCCAGGGAGCAAAACTATGGGATCTGTTGTTTCGACCAAACAGCTTTCACTCAAAGGTAAGCAAGATTTGGGCTGCTGCAGGTACATGCGTATCTTGGAGCCTCCCATACCCGTCTACGCCTAGCCTACGACAGGTGTCGGCTATGGCACTTTCCGGCCCCTTTAAAACCCGGCTGAACATCTACATCAAAGCCATTCAAACTTACTTGTCCTCCTCAGAACCATGGCTATGACCGTGACTATGGCCGTGGTCGTGGCTGTCGTCATGGCTATGACCATGGCTATGCGGTCGCTTCGTCGGTTTCTTCGTCGGAGCCTTCGTCGTCGGCTTTGGTGTCGGAGGATGCTCATCCTCATCGTCATCATTGTACGAAGCGAACGATGGGCATGGCGCGTCCCATTGACGGACCTAAACACACGATTAGAGCCTGGGAAAATGCGGAAAATCGAGCTCTACCACTTTTACGACCTACCACATTTTTGGCCAACGGTGTGCCAGTGATCGTCACGTTTTGAATCTCACCGCAGCACTAATAAAAAGTTGATAAAAATTCAAGTGAAGTCAACCTGGAAAAGCTTGACAGACGAGAGGGGAGTGGATTGTCCCTTGATATCAATCGTCGCTCCACCCCAGCGTGCATCTTTCCCAGAGTACTGGATTTGGACTCGGGTCGGGGTGATGAGTCTGTAGAGTAATTTTCAAGGTATCCAAAGCAGTCTACCGGATCGTGATCTCAAATTCGGCTCCCGGCGCGAAGGGGAGTTTGTGGTATTGATAGCCGGGCTGCCAGGGCTTCTGAAAATCGGGTTTAGACCGGAAATTTTTTCTGACGTGACCTATTACGCTGAAAACAGCTAAGGCGCTTGGAGTCTTTAAGGTGGCTTTCCTACCTGCCTCCCGAGCCGATGCGCATATGTGACCACCGGAATGGATGTATTCCGGAAGTTCCGGTGGTCAAAATGACCAAACACGTCGGTGACATAGCTAGCTTCTAGACCGCACGTCCATCTGGAGACAGCGACCTTGATTCTTTTGACAAAAGCTATACCTCTGCATGCGGTCCTGAATTTTGCCCTTGGCGGTGAAGACGTCACCGGCTTGTAGCGGACGCCTTAGACAGTGCCGCCAGTAGACTGGAAAAAAATCAGGAAATCTTTCTCTCTAGCCGTTTATGTCTCTCTCTCGCTCTCTCACTCTTTCTCTCTCTCTCGCTCTCTCACTCTCTCATTCTCACTTTCTCTCTCTCTCTCTCTCGTTCTCTCTCTCTCTCGCTCACACATCCTTGAACTGCCACTATGGTTAGTGAATTTCAGCGTTTCATTCAGTCCAAACTATAACTTACAGTCCTTCCCGGGACCACCGTATGCCAAACATAGTAATACCCCAAAAAGCGCTAGACGAATCCACATTCAGAGACGATAGTTTCCAAAGTGGGCCTGTTTGCAACTGGCAACATTTGTAGTGCACTCGGCTCTATAAAACCGTGAGAAACTGGCCCGGGAATCGCGAGCTAAACGACGTTCGCATGCTTTATGCTCTAGCGTTGCTGATCTCTTTCCGAAAAGCTGCCAATCAAAGTTCGGTGCACCGGCGAGGGCTAAAACACGTGGCGATACAGGGAGTTTTGCAGAACTGGGCAGGAGTTAGGTCTTTTCCTGATACCTTTAAAAGAAGGTTGTCAGAAACGGTTACGTTTTGAAAGGGTTGAAAAGGACTGGGCTCAGTATGAATTTACAACTCTACGCCACAAGCCAAAAACGCGCAACGCACACGCAAAGCGCAGATGACCCGCAGCCACGCACAGGCACCGCTTATGTCACGCACACGCATCGCATCGCAATGCATAAGCAACGCGCACGCAACGCCCCGCAACGCGCCCGCAATGTGCCCGCAACGTGCCCGCAGCGCACGCGCAACGCGCCCAAACCGCGCCAAAACGCGCCGAAAACGCGCCCGTTACGCAGACACACCGCAGACCTTCTATCCGGCCGCTAATTAGTGCATCGGGCGACTCTTTGCGAGCAGGCGTCAGTCGCGTTGCGTGTCGCGGCAAGGAGCTCTTTGGAATTTCAGGAAGCACTTTTCTCCCACCTTCTGCATCATATAGGGTGGGGACTTCCAAAACCAGAATAACAGAAGCGTGCCGTTGATTTACGACGCCACCTTCCCCACGAGTTATGGCAAAAATGGGAGTCGTTGGCAGGACGCACCGTATACAATTCATTTGGGCAGGATGTGGTCTCGATTGGACATTTTCTTCTTCGTTTTACTAGGTGTGGAGGCCGACTCAAGCAAGAAGTGTAGGTCTTGATAGACTTTATATGCTTACCATGGAAAATGCAAAATTTATATAGCAAGCTATCAAAAATCACCAAATCCATGAAAGGTGGCTTAAATACTGGTCATTTTTTAGGTCAATTTGTGGATTCCAGATTTTCACCGCTGCCTACAACAACCGCTTCAAGTCGGTGACACCTTCACAGCTAGTGGAGTGCTCAAGTCGAATGCCAAAACGTAGCCAATCTGTTTGGGCAGCAGCTTACCTTGTTTTTAGCTGGTCCTGCAGCCTGGATGGCGCTTTGTTTGGCAAGAATACATTCGCCGAGTTGAGCCATCGCCTAGATGATCCGGCATACACCCAATTTGCGTGGCGGCCAAAGAAGAAAGTGGTAATATTATATTTCCTCGTTCTAGCTAAACTGCACTCGAGGCGTGAAATTATGGTAAAGAATGCTAAAATGCTCCAAAAAACATGAAATATCAGACTAGCAAAGCCCTTTGTGGAAGATTTTGAAGAAAATGGAGCTATCTAGAAAGGCATAATTGTCTTTAACAAACAAATAAAAATTTCAGCAACCCTGTGAGGATGGCTGGACACTTGGAAATGGCACCGACAACTGCTACAAGGTACCAACTCCAAACTATTTCAAAATCGGCGATTAGTTTCTACCAAGCCCCATTCAATTCACAGAAGCCGCCTTTGGATGTGAAGCACTCGGGGCAAAAATGGCCACCATTCATAGCGCTGCAGAAAATGCGTTTGTCATTGGTAAGGAATGGAGCTATACACATAGAGAGAGAGAGAGAGAGAGAGAGAGAGACAGAAAAAGAAATAAATTAACTTTCAAAGGGCGTTAAAAGGCGTTCGAAAGGGATTAATCTATTTTTTAGGTATGGGCTCGCCGGAAGTGTTTGGCGCTCGATCCAACTTGCTATGGTTGGGTTCCGCAAGGGTACAATTCACGCCTTACTATTACGCGGGAAATAGCTAAAATGCTGACGGACGAAATGCCGACATCCCAAATGCCGACAAGCTAAAACTGTATAACTTGCAGTACTCTTCATATTCGTCAAAACCCTGTTCAATTCCAAAAGTCGCTCAGATTGTTGGTCATTATGGTCATGACTTTTGGAATTTTAGCTATCGGAAATTTAGTTGTCGGCATTATTACCAGAAGCTTTCGTTATTCCCGCTCAGATGTTTGATTTAAGACAGATCCATCAAAATATGGCTTCGCCTGGGTCGACAAATCGAAGATGAACTATGTGAATTGGGACGATCAATACATGGACAACACGGGCGGCATCGAGTCTTGCCTGATTGTAGGGAATTAAAGTGATGGCGCCAGCCAGATTTTTTGCTCCAGATGCACCCAAGTGGACGCTGGAATGACGCAAGGTGCACGGATCCCTTCCGGGCGATTTGCCAAAAAGACATGGTTAGGGGTCGCCTATTCGATTATGATAGGTATTCAGAACCGTAGTGCCAAGCTGGTAGACAAGAATCCGTATAAAGCCGGGAGTCGATTCAATATGACGATAACGTGGGTTTTTGAGGTAACAGGTCCTCTAAAGATTTCGATACGCTACCATAAGTATGCCAACAGTAGTTAGTTTTCATCTATTCTTAGCGTTTCCGGGCCGAATCAAGTTACTGTGGCCTACGGTAGCGGAGCGTCATGGAGTGGAAAAACCTGGAAACAGGCCGGCCAACTTGCTAGCATGACGGCTGTTAGAAAATTTGAGGTATGGTGGGCATTGGTTATATATGGGTCGAAGCCCGGGGGCGCCGCCAAAGGCGCCTCCGAGGGGGGGGGGCGTGCCGAGTGGCGCCTGGGGGCGCCGCCCCTATGATTTTTAACGGGGCGGGGGGCGTCACCAACGGCGCCTGTGAGATTATGCAAATCTTCGATTCTAATGTTAATTATTCATTTCAAGCGCAAGAGCAACGGACAGTAGAGAGTAACCTGCAAATTACTTTTCTCTTGCACTTCGGGAAAGCCTAGTATCGCAATGGTCAGCCTTTTTTGGTAATGTTTTAGTAAAATTGAACTAACTTTAAGTGGAAAAATAAAAAAAATTGGAAGGAATTTTAGATGGAATTTTCGAAATTGAAAGTGAGATTGGAAAATCGGGCATTTTTGGCAGTAAAATCTATATTTTTTTTGTATTTCAGTCGCAGTTGGTAAAGTTTTTACGTTTAAGAAGAATAACAACAGTTTCGAAAACTTCCACTATTTCTTTTAGAAAACAAGGTCCTTATAAAAAAGTTGGTCCCCCATAAACATCCCCTTCCTCTACAATGCGAAAGGATCAGGGAAAAATTATAGGCCAATCAACTAATAGTTTTTGCTTTCTTTGATATTAAGGATCAGCAGTCAAATCTCATTTCCATAATAACACCGCATTTTTGCTTTGCATCTCGGTTTTCCGGCGCCTTTTGGTCAGCCCCAGGCGCCGCCACAGGCGCCACTCGGCACGCCCCCAGGGGGTGCCTCGGGAGGCGCCTCTGGCGGCGCCCCCCGGGCTTCGACCCATATATAGCATTGGTGTATTTCTCATCCTCTATCTCTCTATCACTCTATCTCTCTCTCTCTCTCTCCTTCTCCCTCTCTCTCACCCTCTCTCTATCGCTCTCTCTCGCTCTCGCTATCACTAGACAACTGCGTTTTACAGTGCTACGGACAGCTCCAGAGCGTGGCGCTCACCGGTTCGAATATAGTCGGGAATACGGTAAGTCAGTCCAAAGCCTTAAAATCCAGCTCTGCGTTTTTGCAGTTTTCTCTGACCTTGGGGCTAACTCAGCTAACTTAACGTATCCTTAATAGCAAGTATTTTAGGCAACAAATTACGAAGACGTCTGTCCTCTCTTTGGAAGCGAAATCAACAAACAGTTTGGCAGAGATGGAAAGGATCAGAAAAACGGGTAAGTCAAGCAGCGCACCGAGCTTCTTAGACGCTTTTTGTGAGTTAGCTGAAAACTGAGCTTCTTTCAGTTCAACTGACAAAGGACAATGGTCTGGTGATGGTAGCGGAAAAACCCTGAGCAAAGGCGATATGGAGGAATTGGCAAAACTGCTGGCTAAGAATCTAGAAATTGATGTGACGGTGAACCAAACGGTCATCCAGGGAGGGGCACCAGACTTGCCTCCTCTATGAGTTTTATTTGTCAACGATAAAGAATTTACTGGTGAAGACAAAGAAAACAGCACTCGAAATTATTTCAAAAACTAGAAAACTTCAAAAAGCATCCAGACATTGTAGAATTTAGTTAAGTCCATAGTACTGACCAAAATTCCGTGGAATGTTACGTTTTTATGCTTTTTCCATTAGGTTTCATGTTTGCACTTCCTTTTGGGTGTGGTCAGAGACCGGCGGCAGACATCTACTCTGCGTAAGGTTTCTCAATGATTTTTATGTCGTTATCTCCCTTACATTTCCTCTCTCTCGCTCTCTCTCTCTCTCTAGCTCTCGCTCTCCCTCTCTCTCTTTTTCCCCTCTCTCTCTCCCTCTCCCCTCTCTCACATGCACTCTTTTTCTCTCGTTCTCTGTTTCTCTATCTTTCTCATTCTCACTCTCTCACAAACTCTTTTCCACTCTTGCTTTGGCTCTTTCGCCCTCAGTCTTTTTCTTTCTCCCTCTCTCGCTCTCTCTCCCTCTCTCACTATCTCTCTTTCTCGCTATCTCTCTCCCCCCTCACTCTCTCTGTCTCTCTCTCCCTCTCTCTCCTCGCTCTCCCTCCCTCTCTCCCTCTCTCCCCTTCTCCCTCTCTCTCGAGACGTGACATAAATTTCGCATCAGCAATTAACATCCCAAAATTTCAACAATTTAGCATCTCATTTCCGGTGCAAAACCATGCCGCTCAGAAATCTTCAATCGTCATTTCCTATGTTTCTACCCACCCAGATTCTTTTGTGGTCTAATAAGTTAAGGTAGTCAAATTTCGTTTTATGCAAATTTTTCTTGTTCAGATGGCAGCCGGCCGGATCGACAAGTACTTAAATTTGGGGCGCTACGCGCTGCTTGTGTGTGTAACTTGTGAGGTATCGCATTTAAGTCGGGCTACAATTTCTTTTTTTAGCTAATCTTTCTTATGCAAGCCGGCAATTTTCTCTTCATGGCATTTGGAGGTGAGCAACATGTTGGAGGCGTTCAGTCACAAAAATTTTAGGCGAACCTCCCCACATCGTGGGCTGCCACTACCGCAACGGCACGAAGGTGATGATGGCCGAGGAGGAGATGGTGTGCCGCGAGATGCGCACCGGTCAGTGCAAGCCGATCCTCGACTACTCGTTCAACTCGATCAACGTGGAGGTATCGGATGGTAGTTTAAAGAGACTGTGCGAGATGGTGCTAATGAATAATACAACGCTCAACGAGTTCAAGCAGTACAGCCCGGTGCCGCCTCGACTTTTATCGAGCGTTTTTCAAAGCGGAAATTGGCTTTAAAGGGATCGCAACATCTCCCAAATTATCAAGCGCTTTTCATTCCAGTTCGACTTCCTGTGCCCGGAGAACGCGAAGGTGATCAAGGACAGCACCTCGCTGCAGCTGCTCGGCAACCTGATCGGCGCCCTCATCTTCGGGCCCGTCTCGGATCGGTGGGGCCGGAAATGGGTAGGAGATTTGTGTTTCCCGTTCAAGTGCATCTAGACAATGCTCGCCTGCGTGTTCTTCTCCGGGGTGTTCGGCTTCGCGTCGTCGTACGCGCCGGGATACTGGTCGTTCACGGTGCTACGCGCCTTCACCATCTTCTTCAACGTCGGGCATCAAGTGTGGGTGCAGCTAGTTTAGCGAGTTCATTTCTTTTGCATTATCGGGGGGTCCGCCCGCTTCACAGTCCCTTTAAACCCCGTTTTTTCAGGATCATCACGGTGTTCATGTGCGAGACGTTGCCGGCGAAGCACCGCATGTGGCTGAACTTCATCCTCAACTGGTCCCCCAACATCATCATCGTCACGGCGATGGCGTGGACCGTCCAGGATTGGCGGTGGCTGCAGCGCTCCCTTGGTCTCCTCGGAATCCCGATCAGTATCATGATGTAGTGGGTGGCTTCACTGGTATTCTACCAACAACATGTCAATTTTCGGACTATCCTGTCCTTTCTAGCTTCTGCAAAGAGCCGGTCTACTGGCTGGTCCGCCAGGGGCGCCTCGATGACGCGATGAAGGTCGTCGAGGAGACAACGAAGATGGACGGCATCGAGTTCGACCCGGTCCCGTTGCGCAAGCTGTTCGAGGAGGAGCGCGAGGCGTGCAAGGTTTGATCATCGACAGCAGGTTGAACCTCTTGAACTCCTTGCAGCGCACCGCCGGCAAGAGCTACTTCTACCAGCACCTCTTCTACACGTGGACCCTCGTCTCCTACTCGGCGACGATGTACTTCAGCTAGTGGGTGTACTAATGCTCCCCCGCTAACAAACCAGAACCTTCTTACCTTGTCAATCCTTTTAAAGCAACGTTACGTCCGTATTTCCCATGTCAACGACCTCTTTCCAGCATCTGCGTCGGCGCCGTCACGTACGGCCTGTTCTTCAACCTCGAGAAGCTCTCCGGGACCATCTACGAAAAGATGGTGATGCTCTCCATCTGCCGCACCGTGCTCAACATGACGCTCGCCGCGCTCGACTACAAGATCGAGTGCCTCGGACGCCTTGTAGGACTACACGCCTGGACTACAAACTAAACATATCCCCTTCAGAAAGCGCACTATATGTTCGCCGTGTACGTCGTGTTCGGGCTGGGCTGCGTAGTGGTGATGCAGTACACGGGGCTCGACCGCGAGTTCGACGACGTCGTCAAGTACCTCGCCCTGACCGCCATTTCTGTGGCTGCGATGGTTGGTGATGATCCTGAACTCCTTGAACTTGTTGGAAATCTCGAAATTCAGAAACTTGAAGTTTTGACATCATGATGGCATACCTTTCAGATTCTGCTGACGAACCAGGTGGTCGTCTCCGAGATCTACCCGACCCCCATCCGCAACAAGGCGTTTGCCGTCGCCCAGATGAGCAACAACACCGGCTCCGTCATCGGCGTGCAGCTCTTCAAATTGGTGAGAAAATTCTGGCGTCATGATCAAGCCGTTCAGACCGAAGTCCACCGCGCCATCCCGTTCGGCGTGCTGATGGTGATGGTGGCGATGGAGACGCTGCTGTGCTCGCGCTTCATCCCCGAATCGAAGAACAAGCCCCTCGTCGAGCACATGCCCGGCGCCGACGAGTCGTTTTGGACGTGCTGCAACAAGGGGGAGAAGGACAGGAGGAAGAGGGAGAGAACTGTAAGTAAATTTAAGGACCGCTATGGCTTTGCGCGGATTTTGAGGGGACAGATAAGTCGGTTCTGATCTGTTAGCGGGGGTGAACAATCAATTTTTGGGTTTTACACTTATATTTGATAATCAATAATGTAGTTTTAAAACGTTTTGAGTTGGTTTTGCTTGCTAAAAATTTATAAAGCATGCTTTTAAAAATTTTTACGTATTTTGGTCATTTTTCATACATTTTGACTCCAAAATCGATAATTTTCGAACTACGTATTTTGTTTTGACATTGGTTTTGTATAAATAAACTATGTAAAATATGGTAAAAATGGTTTTTGTATTTTGTTATAGGGCCGTAAAGAATCACAAGGAAAAATTTGATCCCCCCGCTAACATTCCAAAACCAACTTGCCATCCATGGCCCTTTAATGCCTAGAAGCCAGTCGAGCTACATTAATGGATACTTCTTCCGTTTCGGCCAGCAAATTATTGCGTGTTTTTTCCAGAACTCGTCCACCGCCACCAACTCGACCGAAGAATCGCAAAAGTCCAGTGAGGCGGACTGCTCGGTGTCGGTCTCGATGGTCTCGGCGTACCAGGCATCCGCTTCCGACTCATCCAAATCCGACTAAACGCGCCACTAAACCATCCATTCCATTCGATAATCGCCTGTCATTTCCCGTTAGGATTCGATGCATAAAGATTTTGTCTTGCGAGCGCTACGTTTTGTAGACGGAGGGAGAGAAAGAAAGAGAGAGAGAGAGAGAGAGAGAGAGAGAGAGAGAGAGAGAGAGAGCAAAAGAGAACGGGAGACGGAGAGAGAGACAAAGAGAGAGCGAGAGGAGAGTGAGAGAGAAGGGGAGATATAGAGAGAGCGAGAGAGATATAGAGAGAAACAGAGAGAGCGAGAGAGAGCGAGAGAGAGAAGAGAGAGAGAGAGAGAGAGAGAGAGAGGAGAGTGAGAGAGAAAATGGGAGAGACAGAGGGAGTGAGTAAGTGAGTGAGTGAGTGAGTGAGAGAGAGAAAGGGAGAGAGAGAGAGAGAGAGGAGAGAGAGAGGAAGGGACAATCCTGAAATCCTTATCCTGAAAGCAACTGTTTGTTCTCTGGGCTGTTTGCAGGGCAGGGATTTTCTGTAAGGGGGAAACGACTTTTTGCAAAGGTCCCGTTCCGTATTTGTAACTTTTTGGTCAAAAATGTTTGAATAGTGCCCAAAAAGCTCAAAATACCAAGTGATTTTGGCTGTGTTCTCCAACGGAAAATAATGGCCAAAAATTTATCGGGGAAAAATCGGCATGAAGTAAGAGAATCGAGTTTACAGTCAAATCAGCAAAGGAGCGACATTTAGGCACTGGCGACTCTTCATCCAATTCGCTTTTACTCCTCAATGGCCCTTAAAATTTCGAATAATATTGCTGCACCGGCATAGCTCACACACAGCTTCTTCCCATCCTGACGTGTATATTTATTATATCCTCGCCCCAAGTGAAACATTATCGGCAACTCGGTGCCGCGCGCCACTATCATCCCCCATGTGATTTCCCGGATCCCGGCCATCCACTCCGCTGTAATCATCTCCCGGAATTGTTCGATTTTATCAACGTCCTTCGCCAGAAACTCGAAGATGAACCAAGTTGTTCGCAGCGTGATCGCAATGGCTAGCTCGTACACATAGCAATGAAGCCCAACAACGCGATCTTTGATGAA
The DNA here is from genome assembly GCA_958295435.1 of Mesorhabditis spiculigera. Taxonomy (NCBI): domain Eukaryota; kingdom Metazoa; phylum Nematoda; class Chromadorea; order Rhabditida; family Rhabditidae; genus Mesorhabditis; species Mesorhabditis spiculigera. The sequence continues at coordinate 9,506 of CATQJA010002607.1, read as the reverse complement.
TCGCATTAATTCTGGGGTCAGTTGAAGTTGAAATAGGGATGCCAAATGAAATTTCCCATCGACCACCTTAACTAAAAGAGGGTCGTGATCCAACTCAAACGCGTGAGACTCTTTTAGAAGAAGTGCTGAGTGCTTCGGTAAGTACGAGATCGCAGCAGAGTCCCGCCACTGGCTAGGCAGCGGAACATACCGGCCAAAGCCCTCCTTAGCGACGTTGTAATATATGGACACTCCGCCATGAGACGACGCGACGATCTCATAAGATGTTCGATTAGCCGGTGATCGTTCGGTCATCTCCCATAGGTATCGACAGGTTCGGGAGTAGCGGAAACGCGTGAACGGGTCCATCTCGCTGATGAATTCCAGGAGGCACTGATGAAATGGGAAGGGCAGATCCAACAGTTCCACTGGCGAGGGCATACCTGAAAATTATAACGTATTTAATTGAGCCTGAAAACGTTTAAATTATTTGCCGAAAAGAGAGATCGAAAAGGGAACGCGGTTCATCTGCATTATCGGGGGGATTAGCTAGAAATGTTTGATAGGCACAACTTATTTGCTGTTTTACTATATTGCAACTATAACAACAATTTAATGACTCTATAAGTCGAAGAATCCATATTCTTCGTAGTCTTTTTAATAGAACCTTATAAAATTTGGATGCTTAAGAATACTAAAAACGGCTTAGAAAGGCGCCGGTATTTAGATTTGAAAAATTCGCCCTAAGAGCCTTAAAAGTTGTCGCTCCGATAATGCGAAAGAACCGGGAAACGGTAAGCAAGTACAAAAACCTGGTTATATGCTGTCAAGAATGCGGGCTTTTGGAAAAAAACCCCGGATGGGCCTGGGTAAGTATCACCGAAAAAGTGCGGGGCAGCCAGGCGGGCAAAGCATCTGCTTCCCCTACCGCAACCCCAGACGGCAAGCGTAATTTCCATACCGATTATTGGCAAAGGGGGGGATTTCGTGTCTCCGTGCTTCAAATTCCCTAGCTTCAAATGCGGAAAGAAGTCTGATGATAGCAAACGAAGAAGAAGATCCGGTAGAAAAAGAAGAAAAAATTCGTGAATGATCACATTCTGAAGCCAGCCATGAATCTAAATTTCTGGCATCCACACCGAGTTTAAAGGGCTGCCGACGGCATGTGTCGATCCCCCCTCATCAACAAATTGGCAAGTAGCCAACAGGGCAGAGAGCGCGTCCAGGGGAGAGGCGCCGAGACATTTTCTTTCCAGCGCGTAACCGATTGATTATGCCGTCGGCATCCCTTTAATCATGCGCTTTCTCAACTTTCAAGACTGTCATTATTTTTCTGGCGTTCCACTTGGCCTAGTAATCGAATATAAAGTGTTTTTATATTGTTTGAAGCCCGTATTATAACTAAATTAGAAAAGCAAAGTCGAAAGTTTGGTCATTTGTGTCGAAAAATTGATTCGTCGACCTAATATAAATTTTTGATGAAAAATCGTGCCGAGAAGTTCCCCCACCCTGGAACCTTTGCCACCCCGAGAAGCACAAAAGGCCGACAACGATGATTTCGGGTGCTTCCTGGTACCGTATGATCTGTGGAATTATTATTGTGCATGGTTGATGTGGACACACAGAGAGCACAAAGCAAGAGAAACTCGAAAGGATTTGTTCAAAATTTCAAGCTCTATCGAACGAGCTAAGACACATCGCGAAATTTCAAGATCACCCAAAAACGACTCCTTGTACGAGGGATATTTTTATGCATGGTATCTGTAGATCAAATACCTAAAGCTTTTTGTTTTATTCTGAAACAGAAACATAAGATCAAAAAATCTATCGGGACAAAATTAGCTGCTGTTGACATTTTTTCATTTACTCTTCGACGCTTTTTGGGCTTTCGAAGAATACCGCGCCGCCATAGTTCACATGCAGCTTCTTCCCAGCCTGCCGTGTATATTCATTATGGTCACGCCCCAGGTGGAACATTGGCGGCAACGTGGCGCCGCGCGCCAGTATCATCCCCCACGTGATTTCCCGAATCCCAGCCATCCACTCCGCTGTAATCATCTCCCGGAATTGTTCAACTTTATCAACATCCTCATCCCGAAACTCGTAGATAAACCAACTTTTTCGAATCGTGATCGCAATGGCTAACTCGTCCACATAGAATTGGATCCCCGCCGCGCGATCTTTCATGAAACGCATCAATTCTGGGGTCAGTTGAAGTTGATATAGAAATGCCCAATGAAATTTCCCGTCTACCATCATAAGAGGGTAGTGGCCCGGATCGAAGCGGTCAGACTCATCTAGGAAAAGCGCGGAATGCTTCGGTAAGTACGAGATCGAGGCCGGTTCCCGCCACTGGCTGGGCAACGGAACATACCGGCCAAAGCTCTCCTTGGCGACGTTGTAATATATAGACACTCCGTCATTGGTTGCGACGATCTTATAGGATGTTCGATTAGCCGGTGATTGTTCGGTCATCTCCCATAGGTATCGACAGGTTCGGGAGTAGCGGAAACGCGTGAACGGGTCCATCTCGCTGATGAATTCCAGGAGACGCTGACGAAATGGGAAGGGGAGGCCAACGAAATTCGGGAATGAGGGCATACCTGAAAATTACAATGTATCTTTATTTAGTTATGCAAAGTCTACAATATTTGCCGAAAATTAAGGTCGAGTAAAGACGTTAAGAGTGGAGGGACAAAAAGCTGGCTAAAGGCTTCCAAAATGCTGGAAATTTGAAAAAAAAAAGCCATTGGGGGACGGGCAAGTATCACCGAGAAAACCGCGGGGCAGCCTGGTCGGGCAAAGCATCTGCTTCCCTCTACCGCAACATCAGACGCCACGCGTCATTTCCATATCGATTTTTGACAAGAGTTCGCGAATTTCGTGTCTGCGTGTTTCAAATGTCCTGCGTTAAAGGCGCAACGAAATCTTACAAGTTGAGAGCCTTACAAGAAACCCCCTTACAAGTTGTTAGCGTTTTTTTAAATTGAATTTGAAATTTTCAAGCGTTTTCTCATCCAAACAGGGGTAAAAGATCATGCGGCGCGATCGCGTTGCGGCTGGATCTGGCTATTTACCAGGAATCAACGGAACCGTGGACCAGATTTCGGAGCCTCTTTAAAGGATCAACAACGATAATTTTGAGTGATTTTTGGTACCGTATTGTCCGTGAAATATTTATTGTGCAAGTTTGGTGTAGATGTGACCCACAGAGAGTACCAAGCAAGAACTCTAGAGTAGATGGGGAATGAGCTAGAGAGCAACTGCAGCTGGGTTCTCATTTTCCTCGATACGGTACAGGCCAGAATTTTCCCAGCAAATTAGCTTCTTTCCATCATTTCGAACGTATTCGGTACGACTCGGCTTCATACCGGCTTTGGCGGCCGGCACCGTGATAAAGATCATTCCAAACTTGATGCTCCGGATTCCGGCCTTCCACTCGTCCAGGATCTTCTCCACAAATCGCTGAATCTCTTTCGGCTCGCCCTCCACAAATTCAAACAAAAACCTCGGGCTTCTCAACCCGATCGCCACTTCCGGGTTGTCGACGCGGTGCTGTACATACATGGCATGCTCATTGATGAATCGGATCAATTGCAGCGTCAGTGTCTGGTTGTTGTCCAAAAACACGTCACGAAATTTTCCATCTACCGGTTTAACAGCATTTCTCGCGACCTGGACTCCCAAGTTATCTGGGTCCGAATAGAACAGGTACGACGTTTTCGGCAAGTACGACAGCGTCTCCGCGTCCTCGATTTCGATGGGCCAGGGAATCGGCGTGAGATGCGGCCAGCAGAAGCCGGGTGGGAAGATAAACAGCATTCCGTCCATCACGATAACATCATATTCAGTTGAACAGTTCGGAGTCCTCTTCGACATCCACCACGTAAAACGGCAGGCACGAGAATAGCGAATTTGGGTCAACGCGTCCATTGCACAGATGAATTCCAGGAGGCGGCGATGGAACGTGAAGGGCAGATCGACGAAATCCACAGGTAGCGCTCGCTGAAAAACTTATTAACATTTTTTTCTGTTTGGGTTAACAACCAATAGCTAAGGAATAAGGGGAGCCTCATCACAAAAGCTTTTTCTGTAAAATCTAGCGCTCCGAGAAGCATCTCCCCCTGATCGTCTACAGGTGTTCAGAGTATACCAAAATGGTTTCCTTGGCTGTCTGGTAAAGCTCTGGAGAATTTTGGGACCAATCTGATGTAAGGCGGCCAAAATGAAAAACACGGTATGCGCAACACCTTGAAACATACCTTTTCGTTGCTTTGGAAAAGTCCTGCCCGAAATGCCGAGTTGAGGTAATCGAAAAAGCGGCTGGGGAACAACATCGATAAATCGAAAAAATCCGCCGTGAGGCTGTGCTGAAAACGGAAATTTGGGCATGCTGTAAATACAAAGGAAAGGATCGAAGGGCGAGAAATATCAGAGCTAGAAAAAGAGAGAGTGAGAGTGAGAAAGATAGAGAGAGTGAGAGTGAGAGAGAGAGAGAGAGAGAGAGAGAGAGAGACACAGCTATAATAGAGCGAGATACGGAGGTAGATAGATAGAGAGGGAGGGAGAAAAAAGAGACAGAGAGACAGACACACACAGATCGAGAGAGAGAGAGAGGGAGAGAGAAAAGAGACAGAAATGGAGAAATTTTATCATTAGACGACTGTAAAATAACCAATGCTTCGGGCAATCTTTCCATACCCTAGCATGCCATTAAAAAACGTAGAAGAAACTGGGTCATACAACGCATCGCATCAGAAAGGCAAGCACTAAGGGAAGGCAATACCCCAAAATCGCCTGAGGACCTTTTAGCGTATCGATTCAATGAGAGTTCAAGCAAGGGGCTTGCAAACATCGTTATTTTTAGGGAACAGAGAAAAGTAAGGCCGATGCCGGCTTCTCGGCCAAAATGTTGTTCGCCAGTTACACAATAAGCACTCACGAAAATCGACAGCTGCGTTTTTAAATTAGCATTAAGAGTTTACGGTGCGTCTTTTATTTCAAAACTTTATGGTATTTTTGCTTTATTGAAACAATTACCTGGAGTGAAGTAAAAAGAGTACAAGAAGGCATGGGGCTGAGGAAATGGGCCTGGCCGAAAGTTGGGCACCAAATAAGCTTTTAAAGAAAATATGGAGTACACGCCTAAGTCTCCTCCCAGAGCTCGACGCAATCATAATGATGATGGACGAACAGCCATTTCTCAACTGTTCCACCAGCCCCATCGTCGACAGAGCGGCTGCAAACGTCGAAGCCTTTATCGGATTGCTTTTTGAAACGGATGGTCCCCTCGATAATATTCCGTTTACCAGTCTCCCACTCGTCCGTCAATTTACAGATCAGCCACTCCAGTTTCTCTTCCGAAATGTTTTCGAAAGTCCATTCGAAATAGGGACATTGGAAGGCGATCATCGATTCCGGATCGTCCTGATTACACACGATGCGTTGCGCTTTGGTATTGCCAAATCGAATCAATTCCGGGGTGAGCTTTGGCAGCCTGTAGTCAACTTCTTTGTATTTTCCGCCATTCGTCTCAATCTGATCGACCGATCGAAAAAGAGAGAGTGCCTTCAGAATATTTAAGTTTCGGGGTAGAAAGAGGATGTCCGACTGGTTGTCCACAATGGCGTCTCCAATTTTGCATTGAGCGGGGCGCAAAATTACCAAAGAGGGATCGTTTTCCGGCAAGGCCTGGGTCTTGGTGTTGATCACAGCAAATCCGGCCTGATAATCCAGCGATTGCTCAGTCATCTTCCATATGGGCCGACAAGTTCGAGAGTAGCGAAATTGGGTGAACACGTCGGAGATGTTGATAAAGTGCAGAAGACGATAGTGGAACGCAAGGGGTAGATCGAGATAATCCATCGGTACCCCTTCCTGAATGCAAAAATTAATTTTTTTTTAGAAATTAAAAAATTAACTCTTCAAAGAGAAGAGAGAATGGACATGGAAAAGTATTTCATCGTAATGCCTGCGATAAGACCCAGTCTTTTTCGGTTTCTTTTTGCAGCTTAACAGGCTTGGCCGAAATCGGAAAATGCAGGAGGTGCTACTCTGGCAGCTGGTTCCGGGCGCCGCCGGGATTTCCTTGCATAATCCCGGGCTAGTCGAATTGCCGGGTGTTCCAGTTGTTTATGTCGAGTCTGTCCAGCAGATGTGAAGGCCATTGATAGGCCCAGATAGGCCGACAAGGATTGGCTCACTACAACTGGATGCCGTTCCTCCCCAACACGATTTCGTCTATCCCCAACTTTTCTTCATGCATATTTTTACCTTATGATCTGAAACCAATTTTACAACGATTCGAGAAAACCAGAGGCCGGCGAAGATGAAACAGAACTTTGTCTACCGAGGGGAAACAAAAGGCGTGAAAAGCGTGGCGGAGCCATTTGTTCTATATCTCCCTTGCCTTTACACGGCGATCACTTCCCTACCCATGCCTTCCTCGTCTCCGCCCTTTGGTTGCCTATCTGTGCGCCCACTTTTTCTGTATATGATTCTGTAGGGCCCCAATAAATACTCAAATCAAACCGAGTCATCCCGGGGGAATTCACATGGCAAGCGTTTGGCACATTGCATCATTGGACGAAGGTTCGATTTGGTCAGGTTAGAATCTGGTTCATCAGCTGGTCGTAAGGATTCAATTAGCATAAAGCCACGCTACACGACAGCGATTTTCGATTTCGTTTTCGATTCAATTTTCGCGGGGGCGCGCAAACCAGATTCTGGTTTTCGGAATCGGCGTCTGAAACTACTTCGGAATAAATAATGAAAATTTTTTTTTAGAAAGGAGAGAAATGAGAGTCACCACGTTAAATTAGCGTTCAAAGTTTACGGTGTGTTTTTTAATTTCACACTTTTATGGTATTTTTGCTTTATTGAAATAAAAATCGCGTGGAGGGAAGTAAAAACGAATACAAAAATATTTCGGAGCTGAGGAACATGGCAAAGCCGAAAGTTGGGCACTAAATAAACATTTAAAATGTGGATCATTTTCACACCTACGTCCCCTCCCAAATCTGGACGCAATCATTGTAATGATCAAAGAACAGCAATTGCACAAAGGTTCGACCGGGTCCGTCATCGGCAAAAGCGCCTGCCAACGTCGAAACGTTTATAGGATCGCTTTTTGAAGCGGATGGTCCCAAGGATAATATTTCTCTTGCCCGCCTCCCAATGGTCCCTCAATTTGCAGATCAGCCATTTTAGTTTTTTGTCCGAAATGTTTTCCAAAGTCCATTCGAAATTGGGACATTGGAAGGCGATCAACGATTCCGGGTCGTCTTGATTGCACACAACGTGCTGCGCTTTGGTATTGCCAAATCGAATCAATTCTGGGGTGAGCTTTGGCACCTTGTAGTCAACTTCTTTGTATTTTCCGCCGTTCGTCTCGATCTGATCGACCGATTGAAAAAGAGAGGGTCCCTTCGGAAGTTTTGAGTTTTCCGGTATAAAGAGGATGTCCGATTGGTTGTCCTCAACGACGTCTCCGTTTTTCCATTGAGCGGGTCGCAAAATTACCAAAGAGTTGTCGTTTGCTGGTCGGGTCCAATTCCCCGTGTTGATCACAGCAAATTCGGCCTGATAATCCAGCGATTGTTGGGTCATCTTCCATATGGGCCGACAGGTTCGAGAGTAGCGAAACTGGGTGAACACGTCGGAGTTGTTGATAAAATGGACAAGACGATAGTGGAACGCCATCGGCAAGTCGAGATAATCCATCGCGGCGGATACCTGAAATGCGAAAATTAATTTTTAGCCACTAAAAATATTAAAAATTAAACCCTTTGAAAGAGCAGAGAGCACGGACATGGAAAAGTTATCGTAATACCGCAACGGATACTGGAGATTCGATAGAAAAAAAAAATTGAACACAAAAACTACAACTAACAAAAACTTTTTGAGTGATTACGGTGTCTCGAAACTACCATCATCTCCCGCGATTCGGCCACCTGCCGTAATCGGTTCCCCTGTGTGTCTGCCGGCTGGACGCAGAGAACGCGGGACCCCGGTATCGTAGGAAAAGAGAGGGAAAGAGCGATTGAGAGAGAGAAGGAGAGAGAGACAGACAGAGAGAGAGCAAGGGCGCTGAGAGAGAGAGAGAGAGAGAGCGGACCGAACGCCCGTGGGCCACGCCGGGTTACGGTATGAAATGTTGAAAAATAAACGGTATACAACCGGTGCAGTTTTAAATGAATTCCGTGTTTCGTATCCTTTTTGCCTGAATTAGGCCGGCACAATCCGAAAAAATCCGGAAACGAATTGCGGTGAGAAACAAAATACTGGAGAGAGAATCGCCCCAATAAGAGAGAGAGAGAGAGAGAGGGAGGGAGAGAGAAAAAAAAAAGAAAAAAAAAAGAGAGAGAGAGAGAGAGAGAGAGAGGAGAGAGCGAGAGAGAGAGAGAGAGTACTTGCCGTGGCAGATCAGTGCCCGCCGGGCCAGGACCGGCGTTACGGTATCCATGGTTCAAAGACCTGACGGTATGTGGTGTCTTTTATCTTGGTTGTGCAACGAGATTTTGTTTTATTAAGTCCGAGACAAACGATAAAAATAGGTGCCAAATTGATTCAAGTCCAAAAACGCCGAAATCAAATTGGTGAAGGAGGGTATGTGCGGATAAACGTTGACAAGAAAAACTGCAAATGGATGACGCCCGCACTTGCGTTTCCTCCCATCCTCCGACCCCTGATCATAATGCTGCACGAACAACTGCTGATTCGTTACCAGCCTCGAGGGGCGACAGGTCGGCTTCGAGTGCTTAGAAATTCTTTGCATGACCCTGCCTTGAAGCGAATGGCGCCCTCCAAAACGTTTCTATTGCCGGCTTTCCAATCGTCGGTAATCTTGCTGAATGGGTGCTCTATCTCATCTTCCGGAACTTCATCAAGCGTTATTTTAAATACAGGGCATCGTAGGGCACTCCGGTGAATCGACCGTCGTGCGTCTTCGCGCCACATACACGCATTCCACGCGGGCATTCGCAAACCGAACCATTCCAGCGTGATTTTGGGTCTTGAAAATCATGCTCGTATTCCGGCCTGTCATCTGACGCCTCGCGGCCTGCAGGAATTGGGATATGGCTTCTGGGAAGCTTGTAGATTTGGGGTTTTCGTGCTTCGAACCGAATTCAGATCCGCGTCCTGATTGAGCTCCATGACCATCCCGGTCTCGAGCGCGACTCAGAATCACTAACTGCTCTATCCTCTCCCATAGGTGTCGAAAGGGCCGAGAGAGCGGTACTGGGTAAAGCGTCGGAGTAGTTGATCAACTTCAGGAGACGAGCTTGGAACGAAAATGGAAGGCTCCAGAAATCCAGCGGCGGCTGATCCAGCCTCCAAGCCATTCGGAATTACCTAAATTCCCGCACCTTAACTGGTGAACTTGAGTAGCTGCAATAAACCCAAATGTTTAGAAGCGAAATACTACGTCCATACGTCGTCAAAGTCGTCAAAGTATTTGGATAAATGTCTGGATTTGGTCAGGGTTGGCGTGAGAAAGCTAGAACCAGTGAGATAGAAAGAGCGAG